>CM068722.1:20774560-21284560 GCA_035079005.1 Fraxinus americana
CCATCAAGATTTGAAAATTGTGATTAGCCATTATTCAAGATTATTAAATCTTTAAATTCAAAATGAGTATCTTACTCTGATACCAATTGATGCCCCAAGAACAATTAACTAAGAGGGGGTGAATTTATTTTTAAAAAACTTTTTTCGAAAAATAGACTTAAATCAATCAAGTTAAAAACGCGTTGATCAATTAATACTCATAAACAAATAAAAGCAAGTAAATCAATCAAATAATAAATATAAATAAACTAACGACAAGTAGAAGGGTAGAGAGAATGAAAACGATATAATTGTGGAGATTCGACCCAAAACAATGATCTATGTCATCCGTTATTAAGCTCTCATGCTCAAGCAAGGTCTTTCACTATATTGATTGACTTATGGTGCAATTTAATCCTTTACAACGCCTTCGATGACTTACAAATAAGGAGCATCGATCCTTATACACTATTGAACTTTACGGGGACCTCAATATGACCCATAATTTAAAGAAAAATGAGTTTACCATTTAAACCTCTCTATTAATAAATAATATACGCAAATTAAGTACAAAATGAGAAATATGCTAACACTTAAATGAATAACAATGGAGCTCAAATGTTAGATGAGAAAACTTTGATGAAAAAGATGATTTTCAAAAGTTGATTCAATCAATCAAAAGTTTTCAAAGTAAATATTTAAAAAATTAAATAAGACGTAAGCTCAAAGAGTTTTACTCAAATATTTCTCTTTAATACTCTTAAAGAATGTTATAATGAATGTAAGAAGTAGATGTATTTATCCATGTTCTAAAATGCGCGAAAATGCGCCGTCTAAGTGCGCCTAGGCGCGACACGTGGAGAAAACGCGTCGAATTCAGGGTATCCGCGGAAAATGCGTTTTTGTTCTAAAATGCGCCGCCTAGGTGCCTAATCCCGCCTAAGGGGCGCATTATGCCGTCTAATTTTTTTTTTTGGTAAAAAATCTATTTTTTTTATATAAAAATATATTTAATGCCTTAAAAATTCGAAACGCATTATGGCGCTTATTCTTCGCATTGACATGCCTAAATTTGTGATTCTTGATTCTCGACCTCGATGTATCGCAACGCATTACGCATTTTAAAACATTGGTATTTATAAAGTTCAAAACGTCAGAACATCTGTGCGTTCGGATGACACATCCGTTGACCGCCTTTCATCCGGATAATCAATATAGACATTTGTATAGCAAAAATTAGATGTCAGAACAGTTAAATTCCGGACTATTGGAGACTTTCGATTGACAGCCTCTTCCGGTCGGTCAATCGTCCAGCAGTTTTGATCTTTTTACGTTTTGGCCCTATTTGTTCCGATTCAAAGGTTTTAAAAGGCATGGTTTTTTTTGAAAGTATTTTTAACTAACTTTTCAACATAAATGATATTTTTCGAAGTTCAAATATTATTTTTAAAACTCATTTTTATATTTGATCAAATCATTGCATTAGAATGACTTTTAATACACAAAATTATTTTTAATGCATAGAAAGATTTTGAGTTTAAGCATTCATTACCAGATGTCAAAGTGTTAGTACCTTTACACTTTATTTAAGAAAATCAAGTCCTTGATCTTGTTTTGAAATTTATCTCTTAAGTTCTTGAATGTGTGATTTTGATCTTGTTCTCCTTCATGAGTCCGATTTGTGAAAATAGCTTTTGATCTTTTGATGACCATCGATCAATCTTTAATATTATGTGTTCGTGCAAAATCAGCAAACATACGAGATCGTTGACAAGTAATAGAATTGATGAGTTGAGAGTATCGTCCCATAGGGAATAAATTCAATTGAACTTTACTAACTTTTTACGGGATTCGAATTATGTAAATAAAAGAGAGTTTGATTTTATTTTATGTTCAATTAATCTAAGAAAGCTGTAAAAATGTGGTTGTTATCAATTTATGGATGATTATATTGGATCTCGAATCCGCCTATTGTTATCTATTTCAATTCTAGATTTGTAATCTAATTTCGTTCATGCATTCTTGACAATCGATAAAACCATGATATATAATTTTCGTTTCCAAGACAAATTAAATCTATTCTAACCATGACCCGAATTTATTCATGACCCGAATTCGAATGATTAGAATACTTTAAGGTTTAGATTATCTATATGATTGCTCATGTGATAAATGTTATTCATAACATTTATTGCACATATGTTAATTTTGTCGCGTTCTAAACTTATTGTGAGTCTCTCAACACCACAATAAGCAACTAATTATCTAATTGGTGGCCAATCAATTAAATAATGCAATTGGTATGCAAAATTAATCAAGAAATGCAAAAAATAAACTAAACTGCTGGTCTTGAATTAAAACAAATAAACAATAGGGTTCATCTTCATCCAATACAAAAATAGATCGAGCCTAGCATGTTGATATATAAATTACAAGAAAAATAATAGAAAAATATCACCCGAATCATGAAATAAATCAAAAGATGTTGATCTTCACGCCCAAGGTTGAATTCTTTAAATTCTTGATGTTATTGACCTTCATTTCTTTGTTATGACTTGATCTCCTCTCAAAATATAGCAATTGACATCTTGTTCTTGATGAATTTGATGAAACTATGGTGTATGAAGAGGCAAGAGAGGTTTTTTTATTTATGTGTAGCCCTCGTTCTCTATTTATAAAAGTCAGAAAATAGGTCAAAATCGCGTCCAATTTGGTTTCCAAAAAGAGTTTGAATCGCGAAAGGAAACTAAAGATTTGTTTGTAAAAAATGCATGTGCGCGCGCACCGGTATAAGTGTTGTGTGGGCGCCATAGAACCAAATGGCTCTCGGGTTGGGGAAAATAGTGTCGTACGCTTGCGCCATGAATTGCCCCACGTGCACAGGTTTGTCTCTGAGTAGTTTTCGGTATTTGGTCATAACTTTCTCAACAGGTTTCCGATTGAGTTGATTAAAAATGAATTGGAAAAGTAATTCAAAGGGCTACAATTCATCTAGAAATCTAATTTTTCAATTCGAACGTTTACTATCCGAAAAATGGGTTTCAAGTTAAGGCTAAAAATCTGTAGCATAACTTCTTCGACTGAAAATTGATTTGTGAAAATACTTCTACTATATTTCACTCATTTGGCCTCCAATTGCATCCAATTGATCCTGTATGATTTTCAATCATCGTTTTGTGCTCCGAATCAACTATTGAATGTTTACACTTTGATCTCCAAACTTTGGATTTCCTTCATTTTCACACGTTTTTCATTCTTTTCTTCCAAATCCACCAAATTGCATTGAATTCAACCTATCAAACATAATTAACACAAAATTAAGCTATAACTCATCCAAATCACTAACAAATGCTCTTATTTCACAGCCTAGATAAGTGCACAAAATACACTTATTAATATGTTTTGAAGAACTATAACCACTTAAATTCAACTTGTTAGTAAACAAGATTAACTTGTTTGTTATAATCAACCATAGGTCAACACATTGGTCCGACGAACATGTTCCTTCTTAGCCCTCCTCTTTTTCGACGTTGCAGGGATGATGACTATACATCTAGTGGTTGTTTCGTGGTGGTGTTGGAGTGGTGTGGAGGTTTTACAACTACAGATATTGAGGTAAGAGATGGGGTAGGATGGGCACAGCAATGTTATAGCAGGTCGGTGGTCCAACGAGTATGTTCCCTCTCAAAATCATTCTTTTTCATCGAGGTGGTTTCTAGCAGCAATGGCGGTGGCGTGAGGTAAGGTGAGGTGATAAGAATAGTGATTATAACCAGTTAATTGTATGATTTGTGATCAATAAATAATGTATATGACATGTTAATTGTGTGATTTTTGACTTAATAAGTGATTGTGACCTGTTGCGTTTTTTCTATCGCAAGTGTACGTTATCGTAACAAGTAGTAAAGTGGACCTTTGAGTCCGGATTATCGTTCCCACAAAGACTATACTTTAGTATTAATCTACTTTTTCTAACTCTTATTTAATGAAAGTAAACAAATAAAGTATGGTAAAAGTTGTGAAAATTATTTTTCTTTTATGAACTAACTACCTAAAACTAATGGAAAGTATAAAAAGATTTCACATATTGATTGATAGAAAATTGGAATACATAATGAATATTAGGGTAAAACAAGTTCATCTAATGATCACCTCAATTCTTATCTCAAGATTCTAACCTAATGCAGTGTTCGGTCGAATTCTCCTACAGTATTCAATTTACCCCCATCGAGTTCTCATTGAGCATCTTTAACTAATTCAATTCCATATCTCTATGCGAATTACTCTTAGTTAAACGAGTTATGTCACTAGGAATTCATATAACGACTGTAGTACTAGGTATATGTATCTCTACACGTTATACTTCGTTATCGGATTTTATTACAGGTTCTAAATCTCAAACTCACATCTCCATTGGTAAGAAACTCAATGGATCATCAAATTATTGATCAAGTAATTCAATGCATTGCTATCATAATAAAATCAGCACATGGAAGAATAAAACACAGAATTCTTGAGTTAAAGAACTAAGGGTCTCAATAGATTACATTGTTTGTCCTAATAAGGAATTTAATTGTTCATAATGTAGAAATAAACACTAAAAGTAATGGAATACATCACCGAATTTTAATAAAGATGTAGAAACGAATTAAATCTTGACCAAGATCTTCTTCCACTTCCAATCAACGCTTTAAACTCAATTCCCGTGATGTATTTCTTCTCGCGAATTCCTCTTCGATCTTGTATTTTTCTCTCAATTTTTCAAATGTGGAACCCTCTTTTCAATGTGTGGAAACCCCCTTTTCAATGAGTGGGAACCCCTAATATATGTAGGTTTATTTATACTTTTCTACACGTTTTTGGCCAAGTTGGAGTCTTTTTGTAGGGTTTTCGCGGCCTAAAGAATAAAAACCTAAAATCTGTGGCGGCGCTAGCGCCTAGGCGCTATGTGGCAGAGCCATTCTATTAAAAAAATCGAATTTGGGCGCCTGGGCGCTGAGTTGCTATTCACTTTACGTCTGTTTCAGTATTTTTGTCATAACTTTCTCTTTCGATATCCGATTGAGGTAATTTAAGATGCTTTGGAAAGCTAACTCAAAGGCCTACAACTTTTATTCAGAAATCATCTTCAAATTCGATCGTTTCCTATGTCAAAAATAAGGATCACAATTCAAGTCTAAAAACCTATTCATAACTCTTTCAATCCTAAATTGATGCGTGATCATATTTTGACGATATTTTATCCCTTTGACGTCTTCCTTTATCCAATTGACTCATAGTATTCTCGAATCTTCATCGTGAGGTTCTACACAACTTTTGAGCATTTGCACTTCAGTTCCGAAACTTTGAATTTTGCCTCTTTTTCGCCAATTTTGCATTCTTTTCTCCAATTCTCCATCATCCATCGAGTTTCACCTAATAACACATTATATCATAAATTATGCTATAATCTAATTAAAAGAACCACAAAATGTCATAATTTGTATCCCGGATAAGTGTATAAAATGCACTTATCAAACACTTTCAAACTTCAACATTTGTTTGTCCTCAAACAAAACCGTAACCTAACTTAGGGGGTATTTGTTTTTGATTTGAGAATTGATTCTCAAATCAATTCTCATTTTCAACCACACATTCTTCAATAATGGGGTGGGGAAGAATGTGAAGAAAAGACTCTCCTAATATGGAATGTAATTCCATGGCTAGCTTTTATATTGCTCAATTGGCTCCTTGGTCAATGCTGGTTTAAATGTTCCGCGACGTCATGTTCCTGAAAAATCAAATAAGACATTAAGATCAAATAACTGGAATATGTGTTACTTAGCTCTAATATCTAATAACTCAACTAACTTATCAAAGACCTAAGGGGAAACGGGTAAGGTTGATGAGTTCCAAATAAACTTAAAATAAATTAAACTATCCTAAAAAAAAAAAAAAATAGAATAAATGAAAAGGAATAAAACTTGGGTTGCCTCCCAAGAAGCGCTCCTTTAACGTCATTAGCTTGACTCTACGGCGGCTGATCACGGGCACCTAAAGAAGGCTTTTGATGCCTTGTCCATTTTTCTTCTTATGGCTTTGATCTACTTTTCATTTGATCTCCACACATTTTCCTTACCCTTTTCAACATAATATGACTTTTCTATTCCATCCGACTCAACTTCAATTATGTAGATTTCTATCTCCTCGTCAGGCTCAATCACAAAATCAATTTTTGGACAATCAATAAAGTGGAAAAAATATGAGTTGATTTCCTCCTTATTGATTGCCAAATCCTCGTTTAGCTTTGTTGTGATTAAATCTTCACTCGTTTTTTTACTCTTCTTCAATTGTTGAACTCTCATCGGGTAGAGTGTTAGGTCCACAATCTAAATCCACGGGCAATGAGAAGTCGGTCCTGGTGACCCCTTGAAGTGGATTGAATCCCCATTGTTGAAATCCTCCTAGTACATGAAATCTCCCATGAGCATATCGTTTTCATCCAACTTGGCAAGTTCTTTAAAGTACCGTGCAAGTACCTTCTCGTTCAATAGGGGAGGACCATCTCCCACAAGTTTGATATCCTCATCCCAATCGTCAGGCACAAAATCTCCCACGAGTATGTACTCTTTATCAGATTTTTCAATTGCTTGTTTTCTACATATCAAATATTTTTCGAAATCTCAGAAGTTTCGGCCCGTGTAAACTAGAGAACAATCTTTTCCCAGTACAATGCACCTCGTAACAATTTTCACAACTTAAATATCCTCCAAGCATACCTTGACAATCCATGTAGAAATTTGTCATTGCAACAACTTTGTTATTTTACCAATGTTAGAATCATGCATAATATCTGAAAAGTACAAAGAGAGAATACCAACACAAGATAGATTAAAATTGTAGGGGGTGAGTAAAACAATATAAAAAAGGAAAACAAAGAAAAAAAAACAAATAAAATCAAATAACAGTTAAAAATAAAATAAACTAAGACTAAAAGTAAATAGTCCCCGACAACGGCGCCAAAAATTTGTTGCGTTTTTTCTATCACAAGTGTATGTTATCGTAACAAGTAGTAAATTGGACCTTTGAGTCCGGATTATCGTTCCCACGAGAACTATACTTTAGTCTTAATCTACTTTTTCTTATTCTTATTTTATGAAAGTAAACAAATAAAGTATGGTAAAAGTTGTGAAAATTATTTTTCTTTTATGAACTAATTACCTAAAACTAATGGAAAGTATAAAAATATTTCACACACTGATTGATAGAAAATTGGAATACATAATGAATATTAGGGCAAAACAAGTTCATCTAATGATCACCTCAATTCTTATCTCAAGATTCTAACCTAATGTAGTGTTCGGTCGAATTCTCCTACGGTATTCAATTTACCCCTCTCGAGTTCTCATTGAACATATTTAACTAATTCAATTCCATATCTCTATGCGAATTACTCTTAGTTAAACGAATTATGTCACTAGGAATTCATATAACGACCGTAGTACTAGGTATATGTATATCTACACGTTATACTTCGTTATCGGATTTTATTACAGGTTCTAAATCTCAAACTCACCTCTCCATTTGTAAGAAACTCAATGGATCATCAAATTATTGATCAAGTAATTCAATGCATTGCAATCATAATAAAATCAACACATGGAAGAATAAAACACAGAATTCTTGAGTTAAAGAACTAAGGGTCTCAATAAATTACATTATTTGTCCTAATAAGGAATTTAATTGTTCATAATGTAGAAATAAACACTAAAAGTAATGGAATACATCACCGAATTTTAATAAAGATGTAGAAACGAATTAAATCTTGACCAAGATCTTCTTCCACTTCCAATCAACGCTTTAAACTCGAATCCCGTGATGTATTTCTTCTCGTGAATTCCTCTTCGATCTTGTGGTTTTCTCTCAATTTTTCAAATGTGGAACCCTCTTTTCAATGTGTGGGAACCCCCCTTTCAATGTTTGGAACCCCCTTTTCAATGAGTGGGAACCCCTAATATATGTCTCCTTAGGTTTATTTATACTTTTCTACACGTTTTTGGCCAATTTGGAGTGTTTTTGTGGGGTTTTCACTGCCCAAAGAATAAAAACCTAAAATCTGTGGCGGCAAGCAGCGCCTAGGCGCTATGTGGCAGAGCCATTCTATTAAAAAAATCGAATTTGGGTGCTTGGGCGCTGAGTTGCTATTCACTTTACGTCTGTTTCAGTATTTTTGTCATAACTTTCTCTTCCGATATCCGATTGAGGTAATTTAAGATGTTTTGGAAAGCTAACTCAAAGGCCTACAACTTTTATTCAGAAATCATCTTCAAATTCGATCGTTTCCTATGTCAAATAAGGTTCACAATACAAGTCTAAAAATCGATGCATAACTCTTTCAATCCTAAATTGATGCGTGATCATATTTTGACGATATTTTATCCCTTTAACATCTTCCTTTATCCAATTGACTCATAGTACTCTCGAATCTTCATCGTGAGGTTCTACACAACTTTTGAGCATTTGCACTCCAGTCCCCAAACTTTGGATCTTGCCTCTTTTTCGTCAATTTTGCATTATTTTCTCCAATTCTTCATCATCCATTGAGTTTCACCAAAAAACACATTATATCATAAATTAGACTATAATCTCATTAAAAGAACCATAAAATGTCATAATTTGGAGCCCGAATAAGTGTATAAAATGCACTTATCATGACCCATAAATTGTGTGGTGTGTGACTGTAACCTTACTTAATTTGTGATATAGTATCTGAGTTTGAACCATAAATTATGTGAAATGTGATAATGACATGTTTAATTTAAATTATAGGTTACAACGCGACCACTTGATTTTTGAAACCTTTTGCAAGTTTGTTAATTTTGAAATTGTATTCTTAAATATTTATAGTTATAAGTTTCCCTTAGTAATTCCACAAAGAAAAAGAGAATGACAAATTTGGGCCAAAGGCTACACTGTGGAGATATTGAGCTTGACCTTTATGTAATCACTTATAAGTGATTATAAGTGTACAAAATATGGATCGAATTGTCTCATTTCCATTTTTTCAGAACAAACTTAGCCCATCTTTGTAAAGGCAGCCTTGAGGGTGCGTAGGTTATGTGACCGCACAGGGTCTCAGCATTGTAGGGACACTAATTTTTTTTTGTTATATATAATAAGTTTAAAATTTAAATTTTTTATTATTATGTTAGCTAAAGAGCACAATATTTATGAAAAAATGGCTCCATTTAAAAATGTCACACAGGGCACTCAAAATCTTAAGGTCGGCCCTGCCGTTCAATAGATATTAAAATTAGATTTTTAATAGATTTTGATAAAGATGAAATGTTGTGGGTCCTATGAAATATATGATTAAAATTAAGTGTTGATTTTGATTTAAATTAAAATATAGATTTGCTTTCCTACCAAACAGAGGCTTATTCAATGAAGACAAACAAACAATCATGAATCGTCCTATTAGTTTTCTAATACATATAATTAGCCTTGTTAGGTACGGATACTTTAAATCTCATTTTTTTCTCAGATTTATTTTCAATTATACATTCTTCCAATAAGATAATTTTACATGTAGATCCATATGTTCTTTTATTTTTAACCACACATTTTTCAAATACAAAATCTATTCTAAAACAAATTATATCAAACAGACGCTTAATTCCCATCTTGTTTCAATTACTCTAATTTGAGGGCCATTTGAATGTAACTAACAAATAATTTATAAAAAAAAGGCCAAGATCACTAATATAGCTTATTTTTGAAGAATAATGCCATTTAACTTTATTGGGGGTTTCAACCCCAATTTAGGTGGCGTTAATGGATATTAAATGATAGGTGAAATTAATGACTTATTTAATTTCATATTTTATTTAGCATATCATCTAGCGTCACCTAGATTGAGTTGTAACCCTAGTGGGGTTAAATAACATTACTCATTTTTGAAGGGTAATTATATTCACACCAATTTTTATTTCTCATACCATATTTTAATTACACAAAGTTCTTAATCATTGCACATTATATCACTTATATTCTTGACGATTTTTCATGTCATTCTTATTCTCAAATTTTTCATTAGTTAAAATATTTTATATTTTATAATAGGTCTATGTTTCAAAGTCCGTTGAAATGATGCAAAACAACTCATCTGTAATTAAAATGTGACGTATTGCAATATAACCGCCCCCCCCCCCCCCCCCCCCAAAATTTGAATGAAAAGATTCCAAATGTTGGCCCAATTAGACCCAAAATGAACAAGGGCAACTTACAAAAATACTTTTAAAATTAAGTGTCTTTTGAAAAATCATATGAGAAGTATTTTGAAAATAAAAAATACTGGTTAAAATTAAGTTTCACTTTTTTATAAAAGTGACGTGTGTCACACGATGTCACTTTTTAAAGTTAAGTATCACTTTTTATTATAAGTTGTATATCACTTTTTAAAACGAGTAACAAATGTTAAAAAATGTGACAGAAATTTAAAAAAGTGACAAAATACCAATTTAAAATTGGAATCGGTTCAATAAAGTAATAGAAATAATAATAATAAAAAAAAACGACACAACCATGTCCATCTTCTTTCTCCATTCACTGCCAAATATCTTTAAATCATTTCACCGATAAAACACCAATCAAAACGTCAAAATTTTTAAAATCAATTCATCGCCACGATCATCTATCAACTCAATCGTCAACACAACTGTTGTTCCTCCACTTTCTCCGTCGTTACTACTACCACCACTAGCTAACCCAAGCCTAAGTACAAAAAACTACACACATAAAACAAAAGAAATACAAACTCAAACATGAACATATTCAAAAAAGTGACATTGTATATATTGAATCATGTTGTGCAAATTTAAGATAACTCCTGGTGAATGGAAAAGGAAATAATAGGTTAAAAACTTGAAAATGTAATTAACTTCCCTCAACAGGTAACCTTTCATCCAATATGTGTGCATAGAGAGACATGAACATGCAGAGGTATACCTAACGTGACATGCTAAATTTTACTTGAAAAACTTGCTTATAATTTTTGGCAGATAGAAAAAGTGATTTTTTACTGCAATGCCAGAAGAATAATAATATTAAAATTTCTAAAAAATATTCTCGCAAAAGGTAGAAGGAACAAAAAGAAAAGGACACTTCACTTGTGTTCAAGAATCTTTGATATTCGTCTAGCATCCAAGCACGTTATGTATTTTTGTACGGATTGCACATTTTCTGTTCCTGGAAATTAATAACAGAAAGTGGATGTTCTATCACTTTAAGAAATGACCAATAAGAACCAGGATATGATACAATAGATTATAGGCTCCTTGATGCTCTATGCTAGTGCAGAAACCTAAAATTATAAAACCGCGACACCCACCAACGTCGGAGCCATTGTTGCCACATCGATTTAAGCACCATATGCCATGTCTTCCGAAAGTATGAAAGCATGTGCTGCGTCATGAAGCTGGTCATCCTCCTCAAAAGCCAGAAACCATTCTATATTTAATGAAGATGAGGACGAGGATGCACACCGATCGATTATTCAACTGAGGAACAACAATTAGTTTCTGAGATCCCATCAACGAATATGGTTGCAGCTGCAGAATTTGCAAAGCATGTTATAACAGCAAATTCTAAAGAGGAGAGTCTCCTATGGAACAAAAAGTTTTTCTTCTAGGACTGGGGATATTGAATTACGATTTTGAGGGTTTGGGACTTTTAGAACGTATTGATTATGTGTTAAATGGTTTAATTAGTTTTAAAAGGGTATTATTCAATTTAGTTAATTGATTAGGGCATTGTGCCTAATTTACCCAAAGAACAAGAGGTAATTACATAAAATCAGGTTTTTTCTTTCCCATTTTAAAAAATCAGGTTTTCAAGTTTTTTTTTTCATTTATCAGGTTTTTTATCTTTTCAAAAAAAAAAGTTTTTTTTATCATTTTAATTAAATAATTATTCCTCTAAAACCCTAATTTATCAATTCATCCCACACACACACCCCCCGCATCGTCTCTCTCTCTCTCTCCCTCCCTCCCTACCTTCTCCTCCTCCCTCTCTGTCGGACGTCCCCGCCGGAGCGTCGACGCTGCTTCCGTCTCTGCCAGAGCATCGACGCTGCTGCCGATTCACAACAGCGTCGACGATGCGTGAATCGCTGCTGTGAATCACACGCTGCTGTGCGATTCACAGCAGCGTCGATATTGCTCATAGCGTGCGATTCACAGCAACGTTCAACGCCGAACATTGCTGTGAATAACAACATAGTCGACGATGTTGCTGGCGTCAACGCTGCTGTGAGTTTCAGGTGGGTTTGTTGCAGATCTGAGCTGTTGCCGATGGGTTTGTTGAAAATGCCGGTGGTTTTGTGGCGGATCTGAGTTGTTGCAGGTGGGTTTGTTGTAGAGAGAAAATGTCTCTAAATAGTTGGGGGGACGAGGAAATTACAGTGAAGCAGTTGGGTCTCTGTCAGGGGCATGGCGGCCGTTTCTTTGGTAAATTCAGGCGGTGCTTTGAATGAGGTGGTGGCGGGTCAACGGAGGTTGTGGTTCTTTTTGGTGTCTGTGACTTAGCGATTGTGATTTTTTTGGTATCTGTGACCTAGCTTAAAATTGATAATTTGTAACTAAAAAAATAATATGTGACTTATAATTTTTTGATCTGTGACTTCGAAATAATATGTGACCTATAAAGTTTTAAATCTGTGACCTTGAAATAATTTGTGATCTACAAAATTTTTTATTTGTGACTTGGAAATAATACGTGACCTACAAAAAATTTTATCTGTGACCTCAAAATAACTCGTGACCTACAAAATTTTTGATCTGTGACCTTGAAAAAGTCGCCAGAGTGGTCGCCGATCACCGGAGTAGTTGTTGGAGCAGAGGTGGCAGTGAGATGGGTTAATTATATTATATTACAGTTTAATATTTAATTTAATATAATAATTGTGAAATATAATTAATTAATTTATGAAAAACCTGATTTTTACAATTCTAAATCTTGGAACTTGATTTTTGATTTTGAGATAGATAAAGTCGGTGTTGTAAATTTTTCCCAAAGAACAATTCAATTGTGTGACTTTCCAATGAGGCCCATAATCATTGATGAATTAGTCCTGGGCCTTGTCCTTGAAAAAAAAAAAAAAAAAAGAGTATACCGAGCTTTTCCAAAGCTACACATTTGGGCATTTTGGGGTACAAATCTCCGGTTCTTAAAACATCGAAGAACAAATTTCGTCATTTTGCTTACAGATCAAATCCCCAATCAACTGCGAACAGGTAAAATCACTACGAATTTATATTTTTCGGCTTTTGCATATGTCAAATTCGGATTTCGAAGAGAAATTTATTTCATTTTTATACCTAAATTTCCTCAGATTCTTATATGTAAAAGATCTAGGGTTTTAAATTCTAATACGTACTAGCTTAACAAAAATAATTCACTTTGAATCTGAATCTATGAACAACAAAATATTATCTCACGGTTTAATATGATTTTCTTGGGATTTTAATTTAGTTACTCCACTTGAATCGAATTTCCAGCTGAAATTTTAGAAAAATTGCATTTTTTAACGATCAAATCTAACTTGTACACTTCTTTAGCATAAAGAGATGGGGTTTATAATGGAGTTTGCGGAAAATTTGATACTCCGGATGATGGAGGATCCTAAGGAGAGGGATATGAAGTTTAGGGAGCATTTGTACGATTTGAAGGACAGATGCCAGAAGACCAAGGAAATGTGGAGCCTGCCTCTGCGTCCCTACGGCTTCTGGAATTTTGATCGCCATAATGCACAAATTTTTTGGGATTCTCAGATCAGTCAAGTTCCAGGACGCCGAGACCCCTATGATGACCTCCTCCAGGACCCTTACATTGATACTAGCGCAGCCTCTTCCTCCTCTAAGTAATTGGTGAGTTTCTTCCTATTTACAACGCTGCCCAATTGTAAGTTTGTGCATATTTGTTTTGTGAATTTGTAATTTTAAGGAGTTGAAGGACTATTTTTCATCATTTTGGATTTCTTGAATAATATGGCATTGGCTGAATACATGCATAGACGCATACATACCGAGCACATATTCATGCAAATATAATATTGTGCTCTCACGTTGCTGTGATCAAGGTTTGAAAAGGCGGAACTAAGTACCGAGGCGTTTGTTCTTCATGAGGCGTAAGCCTCACAAAAAAAAAAAAAAAAATCTAAGTGAAAGAAATATAAAATAATACAAAAAATCAAAGTTGGAGCATATAGTAAATAGAATATATAGCCATTAGCATATAAAGATATAGTCCATCTAAATAAAGAAGATGTTTAGCAAAAAAAAAAAAAAAACGCATTACAAAAGTTAGCATTCACTCCATTTGCAATAGAAAAAAAGCAGCTTAAACTAAAAAAGGCCTAAAAGTCAGCACTATCATCACTATTACTAGCATTGTTAACGGAATCATCATCATATCTAATTTCCCCATCATCTTCCTCTTCGCTACTCTCAATTTCTACAAAATCATCTTCCTCATCAACCAATTGCAATGTGACATTCTCCTTCCCTGTAAATTCAATAAAAAACAATGTGTTAATATAATTTCATTAAAAAAATAAGAAATTTGAATTATAAAAGAACGAATACCTTTTCGTGAAAAAGTTTTTTTCCTAATAGGTTGACTTTGTGTACGCGTAGAACTTTCAATCATAAAATTTAGACTCGGGTCATCATCATTTACATCGCATGTGTTTGATGGAGCTCCAATATCTTGATCTGCAATCCATTCATCATCGGATGGAACATCCTTCAGAATCAAAGGATCTTCACCCTCTTTAAGTGACTTAAATCGCCTATGTCGATCTTTTAGCTTCTTGTTATAATTGATGTAAACCAAAGTATTCAATCTCTTTGTTGTCAAACGATTTCTTCTCTTAGTATGCACTTGCATTATCGGTCACAACTTGAACAACATTTTCTTCACCAACTTCTTGAACAACCTCGTCTAATAATTTGAACATGAGATCCGCATCTTTAATTGCATCAAAAGCATCAATAGATTTAAGAAACACCGTTCCATGTGGATTATTCACAAGAAAATTGATCAAGCTTCTATTTCTCATGTCAGACCACCCGTCAGATAATATAGAAACTCCCGTTGTAATCCATGTTGCCTTTACATCTTCAACAATTTTCCCCGTCGATTCCTCTTCCTCCTTAAGAATCCAAGTTCGAAAGTTCGTAAATTGTTGAGGGCTGAAAACCTCTACCGTATGAACCAAGAGCCCGACACATGCTGATAAATGAAGGAGATTCAACCGCATTGAAAGGTATTGCATTTTCAAAGAAGAATCTGCCAACATCTAAACAGACACTATTTCGAATCTCTTTCATCTTCGCTGCATTCATCTTTGGATGTGTCTCATCATCACCACCAATGTTTGACACAAACCTATCCATTGGTCCTCTGATGCCTCTAGAAGAATCTTTTTCTTTATCATTCTTCTCATAATAAGAACCAAGCTCGACCATATCTTCAAATTGCTGTTGTGATAGTTGTCTTTTCATGTTTCCAGCATTCATATACTCCGCAATCTCTTGTTTAACATCCGCAGGAACTCCAAGACAGGGGGCTACATTCTTGTGAGTACATGCTAAGTGTTCCTTCATCCGCTTCACCCCTCCGGTAATGGTTTTCTGGCAAAACATACACTCGATGTAGACGTATGACTTTTTATCACCTCCTGTTTTTTCAATTTCTTTTCCATACTTCCAAGCTGGATCTGTTCGATTGTTCTTTCCCATCCTACAATACGAGAAGAAAAAATTAAGTAATGAGATGATCACATTCGATGCAGAAAAATTGATGAGGAAGTGTCTTTGAACTACTTGTAGATAAACTATAAGTACTATTGAATGTAAGATGTAAATATGTAATGGAATATAAAATTTAAACTGGTCCTCCAATCCACATCACATAAGCCACTCAGCAGCTGCAATTTGAAAATTAGATAGCTACACAGATGATTGGAAACTGGTCCCCCAAGGTTCATAGATGATTGGAATAATAGGATTATAGGATATTATTATATCAACAAAAATGGATATTAAGAGCACTGACAATTTCAAGTTTTTAGCTATAGAAATCTCCAATATAAGTGACTTAACAGTAGCTGCGATCTCCAGGAATTAAAGAGATTTATTGCATGCAAGGAGAAGGACTGTAATTTCATAAATAGAACTTAGAACCAAGAAGAAAACTTTTCTGGGAAATATTTTCATGCATTTTTAGTATTTTAAAAACTGTCAACTTTATAAATAGAACCCTAAGAAGAACAAGTATGAGAAGAAGGAGAAGAAGAAGAATACTTGATGTCTGATCTGATGAAGCCGGCCAGAAGCAGGATGAAGAAGACGGGTATTCTGACTTTTCAGTAACCTGTTCATTTTCTGGCTGCATATGATATATAATTTAGTTTTTTAGGTTTTTTTGGGGCCCACAAAATCGTTTTTAATGGGCCCATTTTTTCTAAGAAGTGCCCAGTCAGTTTTTTACTAATAAAGTTGAAACAAAAAATATTTCAGCTGAGGCGCACGCCTCATGCACCTTGAGGCGCATGCCTTGAGGCGTGCGCCTCAGTTAAAGAGGCGTTTGCCTCACATAAATGGCCTCGGCAGAACCGCCTCGATGCAGTACATGTACGCCTCATGGTGAGGCGCGCCTCACGGACGCCTTTTTATACCATGGCTGTTCGCCATTGCTACATCAGCCTCTTTCACCAAATAGCCTAGCTTTGCCCTCAAAAATCGACAATCGAAAGCCTTTTCTTCTGAATCCCTAATGTCAGCAAAAATGTCCTGCATAGTATCCATAGGGGAATCCATTGTAAGCTCAGCGCCATTTCTAACCAAATAGAAAAAGTCTGCCCAATCATTTTTCATCAGATCCTCTACTTGTTTAGGTTGGATTTAGACCAAAGTTTTGAAATCCCCTGGGCTCTGAGGAAACAATTGCAGAAAATGGGGGTAAGCTAAGGCGGCCCATTCACTGCAGGACTTCTCGTTGTACCGAAATAGAGGTCTGATTTAAACGACCAGGTACAGCATCACATTTGACACCTAAGGAAGGTACAGCCCAACTATGAGGTACATCAGCAGGTGTTACAATAATACGTAAATGAGTTTTTTCTGGTACAACCACTCTATTGTCCACTTCTAATAAACGTGATTGACCCAATTCTGGATCATCTTCACGGTTTAAGCTGCTCCCATTTCGCTCGTCGCTACTACGGGAATCGCTTTTGCTTTCTTTTCCTCTGGCTACTAAGATGTTTCAGTTCGCCAGGTTGTCTCTTGCCTGCCCATGGATTCAGCAGCAGTTCGAAAGGTTGCCCTATTCGGGAATCTCCGGATCTATGCTTATTTTCAACTCCCCGAAGCATTTCGTCGATTACTACGCCCTTCCTCGTCTCTGGGTGCCTAGGTATCCACCGTAAGCCTTTCCTCGTTTGAACCTCGCCCTTCTAAGGCTATGCCATCTTAAGGTGCTGCTAAATGGATGGATCTTATCAACGTCCATAAATGATAAATCATAGATCGAACCGCCGAATCGGACATTCAATCTGGCATATTCTCTTACGAAATTGAGTTCTTAGGTCTCAAAGCCTGATTGATGCGTTGTACCATCCACTGCCTAAAAGAACTACCCTTTGGTAAAGAAATCCTAAAGAAATTCCAGGTAAAGTCCATTTATGTTCAAATCTCTAGTGTAGTGGCTGCTTCCTCTACAACTACATCATAAGAAGAAGGCAAAAGGGGAAGGCGACCTTGTATACACTTAAGTTATTCTCTATTATATGTTTGAAATGTTTTTTTTCTTTCCATAGGGAAAAAAAATGCAAAAATTAATTGACTTTCAAAACTCTTCCAGCTATACTTGACAATAGAGTATTGAGTCGTTAAAGACAAACTGTTTAGTATTTATACAGCGAACGTATTAGAAATGAGAAATTTCAGATAGATACATGTTCATACTAGAATAGGTAAAATGAGAAATGATGATATCCATTCATAAAAAGAGTGAAGTCAATGGAGCCCAAATGAAGAATGACTTGGATGGTTGGGTGCTCATTTTGTGACTTGGATAAAAAAAATTTCACTAGAACGATATTAGTAGAATGTATTAAAAAGGAGAGGTAGATTAAATGAACATGCTTTGATGTAGATTTGCAAAATTTCATTTCACTAGACATTATTAGGTATGACATTATAAGATTTAGGCTGTTATTACCTATTATTATACACTTCTTACATTCTGCTGTTGTTGTTGACTAGCCAATAGTTGATTTAGCTTCACGTGTCACCATAAAAGGGAAAGCAATCACCAGTGACAAAGTCGACACAATTATAAAGTAGCAACCTATATTGACATAAGTACTAGATTGAATGTTTATATAGCCCCAGTTTGAGCCACATTAAAATTTGCATTCTTATTCTTATACTCATTTTCAACCACACATTTTTCAATAAAGTAATATTTTCCATCACATCAATAACTTTTCATTCTCCATCAATCTACCATTCCAAAATACATTCTTTCAAAATAATGTGACTCAAACACACCCATATTTTGTGTAGATTGTTGAATGATCCCAACTTCATTTCCTCGAAAGGATTCCATGTGTAATATCTCTTTTCTGCCAGTGAAATAGGGAGTATCAGTAGCTTTTTAGGGCCTCTTGCCACCTATTAAATGTACAGATAATGATTTAATTTCTTAAAATCCTTTACTTTTTGTTGATATGTTAAAACACCTTTTGCATGCAGCACTGTCAAGTTCATATTTTAATATTTTCTTTGATAATATTCGATCACTTGGGTAATTGAGATGCCTTGAAACTAATGCTTTTAGGTAGTTCAAAGAAGAATATTAATCATATTCCAATTAAGTTGAGTACGTGGAACTGCTAGTAAAAGAGATAGTAAATGCAAGAACTTTGATTCATTCATATGTTATACTCGATGTCATAAAATATCTCATGGCTTAGTGCGTATTTTGGGGGGAAAATATTATCTAGTGCATTCAGAGTCTTCATATAATGGTGAAGAAGATGTTGGATTGATGTTGATTTAATTGCATTGTCATTTGAACATTCTGACTGAAATTATTGGGTAAAATACTTTATCACCTGTGCCTTTTATCCCAATACTAATTGCATCCCCAAACTTTGAGCTTCAAATATCAATATAAAGATTTTATAATGCCTCACTTCTAGGAAATATGATTATCCACCGTAAGTCACTTTTGTGGGGTGGCTTTGATTACCTGGTGTTGCTCAACTAGGAGGGTAGCATGTTTTGGGACACTGAAGATCTATTACAATGTAAAATACATATATGGTCCTATTTTGTGAAGGAGAAAGGGGAAAATCTTGTTTCCTTTTTGGCGAATTTACGAATGGTTTTGTGATCTTGGAGGAGGTGAATGTATATTAAGGTTGAAATATTTATTTATTTTGCTCTATATGCAGGAAGGGCAGAAGCAGTTCGTGAATGGTTGAGCTTTCACGGGAAGTGTAGTTGTTTTATCATGTTGTGCGTCCTTTTTCTTAGCATTGTCTGGCTTGAAACTCGGCATTTGCTCAGAAGTCAAATAAGTATCCGTGTTATTAGTTTTGAACGGAAGACACCTTTCGTAAATTGCAATGTACTTGAGACATTGGCTTTCTAAACACTTTCGGAAATTGTGTTCGAGGGAGTAAAGTGTATCTTGTACTAGAAGACAAACTGAATCTAAACATTTCATATTGTGGGAGATCTTTCTTTGTGTTGATGACTAAATTTAATTGAGTAATTTTTATATCTTGAATCGTTTAAGCACGAGATGGTTTAATAGATTGCCAGCGTAGTTTGAAAATCAAATGCTCCCACTACTTCAACTACGCTTGATAGCTCAACGAGCGAACTCGAGGGCAAATCATACCAATGGCACTTGTCTATTTAAGCACTAGACAAATAAAGCATAACGGCTATCCAAGGATCAAAACATCTACAGATATCACATGGATAAGCAATACTTACGAACTTCATTTAGCTGATTATCAAATACTAATGCTGCCTGATACAAGGTGTGAGAAAACATGTTAATTACGAGGAAGGCTCTGTACAAAACACGTTTTACTATGATTGTGATGATCACAATCCTGCGATTCTTTTATAATTTGCAAGATCCTAAACAAGATGGGTAAACATAGCCACATAAGACTATATACAAGTTTGATGATTTTACTCAGTATAGTATACCAAGCATGTTACAATTTTAAAGCCCATTTACACAAATTCACATTTTCACAGAGGCCAAGAAAGGCTCATCACACACTAATTCATAGCAAAGCACACTACACAAACACTATGCTGCTGCTGCTCTATTCCTTGTCTGATTCACTTTCACTCGAGCTACTAGCACTAGCATCTTCCTTCTTAGCTGCGGCTGTCTCTACCTGCTTATAAACTTTGGCCATTTCTTCAATAGGAACTAATGGTAGATAGCCAAATACACTATAACCTTTTGCTGTCATGTCCTCAACCAATTTGTTGTACTTCTCGGACAAGTATGCAGTTGTTGGCACAGCCATTTGTGTCGCTTTATGCAAGGCTGGATAATGGTCAACTTTGTACCACACGATGACCAATTGGCTTATGGCAAAATGCTTGAACATCGTCCCAGAACGGGAAAGGGCAGCACCCAGACCACCAACCTTAGTTTCCTCTGCTAAATCATAGGCTATTTGAGATGCCTTCTTGACAAGAGATTGGGTTTTGCTCACTACCTTCTTGGCAAAAGGTGGAGCGTACTCTTCAAATTTGTAAGTTCCTTCATCCAACTTGCATGAGAAATGAATTACATTAGGCTGTGTGAAGTAACGAGGAGTTCCATTTGAATAGAGCATCATCCATAAAATGACCCGATACATAGAACATTATCAAGCACCCCAAAACCAATACATCAAACTACCCACGGCTAGCAACAATCGTACGAAAAGACCTTTCAACTTCCAACAATATCAAGTAAATGTCTTGTATGCAGCACTCAATAATAGCACAGGACTGCATAATTGACAAAACTCTTAATTTTCTTTCCTAACACTATCTAATATTGGGCCCGTTTGGCAGGACTTCTCTTTTACTTCTACTTGTAAAATAACTTTATAATAAAACTACCTTAACCCAACTTTTTTTAAAAGTTCTTCTAATCATACAAAACAGTTTCAAAAAATTATTGTATGTTCAAAAACAGTTTCTTAATATAAAATAGGTAGATGTTGCGCAAGAGAGTATTGTAAGTGTTATGCCCCTAAATCCAATCAACTTTGGATATACACACTTTTAATATATAATTAATGCATATTTATGGCAATATCTATTATTTAATTAAATTAATGTTTTAATAAATTAAATAATATAATTCGTAGATTCAAATCTTGGTAATTTGTTAACCACGAGGAGTTGTCATTATGAAATACATATTACATATGACTGAATCTTAAATCATCCGTGGTCGTAAGTAATAGCGAGATGCGGATTCGTTATTACGGATAGAACATCACGTGTGACATTTATTACTTGTGATGTAGCTAATCTCACGAGCTAAAGTGTGGTGACACTTAAATGACCACGTGCATGTTTTATTAAAGAATAAAACATTGGAAACCCGCTGAGGAGATTCCACATGGATAACCATCTGAGTATCAGTTGTTAATCTCTACTGTTCGGTAGTGGAATTGGTTATTTGACTCGAGGTCATCATAATGCCTTATATGAGGACAGTTATATTTTGGTGATATTAGATGTTGCTCTGCCAAGGGTCTTTAATACATCATTCGAGTATGTCAATAATCATATGAAGGTTGTGAATGATCAATAGAGAATTTGTCACTCTTAGATATTAAGAGATTATGATCTACATTTTATTCAATTAAGTTAACAACGAAATCTTTGGCCAATGTGTATTCTTAAGTCTAGAAGAATTTTCGACTTATATTGACTTAATAGTGTAATGAAAGATATTATCGATAATTGAGATTGACACATTCATATCTCATAATTAATCGAACATATTGACGAAAAGATTATAATGTCACAGTAAACGAATAAGTTTGATTTTGTCATACCACGTGACATTTCTCATCACATGCATTGCCTTGACACATTGCTAGATGTCAATATGGGACGACGAATGTGAATTAATGATAAATTAAAGGGGTTATTTTAATTTATCGATTTTGATTATATCAAAATAATAATTCACATCGTTATGTATCGCGATCGGGAACCTGACGGATCACACACAAAAGGAGAACCAAAAGAATGAGTTTCGCCAATTAATTAAATAACTAGTGTTGTACAATTAATTAATCTTGCCTATTAATATGCCGAATTAATTAATTGGATTAATTAATTCATGGACCAAATTTAATTAATTGGATTAATTAAATATTGGACCGGGTTAAGTTTAAGAGAGAGATCAAGCCTACTTAAACTTATATTAATACGTCATTAGGATTTCAGAAAAATAGAATAGAATATAATTCATTATCTTGCTAGCACAGGAAAAGAGATCAAAATTCTCCCATTCTTGTTCCCTGTGTGAATTTCCAATAGAGGCTAGGCAATTGGACAACTGTCAATTGCAATTTGTGGCCGTTCATGTTCCAAGATCAGCAAAGGAGTCTGTAGAATTTATCAAATTAATTATTCTAAACACAGTTTCTATCTCAACATAAAGCAGATCCGTGCGTTGCAGCGTCACAGCTGTGGCAACACGCAGCGCGCTGCTAATGCGCAACCCTGCTACTTTTTGTTGCAGCAGGGCGTTGCCATCTCCTACTAGTTAATCGCCACAATTTGACAACGGCAGCACACCGCCATCTGGTTACAGGAGCGGTGCTGGCGCAGCCGGAGAAGAAACTTTCTAGGGTTTCCTTTCGATTTGGGTGATTTGGGGCTGGGTTGGATTGCAATTTATGAAATTGCAAGGCCCGCCTGCAATTACACATCAAAGGGCCATTGTGTAATTTTGAAAGAAATGGCCTTCTTGCAATTTGAGAAATTGAGGAACTTGTTTACAATTTTAAAATATCATACTGCAATTTTGAAAAAAGGTTTTGATGGCAATTTTAAATAGGGATTTAAAATTATTTTGAAAATTGTTTTAAATTAGATTTTAAAAAGCTTGACCATAAAATTTCAATTTTGAACCCGTTTAAAATTATATTTAAAATTGATGATTTTTATATTTTCGTTAAAATTGGATTTTAGCTTAAATTTTATTTAGGAGTTTTAACCTAAATTAAAATGTTAATTCAATTGCAATTAGAGTTTGTACTCCAATTTAGTATTTAATTAAAATTTGATTTTAATTAAATTATTCACCATAATATATTCTCCAAATTATAGTCAGACTCTAATTTGACATTTAATTAGAATTTGATTTTAATTAAATTGTCTCGCCCTAAAAAATTTCTTGGAATTGGAGCTAGACTTTAATTTGGTTTTAATTAAATAAGTTCGCCCCTAATATCTTGAAATTAGAGTTGAACTCTAATTTGGTATCTAATTAAAATTTGATTTTAATTAAATAAATTCACCTTATAATTTTGGAATTAGATTTAGATTCTAACTTGATATTTGATTTTAATTAAATAAACCCGCTAATTAAATTAATTAATTAATTTCATTAATTAATTATTTAGTTTTTTCGATCAATTTGTTTAAATTAGTTTTTTTTATAACCGTGGATGTTCGGGACAGCTTGCGCGCACCTCGAGTAATCCCACGGGGCCCTGAAGTTTACGGCCGGGTACTCGCCTCAGTGGCCCTGAAGGGACTCGAACTGGTGACCATTTGTCTAAATTAGTTTAGACAACCTTTATTGCTAGAAACTTGAAACATGTTTGCATATATTAGATATTATATAGGAAAACATTTATATGATGAATGCTTTATTAGTAGATGATTATGAACTCGAACATGTGGATGTTTTGAATGGTTAGTTTTATTTTTATTGTTTTATGGGTGTGCTTACTCTTATTTATTATGGACTTACGAGTCCGTTGTAATTTTATGGGTCTGCGTGTCCAATTATTTAGACATGCGTGCCAACTAGTATAAAATACAGATTGCAATTGGACCAATTAAAGGAACAAGAAGAGGAGGAACCCATAGAGATAGAGCATTGTATAATTCAATGTTATGTTCCCTAAAAATTGACCAACTAGTCTTTCTTATAGCTCGAGAAGACTAGATAGTAAAGTCCATAATCGCCCACACTATTATATATATGTTTATTTGAATGCTAGATGTATAATAAAATATCTATAATTATTACAATGAGACATTTGCATGCAAAACCCCTCGTTAAAATATTAAGTCATTTATATTTGCTTCCCATTATTATAGTGAAAAATCAGAGTTCTCAAGTGATCTCAGCTTGTTGAATACACTCAAGGTTGATCTATCAGGGATATGTTTGACACTATGAAATATTAAATATTTCTGAATGATGAGTTTGACTTAACTAAAATTTATCTTTTATTGAGTATACTTAAGAATATAAATTTTAGAGGCATGTTAAGCTAACATATAAAATGAGTGGAGACAAAGAGTTGTCGTTTAATGATCTGAGAGTTGTATAGAGATACAATTGAGTAATAGTATCTACCCAAATGTTTTATTAAGGTTTGTTGGGTACACTCAAGGTTTTAATATAACAAATGAGATCCCAGCCCACTGGAAGTCAAGTATGGATTCTTTAAATTTATGTGAGAGGGTGATAAATTTGAGTTAAACAGTGGGAACATAATTAATTTAATAAAAGACCATATTAAATTAATTGATACATTCTATATATTATTCTTTTACTTTTCGTCATTTATATTTACTGAATCATGAGTAAACCATATGTATTTACATACTAGATAACAACCAAACCAAATTTTCTTGATTGGCACCACAATCTGAGAATTGTTCTAATGCATGAAAAAATTGGTTATGTCCTTGCATAACCCTTTTTAGAGACCTGCTGATGACTTGACAAAGGAAGAGGTGGCTGCTATAATAAATACAGTGATGACGATAGTACTACAAAAGCAATATGAGAGTATAGATGCTAATACATGATTTTTCATCTCAAGGTATTGAATGATGAACAATCACGTATGGAAATATATGAGATTTCCCAACAACTATACCGGTGCATAATGGCAGAAGAATCTTCAATCAGTGCTCGTGTACTGAAAATGTTTATTACATTGAGGAGTTGTCTCAATTGAATTCAGTTATGAACCATGAACTAAGTATAAACTTTGTTCTGCAATCTCTGCCACAGAGTTACTCATGGCTAATTATGAATTTGACATAAATAAACTCGAATGCATACTCATTGAGTTGCTGAACATGCATAAAACTGTTAAACCCAATATTTAAATTTGTAGTGGGCAAATCTTAATCATAGATTCCTCCAGGGAAGTCTAAAGGATGCTTTAGAAAAGCAATCAAGATGGCTCAAACAGTCAAAGCGAATAAGGACAATCTAACGACCCTTATGATCATTTTGGAACGATAGGTCATTGGAAAAGAAACCGCAAGACTTAGTCTACTTCATTAACATCTTGAGTATTAGATACCAAATATGGATTTCATATTTATATAAATATGCAGAAAATAAATAAAAGATCACTGCAAAAGGGAGAAGTTAACATGCACGTTGAAAATGAGCAAAGATTGCGGCATTGCCTATAGGAGCACATTTCTTGCCATTAGACTTAGAACGTGTTTTCTGGAATAGTATTTTCTGGAGAATGTGTGATTGAAAAGTAAAGTAACTTTATTGATTTGTGTGTAGAATATTTATTAGGTGAATGTGTGATGAGGAATCTTACTGTAGCAAATAATTTTTTGGATTAATGGTAGACAAACAGGGGCTTAGTATTGGAATTAGAGAAATGTTACTTTATACCACCATTAACAAAACATTAAATAAATTTCATGTTTGTACATGAATTATTTTAATGTTAAGGATAATTATTCTTTTTTATCTTGATAAGATCTTAATGGTTATGATAAATTACAAAATGATATTTATATTCTAAATATTGAGTATTCTAAAACGAGTATAGATATTGAAAAACATAAAAATAATAATCTGAATAACACCCATATCTGGCATTGTAGACTTGATTACATAATTTAGAATGCAATTCCAAAATTACATGGAGATGTATATTTGGGTTAAATGATTTTGAATCATTTGACAAATGCGAAACATGTCCCTTAGGCACAATGACAAAATCCCCTTTTACTTGAAAATGTGAAACATCTACACAATTATTGAGTCTAATACATAGTGATGTATGCAGACCCATATAAATTAATGCTAGATGAAGTCTCTCTTATCTCATCACATTTACTGACGACTATTTCAAAAATGATCATGTATATTTGATGAAATTCAAGCATGGAACTCTTGAAATGTTCAAATGATTCAAGCTAGAAATAGAGAAACAAATAGGAAAATACATTTGCACACTAAGATTTGATTGAGGTGAAGAATATTTAAAGGGGAGAATTTTAGATTATCTAAAAGAGAATGAGATTCCCTTGCAGTGGATTTCTCCACATATACTACAACATAATAGTGTATTTGAAAGGAGGAATTGTACACTAATAGATGTAGTACAATTAATAACAATACATGCAAACCTTCCAAAATCGTTTTCATGTCATGTACTGATTTCCATGTTCTACGCACTAAATCGTGTACCATCTAAGTCGGTTGACAAAATTTTATACGAGTTATGGAGAGACAAAAGGTCCAACTTGTCTTATATAAAAGTTTTGGACTGTGACGCTTATGTGAAGCGCACTGAATTGGATGAGCTTAAGACTGAATCCGAATAATGCATATTTGGGGGATATCCAAAAGAGATAATTGGATATCAATTCTATAATCCAATTGAGAAGAGAGTTTTCGTCTCACGACATTCCATCTTCCTAGAGAAAGAGTTTATTTTAGAAGAGAGTAGTGAGAGTAAAATAGAACTTGAAGGAGTTCAAAAGTCTACAGATATAGTCAACCAAGTAGATGAACATGTGTCTGATCCCACACCTATTGAGGGATATACTCTTGATCATGAAGTAGAGACTTCTAAGGACACGTCAGCTCCTGTAAATCTTGAAGGATCATTCGACCTTCTAGATGTACGAATCCATGATTACTAATCATGCATTACTAATCAAGGATAATGAACCAACTAATGACATAAAAGCAAAGTCAAAGTGCTGACTCAAAGAGATGACATGAGGCCATGGAATCCGAAAATGAACTCAATGTATGAAAATAAGGTTTGGACCTTCGTCAACCCTCTTGATGGGATAAAACCCATAGGTTGTAAATGGATTTACAAGAAAAATGTCGACGTAGATGGAAACAACCATACATACAAAGCAATGCTAGTAGCAAAATGTTATAAACAAAGACAAGGTGTTGATTTTGATAAAACTTTTTCACCTGTAGCCATACTAAAGTCTATTCGAATTTTGCTTGCAATAGCTGCATATCACGATTATGAGATATGACAAATGGATGTCAAAACTGTTTTTCTTAATGGGAACTTGCAAGAGGAAGTGCATATGACACAACCCGAAAGTTTTGAATCCAAAGAAGCCAACAAGGTATGCAAACTTGATCGATCCATTTATGAATTAAAACAAGCCTCTAAGAGCTGGAATCTTCACTTTGATGAGACAATTGAAATGTTTGATTTTATCAAGAATGAAAATAAATAATGAGTTTACAAGAAGATAGTGGGAGCGTTATCGTATTCCTAATATGATATGTAAATGACATATTATTAATAGGAAACACGAATCTATGTTTCAATTATTGAAATTATGGTTGTTAAATAATTTTTTTGTGGGAGAAGCAACTTGATCTATAGAGATATATCTAAAAAATTGCTTAACTCATCACAATCTATATAGATAAAATTTTGAAAAGATTTTATATGAAAAAAATAAACTAAGAGTTCATGAATACACCGATGCTAACTTCTAGTCAGACTAGAATGATAGCATATCTTGATCAAAATATTGGTTTACTCTTAAGCGGTATGTTGAAAAGGTTCCAAACATGAAACAAACGTTGATTCAATAGTAGAAACCTTATACATCATTGCTTTAGTAAGCAATAAAAGTTGTGGTCTGGATTAGGAAGTTCATCAATAAACTTGGAGTATTTCCTAATATTGTTGATCACATACTTCTACATTGTATTAACAATAAAGTCATCGTACAAGCGAAGGAACTAAGGTCTCATCAATGATTCAAACATGTGTTAAGGCGGTATTATCTCATTTGAATGATAATACAATGAAATGACATAAAGAAATAACGAATTCCCACTAGTTATTAAGTTGCAGATCCACTGACAAAGAGCTGTCGCAGCATAAACATGATCGTCATGTAGACTCTTATGGTATAAGATACATAAGTGATTAGATCTAGTGCAAGTGAGAGTTTGTAAGTGTTATGTCCTAGATCCTATCAACTTTGGACATAAACACTTTTAATATATAATTAATGCATATTTATGGCAAAATCTATTATTTAATTGAGTTAATGTTTTAATTAATTAAATAATAGAAACCGTAGATTCAAGTTTTGATAATTTGTTAATTACAAGGAGTTGTGATTGTGAGATAAGAATTACGTATGACTGAATCTTAAATCATATGTGATCGTAAGTAATAACGAGAAACGTATATCATTATTACGGATAGACCATCACGTGTGACATTTCTTACTTGTGAAGTAAGTAGTTGATCTCACGAGCTAAACTGTGGTGACACTTAAATGACCACGTGAATGTTTTGTTATAGAACAAAACATTGGAGACCCGCTAAAGAGATTCTACATTGATAACTATCTGAGTGTCAGTGGTTAATCTCTAACATTCAGTAGTGAAATTGGTCATTTGATTTGAGATCGTCATAGTGCCTTATAGAAGGACAGTCATACTTTGGTGATGTTCGATGTTGCTCTGCCAAAGGTCGTTAATACGACATCATTCGGGTATGTCAAAAATCATACGAAGGTTGTGAATGATCAATAGAGGATTCGTTACTCTTAAATAGTAAGAGATTATGATTTACATTTCATTCAGCTAAGTTAATAATAAAATGCTTGGCGAAAGTGTATTCATAAGTCGGAAAAGAGTTTTCGACTTCTATTGACTTAATAGTGGGATGAAAGATATGATTGATAATTGAGATTGACACAAATCCATATCTCGTAATTGATCGGATCATGTTGACGAAAGAATTGTAGTTTCTTGGTAAATGAACAAGTTTGATTTTGTCATACCACGTGACATTTCTAATCACATGTATTGTCCTGACACATTACTAGATGTCAATTTAAGACGACAAATGTGAATTGGTGATAAATTAAAAGGGATATTTTAATTTATCAATTTTGATTAGATCAAAAAAATAATTCACGTTATTAAGTATCGTGATCGAGAACCTGATGGGTCACACACAAAAGGATAACCAGGAAAATAAGATTCAACAATTAATTAATTAATTAACAAGTGTTGTACAGTTAATTAATTGAGTTGCTGTCAATAAGCCCGAATTAATTAATTGGATTAATTAATTCATGGACCAAATTTAATTAATTGGATTAGTTAAACATTGGACCAAGTTAAGTTTAAAAGACGGATCAAACCCACTTAAACTTATATTAATAAGTTATTAGGATTTCAGAAAAATATAATAGAACATAATTCATTATCTTACTAGCACAAGAAAAGAGAAACCCTAATTCTCTCATGTTTGTTCCCTGTGTGGATTTACATTGGAGGCTGGATAATTAGACAGCTGTGGATTACAGTTCGTGACTGTTCTTATTCCAATATCAGCAAATGAGTTTACAGAATTAATCAAAAGTATTATTCTAAATACAGTTTCTATCTAAACATAAAGCAAACCCGAGGTGGAAAATAAAAAAAAAAAATTTATTTTCCACCGTGCATGATTAAATAAATTCCCAACAACTATTCCACCCCTTAAGGTGCAAACCCATTGGTTATTGTTAGAAGCAGCACGTCTTGCTGCCATGGCATTTCAACAAGTTCAAATGAATTTATTCTAGACATGAGGACAAACTCTTGAAACGAGGCCTACAAATAAAAGAACAAAAGGAAAACAAAGGAACAAAAACAAAAGAAAGTGTGAAATCGAAATCTATTCACTTCCTCTAGTAACTAGTACATTATATAGTGCTTTCATTTCTAAATTCAAGAGTTGTTTCCCATTCCATTAAAGAACAATTTGAAATATTTAAATCATTTCCTAGTCGGATATTCAACCCAAAGAAAATCAATAAATCCTAATAACATTCACAAGAAGTTCAAATGCATTTTTTCTAGACATGAGGACAAACTCTTGAAACGTGGCCTACAAATAAAAGAACAAAAGGAAAACAAAGGAACAAAAACAAAAGAAAGTCTGAAATCGAAATCTATTCACTTCCTCTAGTAACTTGTACACTATATAGTGCTTTCATTTCTAAATTCAAGAGTCGTTTCCCTTTCCATTAAAGAACAATTTGAAATATTTAAATCATTTCCTAGTCGGATATTCAACCCAAAGAAAATCAACGAATCCTAATAACATTCACATATCAACTAATTCAAAAGCTTAGTAACAAAATTCTAAACCAATATATAATTTAATTTAATACCGTCAAAACAAATATCATAAAATAAAATGATCCAGAAAGCTTGATTTACCTTCTTATCAAGGAAAACAAGTAGATCACCAGGAACGCCTTTAAATTTCTCATAAACGGGGCAAATAACAGCTGTGACAGCGTTTTCCACAGTTCCAACAGTAGATTTAAGCGGGCCAGAACTTTGCTTGGCGTAATCATAGAGATTTGATACGATCACCGCAGTATTGATCGCGATAATCCTCACAAACTGTAGGTGCTTCAATTGCGTCTCACTCCCCTGAGCCCCTTCCACCTCAACCTAACATAGAGTCGATAACCAAGGAACAAACCACAGTATAACAAATCAGTAATTAATAAAAAATGAATTAAATTTCGTAAATAAACGTAAGAATAATTCTTAATTACCTCAGTGTAAGCCATGGTTTCTTCGAGCTTTGATTTTTTGATACTTTCTGTTGGCGTTTGCAGGCGGAAAGTTAGATACAGTTTTACGGTATACGTATAAGGAATATAATATTTATATTACGGAGGGGTACCACGTGTCGTATTGTTAGAGGGCTTTAGTTGACTGCAAATCAAAGAGGCGTTTGGGAATATTCGAGGGTAGAGTAGAGGTTTCTGGAATAAGTTTGTTTCCGAATAAATAAAATTTTGAGTTTTAATCAAAATTTAAAATAGTAATTTACTTTATTTAACAACAAAAGATGGATAATTCAATATTTATTTTACGTGGAGTAATTATGGACATTAAAAGCGACGTATAGATGGATCAACTCATCAAGTTTTCATCGAAATAGGATTCACAAAAGGAAAATGTCTCATCATTTGATACTAACGATATTCCAAAAAAACGTCGGAATCAAAATTTGACTTTCAAATTAAGGTTCGAATTTTTATCTCTCATTTCAAAAGAAGATTACATTTTAGTTATGTGAAAAAGAAGTAGCTTATAAATTAGGCAAACGTAAATTAAACTGCTAGTATTAAGAGCTTGTTTGGGAAGAATTAAAATTCAATTAAAATTGAAAATATAGTCGTTATTGGGTCCCACTCGTCTAATAAAAGTCAACTCCAACAGCTATATTTTCAATTTTAATCTGATTTTAATCACTCCCAAACAAGCTCTAAGATTGGGAATATTTATCACTTAATTACATTCTTCCATTTGTTCGTTTCCTTCCTTTGGTGTTATTGCAGTTTTGGCATTTGTGAAAATTTTAAATCAATTTCTTAAGCATTTTCCTTACTACTACTATTTTGAATTTTTTAAAGTTCCTAAAAGCTATTTTTTAGACATTAAAAGGCAAAAACTAAAAGCAATACAAATTCGACTCGAGCTTGATAATATACCATTTTGGCCATATATATATATCAGTAAAGCATATGCCTACTTCGGTCGATTTTATGATTATGCACATACTTACACGAGGCTATCCAATGAATATGGTATCCTTGTTGGGGGAATCATTCAAGTACGATATGTCATTGCCGCTACAGATTGGTTTAGGTGCAAACAGATTGCAAACTAAAAAATAAAATGGCTAAGGGAAACCAGAAGCATCAAACGCGACTTTTCAGACAGCTTGAGATTTCTGGCGCTTTGTGTACTGGAGGATTGGCTCTTTGACCTGAAAATACAAAATTCTTAGATATATTTTTTTAATCTATGCTTTTCGAATGTACAAGGTCAAGCCACAATTAATATGAGTTGGGACGAAGAGTTTGGAGCATACCGTGCTTGCTTTTCTAGCACTTTTCTCTTGAGTAGACCTGGTGCACATAACTGTGTCCATCTCCTCACGGACATTGTCGTGTCCAACAGCTCTACCATCTTCTATCCCGGGTGCAAAGCTTTCCCTCGAAGTTACTGGCTGAAGAACGTCATAATACAACTTCATGATACAGAATTTACGGAGAATTTTTGACTAAGATATGATTAAAGTCACTGTGACTTACCTCGGCTCTGCTTGTAGGAGTGTTTCCGAGCTCTCTTTTCCTCGAGACAGTCTGCTCACTTCTCATAGAGTCATTTTGGAGTCCATCAGGTCTGCCTCGTGTGCGGGTGAGGTCCGATCCAATTGAGTGAAGGACACCGCAGGTGGATAAGTCCTTGTGGTTGTTCCCTGAGTAGCCACAATGATCTCAAGTTTCAAATATAATAATATAACTACGAGATTGACTATGATTTGATGCACTAGGAAGGAGGTAATCAGATTAAGCACCGTTAGTCTGAAGTGGTAGATTGTTGAACTTGTTAACTGATTCGTTGGCATCCAGATCCTAATTAATTTCAACATAAGGATCCATCAAATGGTATCTTCATTGTTTAAGTAGTCAATAGAATCAGAATGAACATACCATGTCTTCTATGTCCATAAGGGCCTTCTTGACTTCGATCAGCTTTTCCTTAGTAAGATCAGAGTGGATTACGCGCTTGCCTGTGACAAACATAAAATGAAAATCACAATTTATTCTTCAATAATTGAATCCTCATCACTCGGTCTGGATACGTTTACCTAGTCTGCGGTTGCTCTTGGCCTCGACAAAGCCATCCCTAGTCATTTTATCTATTAGCTTGCGTGCAATAGTCAGGTTTGCTTCACCCTCAAGCTTGCTCTGAAGTTTAGCCACCGATATGTAGTTCATTGAAAGGGCATGATATAAAGCCTGAGTCCAAGAGCCACAGGTATAAATACGCTATCAAAGAAATTCTGAAGAATCTGAAATTCTTTGATTATAAGATGCCACCGAACAGCTATCAGGTATTAAAATGAACTCAACCATAGATAAGGGAATAACAGGATAGACACAGTCTGGAAGATACAAGCAAAAAGGATAGTAAATTCGATTGAAATTTTAAATCAGGACAAGCTGGTTGTAGATAATGCTAACTTCTAAGCATGAGTTATCTAGGACCCAAATCTTGAAATGGTAAGGAAAAGATTGAATAATGCTATTTGTTCAAAGTAGGGATCATACCATGTGATGTGGCAAGTGATGTGGGGGGAAATGATAAAGCTGTTTGGATTTGAGACCCTCTCTATTGATCTTATCATTTAATACCATATCACATGGGGATCATCCCCACTTTGTACAGATAGCATTACTCGAAAAGATTTACCTTCATGTACATGTGATCTACACCCATAACCCCAGCTTTGCAGTCATTGGCCACCGTCTGACCTGTTTCTTCTTTCACAGCATCAAACTCATAGTCGAATTTCTGAGATGTAAAATTTGTTGAGTAGGTAAAGATCATAATTAATATAAAAATGAAAATCAGGGAAAATCTCAGCAAACCTTTTGCTTGTTAATGTCATAACTTTCTGCACCAGCTTTAGTAACAACACATTCTTTAACCAGCTTGTCCATAATTTCTGGTACCAGTTGAAACAATTCCAAATTGTTCAAAACGGCTTAAAAATAGAGTATTAGGATCTTGTTTTATCAGTTTTAACCCGAACAACGTCCGTTTACCTTCTATTAGAACCTGCAACCGTCGAATTGCAACATTAATCACAACTTAAATGCAGTAAAGATTTAATTGAACTTTATAAGGAACCAATTTTTATTAGCTAGGGACAACTGCATAACAAGTCTTTACCACTGAGATGTCAGGGAAATTAGAAAGCACATCAGTGAACTTGACAGTATCAAGGTGATACGATCTGATCCACTCTTTTACACGCCCCGACTGTTGTACATCTTCTTCTGGGTCCTGAGTATCATCTGCATCGAAAAAGCAATGTATATCAGAATTTTCTCCAAGCTCATCAGTAAAGAACTCCCTCAAATGGCTGGTGCAGCTAGAGTGATACCTTCACCAACTACGGTGTTATCTTTACGACTCTGTTTCTTGTCTATGAAAAGAAAAATGATAGGAATCATTGTAACTTGAGAAAGGTAGTGGAAATAAATTAATAAAAGGAGACAAGAAAAGGCAATGTGCATTACCAACTGGAGCCACTATGTATTGATCATTATCTGAATTACTGAACTGAAATATGAAGTTAATTTTCATAAGATTTTATTATGTTCAAAACAATTTGATCCTAGAAAAAAATCAATTACGAGAATTTACAAATATGAAAAGTGATTAAGATTCATATTTAGAAGTGTTAACGCATTACCTCACTATCAGATTCACTATTTTCATCTCTTTTGGGAGAATCAGCACCCAGGCTTACATCATCTTGATATTCATCATTCTCATCCTCACAAGGATCGAGCACACTCTTAACCTGCACAGAACACGGGTACAAAAGTTAATCATAGTTGACTAGAAACATAAGAATCTTGCAGTACCTGTAAATTCATCCCTTACCTTTAGAGCCAATACAAAGTGCTTACTGTTGACATTGCCAACCTCCATTTTCAAGGGACTTCTAGTCCATGGATGATGAGCTTCCTCTTCTATACAGGCTCTGAAGAAGGGAGGCTCATAATCCACGGGCTGCAACAATTTGAAGCACATAGGCTTAATGTTATTTACTGATTATTGAAAAGAAGATAATGCAGAATTTGACTGACAGTGTTACGACCCCAACTCTGGAAAGTTATTGTTGTACAAATTATAGAGAATATTCAATGCTCTGCACTTATTAACATTCATAAATCCCGAAACCGAAAAGAAAGCTACAATGCACATATCATGACATAAGAATGTACAATAATCACAGCAATCCTTTGATAGATTCTGACAAATGACGACCTTACAAAGCCTAGAATTTTCTATAAGAGTTTGTTTGAGCCCCATTTTTTTTTTTGCCAAAAATGTATTTTGGAATAGTGATTCGATGGAGAATGTGTGGTTAAAAAATAAGGAAAAATCTTGGATTTGCGTGTAACGTTATTTTATTGAAGAATGTGTGGTTGAAAATAAGAAAGAGAAAAATGTATTTTGGAAATAATAGGACCAAACAAGGGCTAAAATTTATGCAGACCACATTTCTAATGGGTTGGATTTTAAAGGATTATGGTTAGTCATTTCAAATAACATGAAACTGCAGAAGTTAAAAGTAAAAGAGATAGGTCTTTATATTTAGCCTCTATTTGACGACCATTAATTCAAAATTCTTTAATTCTCATACTTATTTTCAACCACACATTTACGTAATAAAATATTTTGTACGTAAACTCAAAAATTTTTCCTACTTTTTAACCACGCATTCTTAAAAAAATCTCTAATGAAAACTCTATTTTCTCAAAATAATGGCCATCAAACAGGGGCTTAATTATTTGAACGTGTGATTAATTAAGGGTGTGTTTGACACCCATTTTGGTGAAAAATAAATTCTGGAATAGTGATTGATGGAAAGAATGTGTGGTTGAAAAGGAAGAAAATTTTTTGGGTTTATGTGTAATATTATTTTATTGATTAATGTGTGGTTGAAATGAAGAAAGAAAAAAAAAATGAGAAAGAGAATGGGAAGAGAATGGATGCCAAACGGGGGCTAAATCAGATTTTTATATATTGCACTACTTTCCAATTGATATATCTAAGTAAATGAAAATATAGCAGACAACTTAAGTGAAGGCCATACCGTGACATCATCGTAATATAGTAGCTTCATCAGTATAGTGCGCTGGAAAGATTAGTGCACTGTGATTAAAGCATCATCGACAAACCTAAAGTATCAAATGCAAGATTCTCTGTTTCTAGAAGTGTTACCTCCTCTGGCATCTTATCCAAAGTTCTCATTAGCTGAATCAATGTGCGGACCATTTTACATGCAGAACTCCTGAAAGCAACAGTTGCACAAAGCACAGTATTGGTTCCATTTGGAAATTCAACCAACATTAAACATCATAAAACTAGATAAAGTTGTATGGATTTATCTACCGCATTTGACTGGGAGTTATTTCCGTTTTGGAGTTATAGTCGAATGTCACTCCCTTCTTCTTTCCCTTGCGATTGATGTTCATCGACACCTCTTGACTATCAGTATTTGAGTAACTGAAGGAAACTGCAATAAAAATACCATATCACTGTTACCTTCTACATTGTAGAATGGAGACCCAAAGGCCTATGCTACAACATTACATGCAAAGGGACTATAATATCTAAATAAAATACCATCCAACTAAAAATAACCTTTATAAGTTGGTGGCATAACAAACTTTGTCTCAGCTAGCTCTCAATATGTTTTGTTTTCCAAAAAATAATGACTTTCAAACATTGCATTCCATGTAATTACCAAATAATGGTTAGGGCCCTGCATAGTGCTACACTCTATTACGATTGTTTACACTTACATGCATATTCCTCGATCATTGGTCCATCCACTGTTTCACAGATACAGAACAGGAGTGTTTTCAAATACTTCTTCTGTAAAGCATCATATACACCTAAGAATAGAGAAAAGAAAATCAAAAGTCACAGAGGGAGAGGAAAGAAAATTCTGGTTGAGAAATTCATCTTATTATGAAATTGATAGCAAGCCTTTCTCCATCCAGTCAATTAATCTGCGGGACTCAGCATCCATAGGCATAAGCTTTTTAATCTTCATCTCTGTTTATGATAAGAAGATCAATAGATCCAATTCAACAGCTGATATCCAAGTCCAAAAAAAATTGAAACATTGACATAGCGGCAACTGACCCAAGGCTGGAACAGATTTATCGTTGAAATACTTCTCAGGGAATAGACCTCTGATGTAACTAATGTTGAATATAGCAATGCGAAGCAGATTCCTCGTCTGTATAAATTCAATCAATATGAGAGAATTAGTTTGATAAGGTGTAGAAAAATGTAACAGAAATAAATTCATAAATTTGTACTGATGATAGAATAAGGGCTTGTGTGGGAGGGATTAAAATCAGATTAAAATTGAAAATATAGCCGTTATTGTTGACTTTTATTAGACGAGTGGAGCCCAATAACGGCCATATTTTCAATTTTAATTGACTTTTAATCCCTCCCGAACGGGGCCTAATTTAATTCTTGCAAAGGAATTGGGTAAAAGATTGAAGTGACACTCATTTTCAAGTTGAAAAAGGTTGAAACAGACAGCTTAAACTCATGAACATCTGCAGAATAATGCTAAGCTTCAGCTCTTATCTCATCAGTTTTTCATGTCTACTCACGCAAATCACGCAGTTATCTGTATTATTTTAAGTTGATGTTGATTACACGGAAACTTCAATAATTTTTGTCTAGCATCAATATAACAACAAACAGATTTAGATCATATTTAACTCTCTATTAAGCTGTGAGAAAACAGGGAGAGAAAGAAAAAAACTCAAATAACTAGATATCTGATAGTGTCCAAGCTAGAATCGCACGATTTGATAAATTTACAATCAACAGAAGTTGAAAAAAAGTAAATCGCGTACATAAATTTCAGTTGGTGACAGTAAGATTCTAACATCACCCGCAACACAATCATCAATAGATTAATATCAAAATACAACGATGTCGAGTGAAAATTCAACGATACTGAGTGCGAGAATACTAATCAATAAGATAAAAACCCGCAAATGAATAATAGTGTAATTTTTTTTTTTTTAGAAATATTAAGCGTTAGGTAATCAAACATTGTTATCTATTTGAAATCAATAAGTTGAAAACCAAAAATTCAACCGATGCTGATTCGTTGAAATCGTATCGGTAATTTTACTTGGAAACAAACACAAATTTACGATCACATCAAAGCTACAGTAACAATGATTTACAAAGATAGTTCAAATGATTTACCAGTAGAAGCGAGTCCTGCTCTGTGATCTCGGATTCCTTTACCGTTTGTGCTAGCATCTGTAGGATTTGGACAGAAAATTCAGTAAAAATCGTTAAAAGCTACGAGAAAATAGCAAATAACGTGAAATTTTCAAATCTTCTCAGCTCACCTTTTTGAATTTGAGATAGAACTGAAACTGAAGAGAAGAGAGATGAACGAATGATTTTTTGATATTCTTTTATGAAATTTGAAAAGGAAAGGGGTGAAATGATATGGCGGGACGTGTGAAGCGTTTGGGGTTGCTAATTGTTACATGAGGTACATCGGGTATACATCAAGTTGTACACCCCTCACATGGGTAAGGGGTCCACTTGAATATTTTATTCGAGTGGGCCCTTCCATGTGAGGTGATGTATACCTTGATGTACATCTTTTGACATCTAGCATTTTTCTTGTTATATATAGGCGGATTTAACTATGGCTCAAAAGTTATCAGGGTTAACAATATTTATTTACCGTGGTTAATTCATCCAAATTCATTGGGCATTCGGAAAAGAGTAACGTTAATTCATTTTTGGTCATTGAACTTTTAGTGACATCTCAATTGGGTTATTCAACTTTAATTTATTTCAATGATATCAATAATCTTCAATATGTTTTCAATTATAATCACCGTGAACTCTAGTTACTAAATTTGATATCTTAATATATTTTAGGGATCTTTATTGTAATTAAATGCAATACATTTATAAAAAAATATCGTGCGAACATAATTACACTTCATTAAATGGGGGGGGGGGGGGGGGGGTTAATTAAAGAGCGCCCACATAAAAATTAAATACCTGTTTAATTCTCATTATTGTAGAATGAGAATTAAAAATATAGTCGTTAATGAGCTCCATACAAGAGATAAAAATTCAAAATTAATGATTTGATGTGATGGATAACGATCATATTTTTCATTTTTATGGATGAAAAGTGAGAAACAAACGGGGGCTAAATTTATAAAATTTGATATGCCACATCACCATAGGAGATCAAATCTCTGGGTTTGAGTATAATGTGAATCCCATTATCAAGTGTGAAACTTGAGCATATGATGTTAGCATTTTATCATTGTTTTCCCAATGCGTTAAACATAGCGATGGAGCCACAATTTTTGGTTTGAGGGTCACTGTAGCTTTGGGGGTGCTATGACAATTGGCGGTACTATGATGGTTAACTGCACAAAGGCAGCTAATTGATATTGGGATTTAAAGAAAAATAATAAGGTTACCTATTTTATTCGGAAAACTCTAATAAGACAATAAAAAAAAATAACAAACTTTGAAGGAATTGTGTATTGAAATACAAAAAAAATAATGAGGAAAACAAAAAAAAATTGAATCGACATTTATATTTAAAAAAATATCAAATTCTGATTACACGACACTTGAAAAAAAAAATGGAGGATAGTTTCCTAGTGTAATTTTGATGTTTCTTTCTTTTGTTTGGATAAGTCTCGGTTGAAATGTTCAGATTTATCAATTTCTAATGGTGTATAATGTAATTTGCTTACTCATTTAAGTCGTAGAAATTGTGGTTTAAATTATATTATTGGACACGTATGATAGCTATTAATTTGATGCTCCATAATTGAGAACATGGCTGTTTATGAAAGTTTTCTGCACAGGATAAAAAATTGATGGAATTGTATAAAAATGACAACTATGCAAATATTACTAAATAACGAAAACTAAAAGGTTCAATTTTAAACGTTAAAGATGTATTTGCTATAAATATTAAAGGTTAAGGGCTAATTATGAAATATTTCCAAAGATTAAAAGGCTGAATTTGAAGTTATGAACAAACTTTCAATCTGTCTGGAAAAAAAAATAGAAGTTTGGAGACCTTAAATGGCAACATCAACTGTTTGAGTACCTAATTGTTCTAGATGGTATAGTTTGAGGACTGAAGACCAAATGGCAATTTCAGAACTCATTGCCTTCGCCGTGTTCTACCAGGTTCTAAATTCCTATTTATATCCAAATCGATTCAAGACTGTGTGTTCTTCCATATTATTTGTACCCTATCAGGTAATTATATACGCAGTAGCATCTATATAATTTGTTGGTCGAATTTCTGCTTTTGTTTTTCTTTTTTTGAAAATTTTTACCTTTTTATCTGGTTTTACCGTTCACAATTTCACAAGGTTTCCTTTCAATTTCAGGCTTAAATCGAGAACTAAAGTACTATTTGTCGAAGGGCTGCTCATCTTGTGAACGTTTTTAAGTATCAATTTGCAAGGTATTCTCTTTTTCAATTTTTTTTTTTTTTTTGTGCGAAATTATTGTGTAAACAATATTTTAGATTTTTTTTCCTCGTGTTTGATGATTGATGTTTCTAGTATTACAGTCTTAATTTTGAGGGTTATTGAACTAGAGCGGAGTGGAAAATGTTCTTCCAATGAAGATGGATTAAATTGTAGTAAATTCTGAAAAAAAAAGTGGTGAATCGGTTATAGAATTTGATTGCCATATTTATCTGGTTCTTCTACTATATAATTGCCTGCTTGTGTCATATAATATTGCTTATCTTTTGTTTATTAGTTAATTTGCTGGATGAGGAATTGGGTACAGATTGAATTCGAATTTGTTGGTAAATTAATGGTGTTTATTAAATTCCTTTTCAATTTAAGCATGTGAATTATGAACCATTGCCTTTTCAGTAGCCTCCGAGATTGATGATCCCGTGATTACCCCTTTTCACTTTCCAGTAGGCAGTATAATCACTATGATGAAAATATGGTGAAATGCAGTCTTAGTTCAGTAGCTTTTCATATTTTTATTTTAAATTCTAAGTTAGTCACTTAATTTTCTATCCCGTTTTAAGTACATTATTCTGTCTACCATTGCCATGTATTGACAAGAAATCTGATGTGGCTGATAAAAATGTAGCTGTGGAATAAGAAAATTGTTACTTTATGATTTTAAATGTCAGACACAAAGATGTGTATAACATGAAGTTTGTGTCACAAATTGAAGTTTAGTGATGTAATTAAAATATCACCTAGAGTTTAGTGACTGGCTGAAATCTTGATTGAATATTTTTATGAAGGAAGGATGAAGAAAAAGGAAAAAAAGAAAAAATACCAAATAAAACAGAACCATCTCCTTTCTCAACTTATTTATAGACACTTCCCCATTGTGGGTTAGACCAGTCCCCCTCTCTCCAGTGCTGTCCTGTCCAGCCGCCCTCTACCATTGTTGGCCTTTTATCTCTATCAGTCATAAAATTTTGAGCAACATATCACTTAGGTCACTGAAGTATTGATTAATATTTGTTGTGCAGATAAAGATTCATAATTAAAAAAAAAAAAATTCAATTTTTTTTCAGCTTCTCTGTCTACGATGTCAAAATTTTCATTTATTATGTTGACATAGGTGGATGAAATAATGTAACTAAAAAGAAACAGAACTTAAACAGTGGCTATAGTGTCATTTTTGCAACCTCCTTTTCTACATTCATCAGAATCATAGCTAGCGGTTGGTTCATCCATTAGGACCGTCTCCTATGTGTAATTTAATTCTTGTCAAATACACAATATTTTTGTTTTCTGTCTACAACACTCTAGATTGCTGTTTGCACGGATAATTTAAATGTGCCCTCACGTGACTATTGCTGGTTCGCTTTTATGTCATAGATATAGCTCCAATTATTACATGATGCCTCTTTATTTCAACGATCATCTTTGGGCTATTATTGATGTTTGAAGTAAACTACTTTAACACAAATAATTGTTTAGTTTTACAAATTTTCCTCTTTCAAAATATCCAAAAATATATAATAAATATACCACAATTATAATGGAATTCCACAATATATCGTTACATAATATTTCTATCTCACAAAGTATTCTCAGACAAATTCCACAAAAGCACCAAAAATTGCTATAAGTAACTAAACCATCACGAGTTTTATCAAACCATCACCATAACACAAATATGACAACTAAACCCCTTCTGTAAGTTTATTTCAAATATTTGCTTCTTGGCATTGTCGCTCCCAATCTTATAAATATTAGGCACAAGCAACTCTACGAGGGGTGGACATGGTTCTATTTGATTCTGGTTCCAAGAGAAGATAAGATAATCGAACCGAACCACGAACCAATGGTTTTTTTTTTAAAAATGAACCAAATGATTTTTTTAGGGTATGGAACCAAATCGGAACCGAACCATTGGGTTCTAGTTTGGTTTGGTTTGGTTTGATTCTAGTTTCATTTCTTACATTTTTTCATTTGCACCATATCCATAAGTTAGTAATATATACGTAAATAAAAAACAAAAATAAACGACAAACATTCAATAAGTTCTAATTATCAATCATCAAAATCACGAAAGTCCAAACTAACAAACAAAATATAGTCATAATTTGAATACACAAATCAATTTTCATTTTCATACAAAAGATTGCCTAATAAGTAATCACAATGATTCACTAAATTAATTGCAGCAATTCTGACGGTACGCCCCCATGATAAATGATGAATTATGCAATACTTTTAAAATCCATTTTTACAGGCAACTATTGACCGTTTAATACTCCGTTAATGTTTATTGGATATTCTAATATTTGTGAAGAATGCAAATAATTCATCAAACAATCGAGGTGAAAAAATAGTTTAAAGGCTTTTTAACTGACTGTTCAATTCTATTTTCCGATCATGAAAGATTCTTCTCTACTGACGTGATGAAATATGGTGCTGACGTGCCGTGGCGTCGTAGAATTGAGAACCATAACCAAATGGTTCTTGATTCGAAGAATCAAAACTATTAATTTTTTTGTAAAACCAAACCGAACCGCTGGTCTGGTCTGGTCTAGTCTGGTCTGGACATTTTGTTCACCCCTAATCTCTACTCACAAAAGTTCTTGCTATTGTGCAGATTCTTCTTTGTTGTACAGGGGAAAAAAGAACCCGTCGGCTATACATTCAACTCTTCAATAAGGAGAAGAAGAAGGTAGAAATGGTTGAATTCTATAAATAATGAAATATTCAGGCTAGGGTTAGGATGTCAAAAGAGGCACTGGTCAGAAAGGAAAATTACATGGTGTAAGAAGAGAGAGGAGAAAAAAACTTAAAGATCTGTTTTTTACCTCCAAAATTTACATTTATAGGATGAATACTTTTGGCTTTTGTAGCCAGAGTTGGGTGTGCAGTTCACAGCACAATTTAATGAATCAAATCCACGATTTTATGCGTCTGCACATGTCTGAAGGGATAAAATGTATTTTAATACTGTTCTAACTGACATCACATCACTTGTGAATGCTGCACGATGCATTGTGAAGGATTAGCGATCGGCTATTGGCTGGTACACTTTATGGCATTCCTTAAAATTGATGGCAGAGAACAGTTAGCAATATGGATTGTGGCATGTTCGTGATTCAACACTTCTTTCTTATAAATTATTAGAGTTGTATTCTGTAGATATTGGGGCAAAATTGAACAATCTGAGGTTGTTTTCACTCACAATTTCAGGCAGACTCAAAATAATCAAAATTGCAGCAGCAGTAGCAGCAACAATGCGGCAATCCATCTCCATAATTTCGTTGTTGTTGGTTATCTTATTCGCAATGAGCTTTGCTAGTACAGAGCGTGTAAATAAGTCAGAGGCATCCAAAGGACTGTTTTGGTCAACTGCAAAAGAGGAGGGAGATCTCCTCAGGAAGGCACAAGACGGCGATGATTCATCCTCTTTGTTGTTGGGTGACAACCAAGGGGAACACCAATTGGATGGTGGCTTCTCTTCCCTCGAGGGAATGCTACAGTGGGCTATTGGTACCTTTTTCTTCCTCTCTCTCTCTATTGTCTACCTCCAATTCCCGAACTACTACAATAAGCGTGAAGATGAAAGTTGTTTCTTTTTAGTCAACCTTCTATCTGGAATTCAAAATATATAATTTGCTTTATTCTACATGCTTATTTTCTGAATGGCGATCGATTTAGGCCATTCAGATCCAGCAAAGTTGAAGGAAACAGCAGAAGATGCCCAGCGCTTGTCTCCAGAAGAGCTAAAGGCACGCCAGATGGGAATAACGGTAAGGTGTATCATTTGTGGTTCCAAAGTTTTATCTAAAGTGTTCGTCTTTGAACACTCAAATTTCAATTAGGGCATTTCATATTTGGTCCTCGTCAGAACTCTCCTCTCCTACCGTTCTTTTTTATATCAATGTTGTACTGTAATTGCCTACATCCCTGAAGATTGTTCCATCTTCCACGCAGATATCTTATTCTGTGTCTTCCCCAACTTCCCATTTTAGCTTCTACACTTTTAAATCAATACCTTTATCTTAAGGCTTAAATTTTTCACTTACAAATCTGTATTCCTATCACTTCTTTATTTAAAAGCATATTTATATTATTTAAGAAATTGGTTCTTTATATGGCTGTTAAATTTTTGTCGTCTCTTACCAATCCTTCAGCAATTTATTGACCTTGTGCAAGTTTGCAATTGATATTTATCTACACTCTCAGCTATATCATTTCTAGGTTGGGCAAATGATTATTACTTATGTACTTTCTTCAGTTAACCCAATATTTCTAATTCCTCAGGTTTTGTGCTGTTGCCTTTTGCATGTCTGTATAGGAACTAATGGACAAATTAAAGATGCCTTCAGATGCGCAAATGATGAAAACTGCAATAGATGACTTGAATAATTCGTCCGTGTCTCTCGAAGACCGTCATCGTGCACTAGAGGAGCTCTTGATACTTGTTGAGCCAATAGATAATGCAAATGGTGCCATTTCTGTTCTCATTTACATATTCTTGTGTTCATCCTTCCAATAATTCTATACATTTTGGAAAAAAAAAAATCTTTCCAGTAATATTTTGTCATCTAATTTTGTGGTAAAGGGGGGACATCTAAGCTCCTGTTCAGATTTTCTCATTGTTGCTCTCGTTAGAGTTATTTTATTATTGCACCTGGGCTTTTTTTTTTTTTTTTTGTTCTCATTTGTCCACCCTTATTGTTATCGGCTTTGTTGAAACAATATATTATTTTTACTTACCTCCATAGTTGCATGTACATATATGGAGCTTTCATGCTATAGAATGAACCTTGGGAGCCTCTCCACTTAGTGTCATTTGCATTGGAGATGGGTGATCTATCAACATTAGTAGATGAACTAGGCAAATAATGTCTCAAGTCAACTATGGATCTCGTAGTTGGTGTTTCCCTACTCCTCCCTATCGGTGCTATGTTATGATCTAGTTAAAAATAAGTCAATGAGTGGAGAGCACCCTAGTCAGCTTAGGCTGCTACGCCTCTTAGGTGATATACCTCACACTGGGGAGTTCAATCATGAAACCTCACCTCATGCTAGCGCTAGGTCATGACTAAAAGGGAGAGCATACTTGCAATGTGGTGGTACACTTGGAAAGATCGATGGCCAAGTGGCCGCTTGTCTTCTTTGCATACTTGCGTGACCAATTTTTATATAGACATTTTACCTTTATACAGAGAGCCTATTTGAGGCGTAACATACACCCAAAAAAAAAAAAATGGAGAAACTAATTTATTTGAGGTCAATTTTGCAATGTACTCGATGAGCTTAACTGCAATTGATATCTAATCTCTTGTGTCTTAGTTTGTGCATTATCAATGCATGATTTCTTTTTACTTGTACTAGCAAAATTTATAAGAAATGTGGTACAAAGACATGTACTGCTGCTTTTGTTGATATCGTATTCATTGCACTGAATTGATATGATGAAATCTTTCAATATCTGAGTGTCTTTGGACTCTTAAGCTTATCTTCTTTTTCTTCTGGAAAGAGAAAAAGCAACGCCAAAGCAATTTTCTCACTGTCAGAGCATTATACAGTTAGGGAAAAATCTACAATATATTCATGGTCTACTTGAATGTTACATATTTTGTACAAGAATCTGATTGAACTTCTGTTATCAGATTTGCACAAACTTGGAGGCCTCACTGCAGTCATTGGAGAACTTGATCATCCTGACCCAGAAATAAGGACTATTTCGGCATGGGTTCTTGGTAAAGCCAGTCAAAATAACCCTGTTGTTCAGAAGCAGGTATCTCGTTAGCATTTTCATCATTGTTGAAGTTGTTTTTTGCGCTGAATTTTTCTATTTTCCCTGAATTTCTACTGTCTTTCAAATATGTTCGAAGTTTTACAAGTTGTAGAGGCATGATAAAATTTGAGGGTTGCAGATTTTGGAGCTTGGGCCGCTGACAAAGCTAATGGAGATGGTAAATTCTACATTCACTGACGAAGCCATAAAAGCACTATATGCTCTTTCAGCCTTGATTAGTAATAATCCTGAGGGACAAGAGTCGTTCTATAGGGAAGCTGGACACTTGATGCTTCAGGTGATCTGATGATAACTGAATAGTGATGTAGAATTTTTTGGGAACGTCTCTTTCGCTTCTGCAGTTATAGTTATTGGTGGTTATTTTGTCTTGCAGAACATTCTGAGCAACTCAAGCACAGATATCAGAATACGGCGAAAATCAGTGTTTCTTGTGGCCGATCTGGTTGAAAGTCAATTGGGTAGCAGTAACAAAGCGGAGCTGCCTTTTTTCAGCAACCAATTGTTCTTAAAGTCTGTGGTTGATCTAATAGCAACACCAGACCTTGATCTCCAGGAAAAGGTGCCTGTTCAGTTATATTAACTTTGTCAGAATTTGATAATCAAAATCTGTTTTGCATCTTTGCCTATGTCATCGACACTAAAGTCAAGGTACTTTTAGGGCCCATTTGGTAGGGTTTCTGCTTCTACTTCTATTTTTTTGTAGAAGAGCTTCCTGAGAGAAAATGATTCAAATGGGTTAAAAAACTTCTTAGTCTCAGAAGCAGCTTTTTGGCTTTTCAAAAGCCTTTCCAAACAGGCCCTTATTGGTTCGAGTCAATAACTAATAAGTATGAAGCATGCCTGAAAACTGCATTTTAATGGAAAACGCCTCCGTACTAACGTGGGTGCCAAATGATACGTTTTGAATACGTAGTTTTATACATTAGATCAAGTAAATTTAGCATCACATGCTTAATTTAACAAGGATAACAAGTTGCCTTTACTCCTTAGTCCTTCCTAATCTGCATTTTCCATTTTATTTTTATTGCAGGCTCTATATGCAGTAAAAAACCTATTGCAGCTAAGGTCTACGGAGGCTCTTGTCTTCAAAGAAGTATGTAAATTGGATGTGACATTGGAGACAATGAAGCAACAGTTGCAGCAATTAATGGTTGAAGAGAATTTTAAAGAGTACGCAGTGGATGTGGAAAGTCTTAGAAGAGAAGTGGAGCTGATTTTCTTGGGAAAGCTCGATAAGGTTAGGAGGATATTGGATTAGCTAACCATTTAACAAACTCGATTTTTATCTAAAACTTGAATTGTGGCAGGTGGATATGCAAGTTCCAACATGATTAAGGACTCGTCCCTCCAGTTCTGGTAATCCTTGTTTGCACTCGGCCTCATCTCTGATTGTCACAAGTTAATCTGTGTCGATCTTTGTAGTTGCTTTGAGTTGGATTTTTGTTTTACTTGGGTGAAAACGTATACCCCTTTTCTTCTTCGAGGATAGGCATAACTTAATTGTTGAACTGTAGAACTTATGTGAATCGTGTTTAGTATTGCTACAGAATTAGGTACATTATGATGAAGGGTACATTAGGCTGAACATTGTATTTATCTTTTACATCTGAAAAATCAGCCTTTTCAAAATTTCTTTATCTTTCCATTTTCCCCTACAATGAATGTTAAAAGGTGTAAATAGGTATCCAGGCATTTTCCAAAAAAAATTCTCTGTTTGGCTAAAAATAAGATTTTTATAAAAAAAAAAATGATGAAATATGTGGTCAAAAAATTGAGAAGAGTTGTGGATCCAATAAAATGTGTAGTTGGAATGAGTTTTGAAAAATTGGAGCCAAATAAGGTTAGTGTTTTCGAGATAATTCATTTTTTTTCTTAATGTGAGATGAACTTTTTTTCATAACTCATTTTTCCTTGGTGCTGAGATAATATTTTTATTTATTTAGATAATGATACGACTTCTTTATCCAACTTTGGTTAATTCTTTATTTTTCCCCTTCGTAAAGTATTGCATAATTAAAACCTATGCAGAATGACAAGCTCAAGGAAAATATACATAACTACCAACCTTTAAGGTCAAACTTGTGGAATTCTTTCAAAAATCAAATGGTACTAATTAAATAGGTTTAGGTCATAAGAACATATAATTATGGTCATAATTACCTATTAATGACAAATCATAGAAAGAAACACTCAAAAAGTCATAAAATTTAGGTAACAATCTCACATTTTTATAGGTCGAAACTTATTTAGCGATCATAAATTATCAAATTAATTAGTTACAATTTATTTATCAGTCATAATTTATCTTTCGATCACAAATTATCAAATTAATTGTCCACAATTTATTTATTGACCACAAATTATTATATTAATTGGTCACAATTTATTTCTCGATCTCAAATTATTAAATTAACTGATGATAATTATCCAATTAAATGATCATAAATTACCCCTTCATCTTCCCTATCCCCTTCACCATTGTCGGCACCACCTAAAACATGTTGTTAGCTCATATTCACAAGTCGTTGTCATTGCCACTACAGCCACCTCCTCCAACACACTATCCCACAACCATCACCTCCACATACACCATCAGTTGCACCCTACTCCACATCCACCACACCACCACCACCCGCAGATTCACACCACCATAGACACGACATCGCCCCACCAACACCACATATGTTGACTATGTTTGATTATAACCTTAAAGTTTTGATTATAATAAACAAGTTAATCTTGTTTCCTAACAATTAAATTTAAAGTAATTATAGTCTTCAAAGCATCCATGATATAATGATCAATCGTCATCAAAATATCTTAAAAGATAAACATTAAAGAAAGATCAAGATCAAGAACCAAATGTCAATGAAAGATCAAGACGGGAATCTAAGAGCCAAAATTCGAAACAAGATCAAAAACTAGATTTCTTATATCAAATGTAAAGGTACTAACACCTTATTCTTTAGTAATGAATGAAAAAATCTCAAAAATCATTTTGTGCATTAAAAACTATTTTGGTTATCACTTACATAAAATGTTTTGATCAAAAATAAATTCATTTTCAAAATTATATTTGAACTTAGATCATATTTTTAAAATATCATTTACCTTGAAAACAAGTTAAAAACACCTTTCAAAAGTTTACATTTGTCAAAATATTCAAATCCGATCAAATGGGTAAAAAATGGAAAAATTGACTTAAAACCATCGGACGTCCGGTCTGAGCATTCCGTCTTTCGGATGCTCGTCCGAATCCCTAAAAAATTGTGCAAAATCTCTCTATAAATTTGTGGAAGGCGGATGTCCGGTTGATGTAACTGTCGGATTTTTGTCCGTTAGATTTCATATGCATAACGTCTATTTTGGTGATCCGGATCCAAAAGGCGGACGTCCGATTGATTGTCCGATTGGTTGTCAGGTTAGTATTTTGTTTTTTGAGCTCTATGAATACCCTCATTTTTCCATTCTTTAAAAGACTTTTAAGAGCATTGAAATAAGATATATTTTGAGAGAATTCTTCAAGCTTGCCTTTGCATACGTTTCATTTATTTCTTCACATCAAAAACTTTTATTGATTCAAGCTTTTTAATCATCATCCTCATCAGAGTTTTTTTATATTTCTTTTTATACTTAACTTATTTCTATTATTCATAAAAGAGAGATATATTTCAAATAAGATCTTTGAACTTACATTGCATATATTTCTTCTATTTGTTCGTATTGAAAACTTTGATTGATTGAATCAAACTTGTAAAATCATCGTATTCATCAAAGTTTCTCATTTCTCTCTTAGTACTTAATTTATTATAATCATTCATTAAAAGAAAGATATATTTTGAGAATATTTGTGAATTACATTGCATTTATTTCTTCTTCATCTTCTCATTGAAAAATTTTGATTGATTGAATCAAATTTGTAATTATAATATTAATTAAAGTTTTTTATCTAGCATTTGAGCTATCATTAATTCCTATTCAATGAAGTGTTAGTCTCTCTAAGTACTTAATTCATTAGTATCATTTACTAGGAGAGAAATTTCATTGTAGAATCATTGCTCTAAACTTGTGGGTCATATTGAGGTCCTGTGAAAATTCAATAGTATAAGGATCGATACTTCTTGATGTAAGTAATCATGTAGGTCATATTGAGGTCTCATAAAGACCAATAGTGTGGGTCATATTGAAATCTCATAAAGTTCGATATTGTATAATAATCGGTACTCTTTATTTATAAGCCATCGAAAGCGTTGTAAAGGATTTGATTGCACCACAAATTAATCAATATAGTGAAAAGACCTTGTTCGTGTCGGAGAGCTTAGTAACGAATGACGTAGACCATTGCTTAACCTCTACAATTATATTGTTTGCCTCATGTGTACAATTTTACTTATTGTCGTCTCATTTATATTTATAATTTGTTTGATTTACTCGCTTTTATTTGTTTATGATTATTAATTGATCAACATGTTCTTAACTTACTTGATTTAAGTTTATTTTTCGAAACAATGTTTTAAAAATCAATTTATCCCCTTTTAGTTAGTTATTCTTGAGCTATCAACCTCACAAAAACATACATCCATACATACAACAACAATGTACCATACACAGATCCGCAACCTACCACTGCATACAAATCGCCCAACTGAATCACAACCTACCACTGCATACACAAAAAACATACTAGGAAGCAATGGAGATCACAATTGCACACAACAACACACTATTCGTGCACGCGGTCGTAGGTTGCTTACGGTCACACGCTATAGTGTCGTCGTCGGTGTTCGAGATGTGATGCGCACATCGCCACGCGAACTGCTTACTATCGCACATTGCAGTGTCATCGTCGTCGATGCTCGAGAAGTGAGAAAGGTGCCATTGATGAAGGTGGCCATGTCAAAGAAAAGTGGAAAGAAGTTTCTGTGACCTTTTGTTTGAGTAGAAAATGAATTACTAAAATAGGGTAAACTTGCTTTTTGAAAACAATAACTGTATTATCAGATTATTGAAATAAAAAATTTAAAAACATGTGTGGGTATAATTTCCTCTAAACTGAAAACATAATCTCATTATAAAACAAGTTATAGGCTTTATAGCATGTGACAGTATATTTTGAGAAGCAGCAAAGGTTAGGGCCCAAACTTTTGTTTTAGTTTTGAGTTCATTCTATTTTCTATTTAGAGGGTCTTTTTAAGATTGTTGGAAATGCGTTTGGTTTGTTGTTCGCGTGAAACCCGCAAGCGTACGGGATCGTTGTACAAGTAATAAAGTATGTGAGTTAACAGTATCGTTCCCACGAGGAATAATGTCTAATTTGTAGTTCAATATCTACTATTAATTTCAAAGTATTATGACATCAATATAATTGTGATTTATTTGTTATTTATTCTAATTCTACTCTAGAAAAGCAAATAAATATGATATTTTATTTATGTGAATGCTTGTATTGGATTCATGTATCCCCATATTTCCACTTATTTCAATTCTTAATAATCATTATATTCAATTCATGCATTTTTTACAATCGATAAAGCTAATATGTTAAATGTTTTTTCCCAAGATACACCAACCTATAACTAACATGAGACGATCCTATTCCTAGTCCGAATTCATATGAAAGTCACGCATTTGGTTTAAATTATCAATAAGATTGCACGTGTGAAAGAGATTATTCCTAATTCTAACTGCACATGTTGATTTTACAGCGTTCTAAACTTATTGTGAGTATTCATACATTACAACAAGCAACTAACTAATTAATTGGTGATCAAGCAATAAGTAGTGTGATGAGTATATAAAATGAATCAAATAATAACACAAAAATCCTAAATTGATTTTTTGAATTAAAATAAATAAAAATAGGGTTCAAACATTCCTCCAATACAATGAAAAACTAGTCTAACATATGTAAAATTAAATTACAAAGGAACAAGTGGAAAATCATCACCCGAAAAGAATAAATAATGAAGAATTAGGAATTTTTCACGTTTTTGATGTGAATCTTGAATCCGGATGAAGAATCTTTAATATCCTATGCAGTTCGCCTTGATTACACGTTGTTAGCTATGTTCTTCGCCTCCAAAATATGTATAATATAGAGATTTTTAGGTTTAGGAAGCTCCTCATTATGTATTATGCTATTATCTCTTTATAGGAGCTGAAAATTGGTTGAAAATCACGTCCAAATTGGTTTCCAAAAGAGTTCTAATCGAATAAGGAAAGTTGCCTTCGCGAGCGAATTTTTTTGTTTCTGCATAGCAGTTCGTAATTTAGTCATAACTTTCTCTTCTGATATTCGATTGATACGATTCAAAATGCGTTGGAAATATAATTTAAAGGGCTACAACTTTGATTGAAATAGAGTTTTTCCAATTCGGACGTTTACTATACCAAAAATGGGTCTAAATGTTCGGCTAAAAATCTGGAATATATCTTGAGCAATTGGAAATTGATTTTGATAATACTTTGATCAGGTTCCATTTCTTTTTGAATTCTAATTTCATCCAATTGTCTCCTAGCAATCTTGAAAGTATCTTCTTAAGTATTTGCAATTTGATTCTCGAACTTTGGATTTTACCATTTTTCGCTATTTTTGCATTCTTTTCTCCAATTTTTCATCAAACATTGAGTTTTATCTACAAGATGCAATATAACATAATTTAGGTGGTATTTTGCCAAAAAGATAACAAAATTCTAGAGTTTCAAACCCCGAATAAGTGTAGAAAATACACTTATCAAACCCCCAAACTTGAATCTTTGTTTGTCCTCAAACAAAACTAAAACCTAACAAACGCACAAACATGTTGTGCTAATTACCTAACTGGTGGCCAGACAATCAAGTAAAACAAAACAATTTAGCTAGTTACCCTGACTTTTTATCTCAAGATTAAAATCATAATCAGATCTATGCACAGCTTCAAAATCACAATACAAAAATCAAAATCCGCTTTTCCAATGTAAAATCGACGTATGTGTGTGTGTGTGTGAAGAATTAAGCATGGCATCATGAATTCACAAGTTGTTTCAATTCCCGACCCTCAGTAGTCAAATATGGTCTTTCATCGCTCGTAAGATTCGCACACCCAAACTTATTCTTTTTGCTATTTCCAAATATAAGACCTAAGGTTGAATTTTCAACTATCCTCACCTCTCTAGTTTAGATAAATCTCACTAATTGCAAGTCAATATGTCAATAAACAAGGATTCTTTATACTTTGATTGCTTCAATTTTTAAGATTTAATTAAGCCAATAATCTCTTATCAAAAAGTCGAATTTTTCCAAATAAATGTTTGGGACATAACCAAGACATTTGATGCGTTTTCTGTTTCATGCATCTGTTTTTTTTTTTTTTTTGCAACATTTTTTTCTTTATTTTTTTTCTTTATTTGAAGCATTCTCTCCCTTAAACTTTCTAAATGACCCATGTAACAAGCTTTCGGCCGATGACTCCCAAGTCAGATGACCATAAGGCACTAGATTTTAAAAACCTTTACAGACTTAATTGCTCGAATCATAAAAGCTACGAAAAGAAATTTTCAAATAAAATATTTTTTTTTGCTTTGATTAGTACAATATCCCTCATTAAACATCAATTTAAGTAAAACGACGTCTAACTTGAGATTTTCACCCAATTGCATCCTATTGGCCTTAGATTATCCATACAAGAGTTTTTTTCACACATGGAATCCCCATTTATTTCAATATCTTCCCACAACAGTGAAATCCTCCTAAACTATTCTAAATTTGGTCCAATGATGTAAAATTTAGTGGTTTTAGGTTTGGCATTTATGATCCACTATTTTAACCTATTCAATTATGAAATCAACTCATTCCTACATAATGCTTAACTTAATTAATGCGCTCAATACATATCAAATTTCACATGGAAAAGCAAAAATTAATTTAGGCATGCAACTTATTCACCATTCAAAGATCAATTTACGATTTAAAATATTTCTCATTGCTAATCAGACCAACTAACTCACACAAGCATACAAAAAGAAATTTTTTTTTTGAAATTTTTTTGATTTTGTTTTATTTTATCTAAAGTAATAAAAGCACACAAAAACACATAAAATAAAAAATAAAAACTCATGTTTTCCACCCCCAAACTTAAACTAGACATTGTCCTCAATGTCTTAAATTCTAAATGCGCATATAAAGGGGTGGGGAAGAAAATGAAGAAAATACTCCCTTGATATGGCTTGTAATCCAATTGCTAGTTTCATATTACTCCCTTAGCTCCTTGATCTTGGTTGGTCTAAGTGTTCCGCGACGTCATGTTCCTGCACAATATAATCAAATAAAGTATTAAGGTTCACAAATTTGAAATAAGTGTTACTTAACTCTAACATCTAATAAATCAACTAACATATCGAAGATCTAAAGGAAAACGTAGTATGGATGATGAGTCCCTAAAATTGAATAATAATAAAATATAATCTAAATTATCATATTAATAGAAAGCATAATAAATAAAAGGGAAGAAAAACTGGGTTGCCTCCCAATAAGCGCTTTGTTTAAAGTCCTTAGCTTGACTTTATTGTTTCGGTATCATGGAATCTTAAAGAACGCTTTTGATGCTTTGCTCAATTTGTCTCTTCTGACTTTACTCCACTCTTCGTTGCTTCTACAAATTTTAACACTGCCCTCTCCAATGTGATATGACTTGCATATCTTCTCCGATTCGAATTCAACTATGTAAACTTCTTCCGTCTCTTTAGGCTTAATTACAAATTCAATGGTAGGGCAATCAATGAAGTTGACAGAATGTAGGTTAACGTCTTCTTCCTTAATTGTTTCCTCTTCGTTTGGTTCCTTTGTAATTGATCCTTCCTCTACTGATTCTTCAAATTGCCCTACATGTTCCTTGCCCTTAGTAGTCATTTGAGTGCTTTCTATCTCCTTCATCTTTGCATAAATTTTCGGTAGCTGAACACCACTCCTAGTAATGGTCGCCTGAGCTTACTTTTTGATCACATAATTCACCTCTTCCATTGCTAGTACTTGTTCCTGTGGATTCTTCTCTGTATTGCTAGGTAAGGTACCACGTGGTCTGTTGGCTAATGTAGCTGCTATCTATCCCACCTAATATTCTAAATTCTTAATAGAGGCTTGCTGATTCTGGAAATTGGTCTCAGTCTTGGCGATACACTTGACAAGTAGATCCTCCAAAGATTGTCTCTTTTCTTGTTGTTGAATCACTGGTGGGTCGCCCCGAATCTGATTTACTCGATCTGAATTATCAGCCCATACGTAGTTGAATATTTGTTCAAACCCGAATGGTAGTTGTATGGGTCAGGTCCATTTTGCCTCTGATAGTTTTGCACATAACTGACATATGCTGGTTGACCCATATGAGTGGAAGCAAAAGGGCAGCTTGTAGTGATGTGATCTGCCCCACAACCTGCACAAATCGGAGTTCGATGTTGTACCATGTGCATAGATTGAGTTAACTTGTCAAGCTTCATTGTCAGTGCTTCAATTTGTGCTCCCAATGTTGTCACTAAGTCCACATTGTGTATTCCTTCAACTATCCTAGGAGCTTCCCCATTAGATGGCCAGTTGGCCAGATTCTGAAAGAGGTTTATAATATCTGGTCGGATGTGGAAGTTAGCTTGTCCAAATAGCGAATAGAAGGCCGGAGGTTGAATCGGAGCTGGTGACAGATTCACATAATCCCCAACCAATTTAGGCTGAGTCGGAAGTGATTCAGTGCATGTCTTTACGCAGTCAGGGACGGAGCCACGTTAGGCCCAGGGTGGGCACATGCCCACTCTGAACTTATGGTCTCAAAAAAAATTTTGGGCTCAATTTTTTATTTTATTTTTAGTTATAGGCTAAGTCCCACCTTTCGAGCCCAAGAGAAAAAGCCCAAAACTTTGAGCCCAATTCCAAAAATTTAAACCTCGTTCACAATTCACAAATCAGTAATCACAACTCCATCCTCTCCTCTACTAGACTGCTCCGCCTTCGCAGCTCCACTGACCAGGTTTTGTCTACATCTTTTGTTTTGTTGCATTTATTTGCTGAAATTCCAAAAGGGAAAAGTAAATATGAGCACGGGAAGTTTTATTGGGTTTTTATTTGCTGCAATTCCAGAAGGTTTTGTCTACATCTTTTGTTTCGTTATCTGAAAGTGCTGTTTCCCTGAATACAATGATTTTTTTGGGTAAAAACTTAAGAGATATTTTTGACAAATGAATTAACCAGTGTAAATTGAATTAACATGAATATTACATTAATTCAATGAACTCGGTATTTTGAAGTGGCTTTATATGATTTGCTTTATTTCTAGAGATTAGATTCTCCCATTGAATGAGTAGGTCTTTACTAGCTAATTTGTGTGTTTTCTTAGATGCAAGTGTGAAAATAGCAGTTAGATTAGTGACATAGAGTTCAAGAAGGATCACATATCTCTTGTTTGGTATGGAATAGCAAGTGGAAGCAAAGACAGCAAAATATGAACCCTCCCAACAAATTGCTAAATCCATTTGAAATAGTAAAGTTACTTATAAGAAATTTTTTGGCTCTAAACATGTTAGGAGAACTTACCCTTACTTTACTTCTAATTGAAAGGAAATTTACCTTTTCAAAGTAAACTCTTCCTTTAATCTCAGAATAAGTAATTTTGAAATTCCAACTTTAATTTATTTTAAAACAACAATATATTTACATGTTATAAGTAAAAAATTTAAGCTTAGCCTAACATGCTCATAGTTGGATGGAAAAACTGAAGGGAAAGGATAAATGCATCATTTTTATTCATTTTTGCATTTTGATTTACATCAATAATATTTAGAGGAGAAATGCATATATGAAGTGTAAAATTGAGTATCTCTTTTCATGACAAAAACTCGACGTTCAATATCGATAAGTTGTGCCCCGCCTGACCAGAAATCCTGGCTCCGCCCCTGTACACAGTAACCAGTATAATGCAGCCCATAGCATAAATGACAATATATATCTTCTTCCACATAATCCAGTGTAGATTATTTATTGCAAAAATCTTTTTGCCATGCCAGCGTCAAAATCTTAGTTGTATTGTTGAATGGCAACTGAATAGAATATCAAATAAGAGATATCAGAGTGGGTAGTCAAAATCAATAATAAAAAAATAAAAATTGAATTTAATATAAACTATTAAACTAAAATTAAATCCGTTATTCCCCGGCAACGGCGCCAAAAACTTGTTCGCGTGAAACCAGCAAGCGTACGGGATCATTGTACAAGTAAATAAAATATGTGAGTTAAGAGTATCGTTCCCACGAGGAATAAGGTCTAATTTGTAATTCAATAGCTACTATTAATTTCAAAGTATTATGACATCAATATAATTGTGATTTATTTGTTATTTATTCTAATTCTACTCTAGAAAAGTAAATAAATATGATATTTTATCTATGTGAATGCTTGTATTGGATTCATGTATCCCTTTATTTCCACGTATTTCAATTCATGCATTTTTTACAATCGATGAAGTTAATATGTTAAATATTCTTTCCCAAGATACATCAACCTATGACTAACACGAGACGGTCCTATTCCTAGTCCGAATTCATATGAAAGTCGCGCATTTAGTTTAGATTATCAATAAGATTGCATGTGTGAAAGGGATTATTCCTAATTCTGACTACACATGTTGATTTTATAGCGTTCTAAACTTATTGTGAGTATTCCTACACTACAACAAGCAATTAATTACTTAATTGATGATCAAGCAATAAGTAGTGTGATGAGTATGTAAAATCAATCAAATAATAACAAAAAAAATCCTAAATTGATGTCTTGAATTAAAATAAATGAAAATAGGGTTCAAACATTCATCAAATACAATGAAAAATTAGTCTAACATATGTAAAATTAAATTACAAAGAAACAATTAGAAAATGATCACCCGAAAAGAATAAATAATGAAGAACTAGGAATTTTTCACGTTCTTGATGTGAATCTTGAATCCAGATGAAGAATCTTCAATATCCTATGCAATTCGCCTTGATTCCACGTTGTTAGTCATGTTCTTCGTCTCCAAAATATGTATAATATAGAGATTTTTAGGTCTAGGAAGGTCCTCATTATGTATTCTGCTGTTATCTCTTTATATGAGCCGAAAATTGGTTGAAAATCACGTCCAAATTGGTTTCCAAAAGAATTCTAATCGAATAATAAAAGTTGTCTTCGCGCGCGCATTTTTTGTCTCTACACAGTAGTTCGTATTTTAGTCATAACTTTCTCTTCTGATATCCGATTGATTTGATTCAAAATGCGTTGGAAAGATAACCTAAAGGGATACAACTTTGATTGAAATATATTTTTTCCAATTCGGACGTTTACTATGCCAAAAAGGGGTCTAAATGTTCGGCTAAAAATCTGAAATATATCTTGAGCAATTGGAAATTGATTTTGATAATACTTTGATCATGTTCCATTCCTTTTTGAATTCTAATTTCATCCAATTGTCTCCTAACAATTTTCAAAATATCTTCTTGAGTATTTACAATTTGATTCTCGAACTTTGAATTTTACCATTTTTCACTATTTTTGCATTCTTTTCTCCAATTCTTCATCAAATATTGAGTTTTACCTACAAGATACAATATAACATAATTTAGGTCGTATTTTGCCAAAAAGACAACAAAATTCTAGAGTTTCAAATCCCGAATAAGTGTAGAAAATACACTTATCATTTGTGTAGACGATACATTCTACAGTTAAGAAAATCGAGTTGGTCAGGCCACTAGCAATCCTGCAAAAAAGTAAAACGAAGAAGAAAGACCGCAAAAATATCTTAAAAGGACACTGGTGTGGTGCCGGTCGAAAACTCTCCGGTGGTCAAGTCAGAAAAGTTTTTCAAGAATTCTAGGAATACTAGACCAAAAAAGAGAAGAAATAATTCTAGTAGAGTACTATTTGTTTTCTGTGTACCTGAATGTAAGATTGATCACGAAATTTATAGCTATGGGATAACCGTCTCGGCGAAATTGACGAGAGCTCTACGAGATTTGTTGGTTGGAACTGATAAGATCTATTCAGTTGAGATACCTAATTTGCTTTCAGATAACTTCTATTTGATCTGGTCAAATCGTAGTGTGCTTTATCTTGAAGATAAATTATTAAGGATTGAGAATTGACACGTGAATCTTATTTGACCAGATCGATGTAACGAATTGGGCCAAAAGATATTGCGTTTATCAAGTGGGCCATCTGTTGGCCTTATTTTTTTGAACTTGGGCCGTTTAGGCTAGTGGAACAATTTTTACCACTACATAGTACCCTACTCTTTTATATGAGTTCTACTCGAATGGAAGAGTAATTTGGGCTTTAAGACCGATCACACCTATTTGTTGAAGGCGGATTTTAATCATAGGACGGACCATCTGATAAAATAGTTTGGAGTGGTAGTAGAACTCGTTGTGATGGTAGATGAAAATCATCCTACTGAAAAAAGTTATGCGACATTATCGTATGCTTGCCTAGCCATGCGACACTTTACAGAATGAGGCACTGCTTGTAGAGTTGTACGAGTTTTTGTATTGTCTTTTGCTTTTAAGCCGTTTGGTTTTTGGTACCGTATAACTTGGAAGCTGTTCGGAAGACATATGGCTCGGAAGCCACGTGATGTGTTTTGGAAAAAATTTTGCACGACTGATCGAGCCATAAATTTTTTTTTTTAGTTTTAGTATCGATCATTTAAAAGCCGTATGATTTTTTAAAATCAAATGGCTCGAGAAATCGAACGGTTCATATTATATAGTCATAATATAGATAAATAAAATAAAATAAAATAAAACACATATACACAATATTTTTACCACACGGCTCGAAAACCGTGCAGTTTCCATTATCACACAACAAGTTGCCATGTAGTAATGGAAATCCGTTGTGGCATGCATGCTACTGCTGCTTGAATGCATGCATGCACCTAATCTTTCTGCCGAGTGGAAGTTGATATATATATGTATGTGTGTGTGTGTATTTAAATATTAGATCGTCCGGCATATCAAGCATAATTAGCTGATAGATATGCCCACTCAAAAGTGGAAAATTGACAATCCATCTTGATCGTACAACATGTCATGTAGAGAGTATCAGTCGGCCGATAATATGTCCATCTAGTGCACACATTTAGTTGATGACTTTGAACAAATTTGCGATTTTATGTATCCAACTCATTTAGCGCGCCAATTTTCACTATTTAAATCTTCATGTTTTATTTTTCAAGTAACTTGGGTAGACTTCAAGGAGCCTCAAAGATTTTAGTGAGTTTCTTTCCTCTATCTGGTGCACTCATTTGGTTGATGACTTTGAACAAATTTGCAATTTTATGTATCCAACTCGTTTAGCCCGTCAATTTTCACTATTTAAATCTTCATCATTCATTTTTCAAGTAACTTGGGTAGATTTCAAGGAGACTTAAAGATTTTGGTGAGTTTCTTTCCTCCATCTTGTGCACATATTTGGTTGATGACTCTGAACAAATTTACGATTTTATGTATCCAACTCGTTTAGTGTGCCAATTTTCACTATTTAAATCTTCATCATTCATTTTTCAAGTAATTTGGGTAGACTTCAAGGAGCCTCAAAGATTTTGGTGAGTTTCTTTCCTCCATTCTTCAAGTTCTTGCTTTGTTCTTGAGTGTTCTTCAAACATTTTTTTCAAGCTCTTCAGTGGTTGCATCGATTTTAATTCTGTGTTTCTAGTGTTTGATCCATCATAGAGTGAGGTTGCTAGCAAGTAGCTGTTTTTTAAGAAAAAATGGTTGGACCGATTATCTTGATGTTCTGTATAGAATTCCGACCGATCCTTGGCCGACCGAAGGTAGGATTAGGTCTAGCAATCTAGATGAAAACTCCTTGCTAGACAATTAAACTTGTCCTGACGGACCAACATTGGTGGGGTTTGTTGGTGGTCCGAGGATTTGCACCATCTTATTCTATCGATGCGGAAGGTGCATGTATTACTATAGATCCGACTGATCCAGGTCTTGACGGTGGATATTCATGGCATAGTTTTCATGTACACAGCCATCCAAGTGCTAGTGATATCTTGTTCACCAAGAACATACCAAGCAAGTTGAAGGAGAATGATTTGTCAAGAATTCGGGATGCCTATGGTATATTCCAGCATCTGTTCAACTTCGTTTACTACGACCGCATGAAAGAGTTTCATGGAATGTCCCAGGTTGGGCGTTTTTTAATGAGTTTCCATTTAAAGATGACTTTTGATTTTCGATTCCTCACATGGTTGGGATGGTGTTGGAATATTTTGATATTGTACCCAGACAGCTCATGCATAACTCTTGGCAGTTGCTATTGGCTCTCCAAATTTTGAATGGGGAGCATGATATCTCATTCGGCATGCCGAAGCTACTGCACGATGACTTTATAAAGGAGCAGACGGTGAGAAATGTCGATTTTCCTTAATTGCAAGGAAAAATACCGATCGATTGATAACTGGATTTTCCTTGGGAGATAAAGGTTGGAAATGGTCTTATTTTCTCGCGTCCGACAATTTGATTCGACATGGAAATTACTATTTCCCTTCAGCATGGTCATGCGGTAAGCTTCGTAGATCTCTTACTCTCGACGTGCTTTACTGATTCAAGGTCTTTATTTCAGTTTCTTGCAGGTCTTCACATCAACACACATCCCATCGAAGGCTTGTTTGTGAAAGAACGAATTTCAAAGAACTTAGCGATACCTAGGGCTCAAAGGAACTGTCAGTTCTTTCTATCTTCTAAGGTTCTTTCTTCTAGTGGCTTGTGGGATCATATTTTAGCAGAATCACGAGGTATTCCTTTCAATTTCCTAAGATATAAAATGCATATTATCATGATAAAGAGAGGTATGGTAATTCTTGGAAGTGATCTTCCTTTGGTCGGTCTGTTTAACTCGACTGAACGTGAGATTGTAGATCGAATTATGTCAAGAGTGGTAGGGTCTTCGCTTGACTCTCTGGAAAGGAGAAAGGCAAAAGAAAAGTCTAAGAGGTTTTCTCATCTTACATCTCTAGCTAACAACCCTACAGTCCTAACTAGTGATTTCTCGAGCCAGACCGATCTACCTGATGCTCCCTCCCATTTGGTTAGCAAGCGCGGTCATCCAGGGCCTTTGTCAGCAGATGATGATTCGATAGTGCTTACCTTTCCTTCTGATTCGTCCGCGTTCTCTAATCTGGAGGTGGTGGCACTTGGCGAAGGTCTATTTTTTCTTGAAGATCGGACGCGCTATAAGAAACTTGGATCAGTAAAGACAGCGATAACACGATGGCTCAGATTTTCCAGGTATATCATTTTCTATATACTCCATTATGGATAACTTATTTGATGCGAACTTATTTTGTTGATTCCAGAGTCTGCAAGGTGCCATTTTTCAGAAAAATGAAGCTGTTAGACAAGTCGAAAGGTGCGTTCGTTGCAGGACACAAATACTTTATAGTGGAGAAGTCGAAAGTTTGAGGGTTGGGAAGAAAGATGTTGACTTGGCTGCCGAAAGGAAATAGGTGAGTTAGCCGAGATGGTTTGTGAGAAGCTCGAAAGTTTGAGGGTTTGGAGGAGGAGGTTGCAAACTTAAAGAAATCTTCTGGGGCTCAGATTGCTTCTTTAGAAGACCATCTAGAGAATTGCCAACTAGAAGTTGAAATAGCCACTAGAGCATTTCTTATGAATGATTATAAGAAAGGTAAACATGTTAACTGGGATGTGGACAAAACGATTGCTGATTATGCTGAATTTTGCCTGATGCTCGATATGCCAAATATAGTAGAAGAGCAACTCGAAGTAGAGACTTTGTCCGGTGAGAGAGTCGAGAATGTTGACGATGGGCAAGCTTGAACTCTTTTTGATAGCACATTTTCCAATTGTGCTTCCTGGCTGGCACTTCCTTTCGGACTCATGTATTAGTATTTCCATTTATGTCCTTCTAAATTATGTAACATGTAGGTTCATTGGGGTTGTATGCTAAAACTTGATGAAAAATCAAACTTCCAAAATTTTATTTGAAGTACAAGAGTTTATGATCATAATATCAAAATAGAAATCGGACTTACTTCCAAAAAGATAGATTAATAAATGTGTTTTTACAAAAGGTTCGATCAATCCATTCGTTTCAGCATGTAATGTTATTGGCAGCTAAGTCTTCGTTCAGATTGGCATATGGTGATGGAAGGACTAAACTTGTACTTATGGCTTGAAAGCAATCGTGTGGTCTTCTTCATCTTGAGTTTGTCATTCAGAAAAATTGTTTCACAAAACAAAAAATTATAAAATACGTTTTGTTTGAAATGTTGAGAAATTGTTTTCATAAAATTAAACAATTTTATATTAATACGTTATCAAGTAATATATACATTTAAAAATGGGCAAATTTTACGGTATTCTTTTTGCTATATAAGTAAAATAACAACAAATAATAAATTAAGTTGACAGAAACATAAGAATAAAAAAAATAAAATTAATGACGTGAACTGATTTTTTTTTTAAATCTATGTTTATTTGAATATCTTTTTTGGAATTCTTATTTGAACAATCAGTAAGAGCATGAACTATTTTATTTTATTTTTTTAGAATTTTTATTTTTTATAGTTTATAGTCTTTATTTTCTTGGAATTATATTTTTAGATTTTTTCATTTTTTAAAACTTTTTTTTTAATTTTATTGAAATAAAATTTTATTTAAACGCTTATTTTCTGATGTTATGTTTGTTTTCAACATTTTCACTCAAAATGTCATTTTTGACATTTTGAGTTTTATGTTGTAAATTGAGGAGTGTTCGGTAGAGATTAAAATTGAAAAATTAATCGTTATTGTTGACTTTTATTAGACGAGTGGAACCCAATAACGGTTATATTTTTAATTTTAATTGAATTTTAAGTTTAACCAAATATGCTCTGAATCTTGTTTTGGAAAATGCATTTTCAAAAATATTAGACCCAACGACTTTTAGGTGTTTTGCGAAATTGAAAACTGAAAATAACAAATCAAACGCCACTTTTAACTATTTAGATTCATTTTTAATTTATCAATGAGAAACATTTAGCCTCTTTTTGGCTGCCTTTTTTTTTTTCTGGGAAAATATATTGTTTTGAATAGTAAATTTTTGGAGAATGTGTGGTTAAAAAGTAGAGAAAAATTTTCGATTTACGTGTAGAATATTTTATTGTGCGAATGTATGGTTGAAAATTGGTATATAGAAAAAAAAAAAGAGTTTTAAAAGAATGGATGACAAACAATGTGTTAAATTGCAATGAAGGTATTCGACCTTGACTAAAATTCACACCTATGTCCTAGCTATTGTTTTGTCACATTCTTAGACTCAAGCTTTCATTAATTAGCATATTTTAGCATTATAATTGATAACGACTTTTGTTCAAAATGACATAAAAAAATTTATTTGATGCCAAATTGTGAGGGTCCGTTGGTATGAATTTTACTTTCTGTAAAAGAGTGTTCGGAGAAAATTAATTTTAAAAAGCACTTTCTATTCTAAAAGTGCTTTTAGAGAAATTTACATTGAATTAGTTTCCTTTAAAAGCTCTTCTAATTGGTAAAAGCAATTTTATAAAATTAACCAAATGGATCCAAAAGATACTTTAAGGCCTCAAAAGCTTCTTTTGGCTTTTCAAAAGCCACGCCAACGAGCCCTAAGTAATTATCATAAGTAAAAATTACACTCATCCATATTTTTTAAGATCCAATTTGAAAAGAGGAAATTACACCCTAGAAATAGATTTCCAATTTCACAAATCCAATAACAATTTCGACATTTCAAAAATCAGGTTTTAATTAATAATTTAAAAATATTTTTAATTTTAATTTTAATTTTTATATCTATATACAGTAAAATGATATTGACCCCAACCCAACCCTAATCATTCGAACAATTTCCTCCCCCACACTCTCTCTCTCCACCCGCCGTCAGCCTCTCTTCTCTACTGCATCTCTTCCCGCTTCGTTTCTCTTCACTCTCTCACAGCGACGGCGATGGCGACTCCACCTCACGACGGCGACTGGGAAGGTGACGAGGACGGCGACCGTTTCTTCGTCTCTCCCTTTTCTCTCCTCAACAGATCTGGACATCTTTTCCATGACGCCGTGCCTTGGATCTTGGTTTTGACGTGGTGGTGGTTGGATTCGGCTTGGTGGTGGTTGGATCTAGTTCTCCGATTAATTAATGTTGGCCTTGGTGGTTGATTTCGGCTTGGTGGTGGTTGATTTCGGTTTGGTGGTGGTTGGATCTAGTTCTCCGCTTAATTTATGTTGCCTTGGTGGTGGTTGGATCTAGTTCTCCGCTTAATTTTGTCGGCCTTGGTGGTTGATTTTGGCTTGGTGGTGGTTGATTTCGACTTGGTGGTGTTTGTAATGGGGTGGTGGTGGTTGTGATGTGCGGTGGCGAGGCAGTGGTTATGTTGGCGGCACTATGAGATTGGTGGTTGTGGTGCGATGGTAGTGGTGGTGCCGCGGTGGTTACCAGTGACTTATTATTTGGTTATCTGTGCGCTGTGAAGCGGTGGTGCTGCGGTGGTTACCTGTGACTTGGTGACGGCGATTTTGTTGTTGGTTGTGTGCAACGGCTGTGGTCATGGCAGGATGAGATAGTTGAGAGTGGGTGTCTGTGAACTAGAAATTGCGACTGTGACTCATTGTAATGGAGTTGTGACCAACAAAAAATTTGTTTTTTTAAATCTGTGACCTATAAATTATGACTGTGACTCACTATAATAGAATTGTGACCAACAAAAAATTTGAATTTTTGTGTCTGTGACTTACTGTAATAGAGTTGTGACCAACAAAAAATTTGATTTTTTAAATCTGTAACGCATAAAAAATTTTATTTTGCTTTAGATAAATAATCTGTGACCATAAAATTCGGTGGTCACAAATGTAAAATTCGGTGGTCACAATATAAATTTTGTGACCTGTGTTCGATAAACAAATTGTGACTTTTAATTTTTTTAGTTGTGACCGATAAACAAATTGTGACCTAAAAAATTTCGCCGAAGTTGGAACAATTGTCGGAATCAGAGCAGTCGCCGAAAAAGTCATCGAAACGATCGCCGGAAGAGAGTGGTGACCGGAACGATCGTCGGAATAGTCCCGGAGTTATAGGGGTGGCGGAGGTGGGGGTGTGTTAATTATTTTATAGTAGAATTAATTATTAATAATAAAATTAATTAAATAATTATTATTTCATAATTAAAAATTCAAAGAAACATGATTTTTGAAATTTAAAACATGTTTTGGTATTTTTGAAATGTGTAAAAGTAAACACTTTATTTATGTATTCTTCCCATTTAAAAAATCAGATCTAAAGTTTATTTATACAAAAATTAAATACTAATTCAAATATTTAATATTAATAATATTCATTATGATTTATCTTCTCTCTCTAAATCATAATCACCCAAACCCTAAAAATTCCAAAATCACAATCCACATCTTTCTTCTCTTCGGCGGCTTCAGCCACTCTGGCGGTCGCGCGCGCAGCTTGACCCGACACACTACTGTAAATGACCCGGAGCAACAGTCCCTCGCAGCGGCAAAACCACCAGGGTTCATCGTTGTAGAATCATCGGAGCGCCGCCACTCTCGCTACAACATCATCCACCCCTTCTCTACGTTTATTACATAGAAGACTACCGTCAAAGACCATCGCAAAAGACCACCGTGCAGATCTATTCTTTTTTTTAGTGTGCGGTGATAGACTGTTCGGTGGTGGTGATGGTATGTAGGGTTTGTGATTGTGATGGTTGTGGTGCTGTGTGGTGCCGTGAAGTGGGGTGCGGTGCGGTGTGGTGGTGGCGGCGTTGGCGTGGTGGCTTGAGAGGTGATAATGTGGTTGTTGTGGTAGTTGATGTTTGGTGGTGTGGTTGATGTCGTGGTGATATTGGCGGTATGTCGTGGTGGTGGTGATGTGGTTACTGTGATGAATTCAGATGGTGTGTGGTGCTATTGCAGTTCATGCAGTGGTGGTGATGGCGGTTTGTTGTGAAGGTGGTCGTGGTCGTGGTGGGTTCAAATGGTTTGTGGTGGTGTTGTGATTACTGTGGTAGTGATGTTGACAGTCTGGTGTGGCGTTGGTCGTGGGTGGGATGAGATGGGATGGGGATGGGGGTGTTGTGACCAAGTATTTGATTGATTATGTCCAATAAATAATATGGGATCTAAAAAATATAATTGTGACTCACAACTTATTAAGTTGTGACTAATTAATTTTATAATTTGTGTTCGTTAAACAAGTTGCGACTTATTGATTTGTGATCGAAAAATAAATTGTGACCTATAATTTTTTTGATTAGTGACCGATGAATAAATTGTGACCTATAAATTTTTTGATTTGTGATCATGAAATAATTTGTGACCAATTAATTGTATAGAGTTGTGACTTCAATATATTTAATTAATAAAATATATATTTAATTAATTATTTCATAAAATAAAATTTAATAATATCTGATTTTTAAAATTTTAAAATATATTTCTTCATTTTGAAGTGGGTTAAATTTTCCTCAATTTGATTCCACTGGCATAATTACTAAAAACTAATTAACACATTTCAATTATAATCAGGAAATGAACTGGATAGCTCATAAATATCGTCTTAGCTAACAAATTTCTCTTGGCGCGCAACGTTATCGAGCGACCAAAATATCCCCGAAGATTCCATTAAACTACGTTTATTTCCCGCCAAATCCAAGCCCTAGAAAAGAGTAATTCCCGAACCCCAATCTTCCAGAATTCATCCAAACCCAGAAATGGCGGAGCAAGAACCAGAAAACGCCATTACTGAGTCTGTACAACTCGAGATTCCGACTGGGCGAGTTAAAAGGATCATGAAGCTAGACAAGGACATCAACAAGGTTAACTCAGAAGCCCTATTTCTCATCACGCATGCCACGGAGTTTTTTCTACAATCTCTTGCAGTGAAATCGGCCGGTGTGGCATTGGAGAAGAAGAGAAAAACCATAAAGCTTGAGCATTTGCGAGTCGCGGTGAAAAGGCATCAGCCAACGAGTGATTTTCTTCTCGATTCTCTCCCGATGCCTGCTCAGTCGTTGGATCAACAGAAAGATCGGGCTAAATCACGGTCCAATAAGAAGCCCGTTCCTGTTGGTACGCGTAGGATTGATGCTTTCTTTCAGAAGTTCACTTAGATTTTGTTATTATTTTCGCGTTCCTTCTTGTTGTTTTCCATATTTAAACGAATATTTAGATGCCTAATATTACTTGATAAATTTTGTCTTGTATGGGGTTTCTGTATTTATGTTTTTAATGAGCAAGGATTGTGAAAGCGAAATGTTGCAATTTGTAGCCTTGTATGGGGTTCTTGTATTTATGTTTTCAACGAGTAAATCTCATTGTTAGTATGAAAATAGTTTATCAGTTGTAGAGCTAATATAGACTAACTAGAGAAATTGAACGGACTTGATGCATTATTTATTTCAGAATATGATCACTTCTAAAGTTACTCTTCTATAGAAGTATCAACAAGGTCAAAAGCAAGCTCAAAACTCCTATGTACTGTTTCATTTTTTCTGCATAAGAAACAGAAGCTCGAAAAATAACATTGTCAATAACAGGGCCACAAAGCACGTTATCATTTGTTCGAGTTTCATTGAAACTTGTAATGCTGATGGATGTTAGTCTCGTGAACGCTGCCTCAAATGTCATAAATTGCTTCTGGGCTGATCCTGTGCCATTGCTTTTCACTGTGAAATTCTGTATGGTCGTTCCTATCTGAGCATACACAATAAAATCTCCCACGCATGAATCATTTGCATCTCCCATCATGAATTCCAAACTGTATGTGGATCCAACTGTGAGGGTTAGGTCTATTTGGATTCCGGATGGAGACCCAGAAACAAGCTCAATTGCTGCTCTGCCTTCGGGAACTTTGTAGTGACTGGAGTCTATGTACTTTATTGTTCCAATGATAGACCAGCCTTGCATTGGGGAATTAAATATCTCCGGATCTTCATTTAATAGAATTCCCTCTGAAGAGTTCTTGATAAATGCTGGTCCAACCTCAAATCCACCATTTGCCAGAATGTTATCTGCATAATAGACTGGGAAGTCAGTAAGATACTTTAAGATAAATCTAATTCCTCAGTACATATGTTTGACCAAGATCCAGCTTCAGTTCCGCCTTGCAAACGTAGATCAAAACTTTGAAGAATTTGGAGTTAAAACTTTTTATACATGAATAGAGAACGAAGGAATAATTATGATTGACTTAGATTGTCAATTTATTAAAAATACTAACATGCTTGATTGTCACATTGACACTGCTCGTGATTGGATAAGTAGGTTAGAAGCTTTCTAAATCTTGTACTTCCATTCTTTTTGTTAATAACGTAGTTTGTTTCATCCTTGTATAGATTAGGTAAGAAAATTAGATGAGAATAGTGTTTAAATTATAGGTGCATGAGTTCTCAGGTATCTAAAAGCTGATTTTGCCACATTTCTTTTCCTTGATTTCTGATTCATTTAAAATTGTATGATTGTGTCTTAGTCAATACCGACTAGTTGATTAGACAAGATTTGAGAATAACATACCATCATACCATCTTGGCATCACATGCCTTGTGATAAGAAAATTATCTACTATAGGCCAGCAAGTAATATTTGAGGCTGTATTTGTTGTCACGCCTGTGATCTCAAGTTTGATGGAGTCTCTTTTACTTCCCCAATCTCCCAAGTAGAAAGCATAAGTTTCCCACAGATTTTTACCAAAATGACCTAGAATAGAGAAGGCCCTTGATCTCTCAGGAACAGATACATTCACAGCCGTGGCATTATTGAAGCAATCATCACCATGTGCAGTGAGTGTGAAGGTGAGGATATACTGCCGATAGTCATCTGTAGCTCCGAAAGTTTGATTGATTTTGCCATTTTCAGCCAACTGCACCGCATGGCCATTCGCTGGTAACGAGATATTGGGACCAGAACTTACATACCAGACAGTGCCATTGAATGACCATCCAGGAATGGTGTTGAATTTGGTGAGAAGCATGAATTGTGAGGTGGAGTTTGCTGTTGTATTTGTTGGAGGGATTTCAAAATCCGGGTTGTGCAGTATATCTGTTCAATAGATACTGCGTTAGAATTTTAATTTTATCGAGATTGAAAAACTAGCTGTTTAAACTTACCTGCTGCATTTGACATTGTTATGCTCAAACAGAGAAATGAGAGCAGAAGCAGTTGAGGATCCATGAGTGATTGTGTGTGTTTGAGAGATAGAGTTGGCTTTGTATAACTGCTGCATATTGGTTGACTTTGAATGATATGAACGTTGCTTTAAGGCACAATGAATTTTTTTGTATATCCTGGCTTATATTATTGACATGTTGATCCTTTCTAATTGCAAGCTTGGATTCAAATGTGCTGGACCTGAGTTTTTGCCATTACTTATTCATTTTACCGATAATTATGTTGACTGGGTATGAGATCTAACTCGAACGTTTGATTAATGGAATTCCCAGGCACTTGAACTACAGAATTTGATTAAATCAGGAAATACAGAAATTAGAGAAAACGAAGAGTTAATAAAAGTCAACCCTCAAGAAGTGGTCATGTGTTTATCCCTTTTTATTTAATTCTCATCATATTCCCTAGTCTCCTGTATCGTTCAAGTAAGTGTGCGACTCTGTATGAGGATTTCTGCTCACCCTCCATTCACAAGGTTCACAAAGTAGAGAAGGGTGGGCCCTCTGTCCGACACATTTAGCCAGAAGCAAGTGTAGTTTGACATTGTTTGATGTGGCAAAATCGAGGTTATTGATTGTTTTAAATGTTGTTGAAATCAATGACAAAATTATGTGTCACGCCATGGATATATACCTCGGAAACTCAAGGAAGCTTTGTCATTTTGATTTAACTCAGCCTCCTTTTACACACAAAAAGTTGGAAGGAAAAGTAGAGGTATCAACAGAAAGAGTTCTTTATGTTTCTTTTTTTTTTTCAACTACTCTATGTTGCACATCTTATTAAGAAAAAAAGACAAAAATTATAGTACCGACTTACGAGGGAATTCAACTTGACATCTAGTTAAAGGTGAAACAAACATTTGTGTTTAGAGATAGGAAGTATGATGTATGAACTAAAGAAATTATGTAAATATAATTTAAAATGAACACAAGAACGAGAAACAAAAATATTTATGTGACGTGACGTGACTACGGTGATCTAGTTGCACATTTCAATACGATTATCTTGTTACTACCTTACTTCAATCACTAGTCATGTCTTCGTCATTCCCCTTCTTGTGGTTAAGGTAAAAAATACTTTTGGATATAAATCTGAAATCACATTCCATGAAAATGATATCTCGTGTAGCAAATATGGAGTTTTCTCATTTGATGGCCCAAAGTTGGATTTTGATTTTCCACTTCATGCCTTGTGAATATATTATATGAAAAGGACAGTCTATCAAAGCTTCTGTTTATCTTTATTTTTTAAACTTCGTTTTTTGAAAAAACATTAAACTACACATTCTCTTAACAAAAATAATTTTACACATAGGTGTATAACTCCCCCCACCCCCATTTTATCACATACTCACAAAAAAAAATTATCCTCAAAAAAAAAAAAAAAATCACTACCAAACAGGCGTCGCTTTCAAACAAACCAATTGATTAGTACATTATCATAAGTATCTTGATCGACACAACCGACAATTCAACAAGACGCGAACTATAATGACATTGTGAAACAAAAATAGCAGAATTAACAATTAAGATTTTCAATAAACAACAACTTGTCCCTCCTTTCTATATACATTTGTGGCATCAAACTTCTTCTTGATACATTTGTAGCATCAAACTTCTTCTTGAGAAACAGTAAACAATAATCCAAGAAAATGACCAACAACTTGAGGTATTAATACACACAACATAAACCTCAAATTACAACATATAAAATAATATACTCCAATTGCCAAAAGAAAGGCTTATTAATATATTTTTTATTGATTTAAGCCAGCTTCTTGCAGAGAGTGAGGCCATCTCCAATAGAAAGATGAGCCAATTCAATACGAGAATCAGCTGCTAAAAAAGTGTTCAGTGTCATTATATCACCTCTGCAACCCTTCAAGTATTCAAGCATTTCTTCATCCTCAGATAATGCCACTGTACCAGCCCATAATGTGTTATCATAAGCTACAATCCCTCCAACTTTTATTAGTTTTAACAGCTGCTCGTGGTAGTTTATGTAGTTTTCCTTATCCGCGTCCACAAATGCAAAATCGAACGTCCCTTCTTCTCCCTGTATATAAACAGACTTCGTTAATAATCATAAATGACATATCCAATGGTCCAATTAAAGGAATCCCCAATTTATACATAATTGTTGAGACTTGGAGATCGAACCAACCTTATAAACAGCAGTAATAGTTTACATAGTGCGTTGTTGTCTAGTTATTGTAAATGAGTCGATTGACTGTCTTTATTTAAGATGGTTCAAATTGTCTTCTTATTCTCAAAAAAATTATTCCAGAGAGAGAGAGAGAGAAAGAGTACATCAGCTAAGAACTTGTTCATAACTGTGGTGGCATCAGACTGAATGTACTGGATTTTATGGGTCATGTTTGCCTTCTGAATAAATGGCAACCCAGTCTCATATGCTTCTCTATCTGGATCAATCGCAATAATCTAAAATAAAAAGAAGAAGACATTGATAGTTAGTGTTTAATTATTACTTATTATTCAAACTTATAATCTAAAATTTGATTACTTTGCCATCATCTGGAAGAGCAAGAGCAGTTGAAAGAAGTGAGTAACCAGTAAACACTCCAACTTCAATTGTTTTCTTTGCATTCATCAGTTTCAATAGCATTGATAGTAATTGGCCTTCATCTGCTGGCACATTCATCAGGCTCCTGAAATTAATAATAAAATAAACCCGCGAGTTAGCGTTTAAAGATTCTTTAAAACTCATTTTCAACTTATTCTTCTTATAAAATAATTGTATACATAGACACTTAACTTTTCCCTACTTTTTAATCACATTCTCCAAAATAATCATTTTTCACAAAATCTATTAAAAAAAATCTACATCAAGTAGGTTCTTAGTGGCTTAATTTCTTTTGCAAAATAATCTTCTTTATGATAGTTTGTTGTTTAAGCCCATTTTTTCGTAGGGATTAAAATTCAGATTTTAATTTGAGTAAAAGTCAACAATTAATTTTAACCACATATTTTATGGGTTTCATGACTTTTCAACTGTACATTTCATTAACTTTTATCAAAATCTACTAAAAATTTAATTTTAATTCACACCGAATAGAGGCTAAGAGCTTGTATTGCTAGGTTTAAAATCCAATTAAAATTGAAAATATAGCCGTTATTGAGTCTCACTCGTCTAATAAAAGTCAACAATATCTGCTAATTTTTCAATTTTAATCCGATTTTAATCTCTACCAAACACGGGCTAAATATATTTTTTAACGTACCAATACTGATACTTGTCGACAGTAGCCTTCCTGAGTTCTTTGAGTTGTTCGTGCTCTCTAGGATACGCACTTGTTTCTAGGAGATACTGCAAGAGTATGTACGTACAAAAACAATGGTCAACAAACACGAACATGAATTCTAATACTTGTCGTCCTTAGAGAGTATGGTGCGAGAAATGAAAACGAACCTTAGAGAGTTGTTCGCTTTGCAGAATAGTGGTCGAAAACTTGTCCTTCATTGTCGAAGATTGTAAGAATCAGAGAGCACAAACAAGAAGAAGAAGAAAGAGTTTGTTATTTCTCTGTTTGATGAACAAAGCTTAACGTAAGAGGGAATTTATATAGGAAATCTCGAAAGGAAATTGAATTTATAATGCCACTTCATTACAAGTGTTCGTTAGCTGTCCGACGATTCTGCCGCGAAATTTGCATCCAAAGAATCAATAGTCGTTGTCTTCAATTTCTCCCACTACGTACTTTAATTTATTTTTTATTTTTTATTTCCAGAAACATTGCATTTAATTTTGATTCTTTTAATGAGGAACACTTAATTGAATAATTGAGCGTAATTTATAAAATGTGACAGCCCAATGCACCATATTAGTATGAAGTTTTAGTTTATATACATTTTGCCGGGACGATATAATGTTGATCAATTGTCGATGATTTTAAGTCATTAGCACTCGATTCTCGTTAACAATATCGAGCGAAAGTTAAAGCATGTTTGGATGTGTTTAAAATAATTTAAAATTTACTTTATTTTTAAAAAAATGTTTTTAAGTGAAGGATATCCAACTAAAATATTAAATTTAGAAGAGGAAGAAAATGTGGTTTGATAATTTAAATTGGTCAAAATATAATTATTATCAAAATTATATATTAATTTATACAGTATGCTTTTAGTTGCATGCACACAAATGTTTTATAAATTTTCTATTCCCCAAAGACACCGAGTTTCCATCTTGGACTTTTTATAGTATTTTTTTACAGGTTAACTCATCAACTCCTTCAAACAAAGGAGCAATTTGTTGATTCACCAAATTCAGATTCAACGTCACGAATTCTCCATGTTCGTAGTGTGTCATGTCACCCGAGTACTTAAAATAATTTAAGCACAGATGCTCAACTGTAGGTCTCTCAACTATCTGTGGGGTTATCGAGGCTTCACCGATTGAGAATAAAAATACCAAGTCGGCCATTCACACATCGCCGCAGTCTAACAACTTTACGGATCAATAGTAGGTTGTAACAATTGATGTATGTTTATATAAGAATATTTGCTTACTTCATCTTTCAACGTCCCCCTTCACACATAGCCGATTGAGAATACAGATACCAAGTCGCCATTCACACATCGCTGTAGTCTAATCACGCTATGATTCAATAGTAGGTTGTAACGATTGATGTATATTCATATAAAAATATTTGCTTACTTCATCTTTCAACGTCCCCATTCCTACGGGCTTCCCACCTACCCAATGACACACCAACTGATTGATTCTTACAAAACGATTAGTTAGAACTTGATACATAATGTAATTGAGGAAAAAGTCAGCTTGTTTTCATTAGTGGAGAAAGTCAAAATTCGTTAAGTAAACTAATATAAAATCATTATACATAGCTTTTATATAAGGAAGGGGAAAGATTCTCATTTTACTTTCTATCGAACAAATTGTTTTTTGAATGATTAAAAAAAAAAATGGAATACCTAATTAATCAAAGTTGGATCGATTATTTAGCCCCTGATTGGTGGAGATTAAAATTAGATTTTCTAGCCAATTTTAATAAACACTGATGAAATATATGGTTGAAAAATTGTAAATCCCATGTGTGGTTAAAATTAATTGTCAACTTTAATTTAATTAAAATCAATATTTTAATCAATACCAAACATGGGCTAAACGTAACGCTACATCGACTTAGGTCAAATTAGGCTTTTCACGAGCGAATATCCACCACAGTTTTTGTTGGAATATACAACTCAGCAAAACAGATCACACGTGAATTAGTTCTTCAGTTCACATTCAGCAACAACTCCCTTCTCCAGCTCAGCCAGCAAGCAGCACACGTTCCAGCTCCTCTTCCAGATTCTACCTCCTTCTAGTCCCTTCTATAGTTTGTTAGTTAGTTAGGAATTTAGTCTATAAATAGAGCTCTTATGCATTGTAATTCTCAAGTTGATTGAATCTAATTTCATCTTCTTCCCTGCTACAGCAGGTTCTATCATTTTCAGATTTTAGTTCATTTCATTTTCGTTTTTCTCTCAATTCAGTTTCATTGTCCTTGCTGGTGTTAATTCATTTACTGCTGGTGCTCTGTTCTTGCTGGTTTTCAGTTTCTCAACAGTTTTTACAGCAATCTATGGTGTCTTTTATTTGACATTTATTTTGTGCGAGTAGATTAGCCATTTGTTATTATAGTACTTATGTTCCCAACTTTTTTTTTGTCACATTTTTGTCCTCAAAATTTTCATTATTCACTCTTTCAGTACAAAAAGTCCGTTAGTTAGGCATAAAAAGACTTACATGCCCCTCATATTTTTAAATTTGCAAAAATTAACATATAACAAAAGTGCAACATAAGATTTTTCTATCACTATAGAGCATGATAATAAAATATTTGTATAAAAAACGTTCATTAGGGACCATATGTACTATTTATAAAGGACTGAAATAAGAATTCGACTCCCAGTTAAATGTTTTTACAGTTTGTACTCAATTAAATATTTGTACAGTTTATACTATAACTGTCCGTGTGAGTTATGAAATTTATAATTTGTACGTCCACCGTGCGATATGTTTTTATAGTTTGTACCCAATTAAATATTTATACAGTTTACACTATAACTGTCCATGTGAGTTATGAAATTTATAATTTGTGCATTCATCGTGCATCGCACAGGTGAAAGACTAGTTTGTATAAAAAACGATCATTAGGGACCATATGTACTATTTGTAAAGGACTGAAGATAAGAATTCGACAAAAAAAAAAGTGCGGACGTAAGTGAAATAATAGGCAAAGATTGAAGATTTTAATGCAATTAAAAAATGGTATATCTAAAACAAATTGTGGTGTCATTAATATAACCGGCCTTAAATAATTCAATTTCAATAAATATTCTAGCCTGCTTCCCAATTTTATCCTTCATTTGGTCAGGAAAATGCATGCAACTCTTGTATAGAGGACGTTCCTAGTTTTTATTAAATCATCTAACAAAAACATGTAAATGAATTGTACATGGGGCTTACATATTTTCATCGTAAAATGAGATTATTTTATTATTATTATTTTATTTTTTTGGAAAAAATGTACTTCGTTTGAAAATTAGGTAGAGAGAAATTAGGGAAGAAATGCTATTTATCTGTATGACTCTCGTGTTAATTAAATTTTATTAAGCGATTGATCTTACATACAAGAATATGGGTCATTTTTAAAATGTACAACGATTTAATTGATACTTAACTCTTATTCATCGACAGTCTAGATAAAATCGATTCAGCCATTCCCATAAAAAAATAGCGATCGATCGATCTACAAGTCGATGTCACAGCCACCATACCTCATTAATGTTGCCATTGTAGTGAAAGCCCTTTAATGGCCGCTGAAGTATTTGTTGCCCATGTTCCAATGTTCTTGATGGTTTATAATTTTGAGTTTGTGAGGCTAAACTTGAATAAAGATAAAAGTTCTTCTTTTGAAAAGCAAGTTATTTACACGGTTGATGATCAGTCATTTAGATGTCAATTAAATGTTATTAAGCGAATGACTTCTTAAATGTAGGGACGAGAATTGACACCTAAACTGCTGATTATAAAAGTCTAGAGACATAGTGATGATGTACTGACAAAAGAAGTCAAGCGGATAGGACCTACTCGAAAAATCACCCTACTTGATCAAGCTGATTAGCTAGTTGATCAACTTGTTCACGTTCATTTGACTTACTCTTAAGACTGTGTTCCCCTTTAGCTGAAATGGATCTAGCCCTTTCCATAAAATTCTGCATTTGTTGGTCTACAACTTGACGCCACAGCCACCATATCTCTTGACAAGTTTGTGTGATGGTGGAGTTAGGGTTTAAGGCGGCTTTGGGTGGCAAAAGCGGCCTTAAGCCTTAAACCCTAACTCCACCATCACACAAACTTATTTCTTGACAATATTATCCCCATTCCCCAACATTCACAGTACCCTAAAGTTTTTCAGTCAAAATTTGACGCCATGTGTCTTTATGTGATCGTGCTTTTATTGCGTCAGTTACTCCATTTAAATTGATTGCTATCGTGATTATTTGGTATTGGCGGTTTTTTCAATCTTATCAACTTTTATTTAGTGGGAATTTAGGATTTATATATTCAACAAGTTCCTGGCGTGTTTGATAGGATTAATTTTGTTATATTTGTAAATTACGTTATATGTGTGTGATGGAGGGGGTCCCACATCGGCTGACTAAGCACCAATGATGTCAATTGGTTATGTCAGCGAAATCAAGTAACCTCTTTTTGGGCTTGGGCCGGGGCACTAACCTGTCTTGGTCCATTTCCTTCTCTCTCTATATAAGTGAGTCCATTAACAATAAAAAAGCGTGTTCATCTAAACAGTAGTCAAATATACTCTCGCTCATGTGTCTTGTGCTCATTCTATCTCATTTCGACAGTTGACTTGATTGTCATAATGCAAACGATCATTAGATTTTTTTCTAGGATGATGACCTTTGCATCCTATCGACATGTTTCAATGTGCAGATGATGCATATGTGGATAGGAAGATAGTCGGGATAATGTCATCCACTTGATCAGACAGATTTTGAGAACAACATATTTCTTTTGTGTCAAAGGTGCAATATGCATGTTGCTTCACCTACCAATATGATCTTTATATGACTCTACCAAAATCCCATTAATTCTCAACATTAATCCATCACAATGTCAAAAAGATTCACAATATATTGGACATTATATGCATCTTCAAGAATGATGAACAATTCATATCACACATCGAACGTACTAGAAGTCCAACAAATTAAGAAACAACACATTGACACATACAAATCAACTGTAAGGAAAATAATGAGCAAATTGATCGGGTCCAAGCCCACACCACCAAGCCCAAGTGAGGTTCCAACCCAAAACCAATTGGCAACATCAACAATAGACAGACTGACCAATAAAGTTCAGTTTATTTTACGACAATAAAAATGATCATATCATACTTTCTGCTTTATAAGCTATTTGAGGCGCCTGCAAAGAGTGAGGCCATCTCCAATGGAAAGATGAGCCAATTCGATACGAGAATCAGCTGCTAAGAAAGTGTTCAGGTCTCTGAGGTGCACTCTATTTGCCCCAATGTGTTCAAGGGTTTCTTTATCCACTTCATCCTCTAATAATGCCACTGTACCAGCCCATAACGTGTTGTCATAAGCTATAACTCCACCAATTTTCACTAGTTTCAGCAACTCTTCATGATAGTTTATGTAGTTTTCTTTATCAGCATCCACAAATGCAAAATCGAAACTCCCTTCTTCTCCCTACAGTTTTCATCAAGAATAAGCAGAATTTTCAAGAACTTATCGATTCATATAGGCCCAGTTTAAAGAAACTCTATTTCAAGTATATGTTGCTCCTATATCGTTGAAGTCTGTTAAAATCATCTCGTTTAAAAGCTTAAATAATTAGATAGAGACTTACATTGGACAGAAATTCCTTAAGAGTAGTCATGGCATCTGACTCAATGAACTGAATTTTATGTGCCACCCCTGCCTTTTCAATATATGGTAATCCTGTCTCATATGCTTCAAGATTTGGATCAATCGCGACGATCTAAAAAAATATGTGAAATAAATATTCTGAATTAGGCTCGTAAATAATTAAACCACATTAATCTACTTGGATATTGGCAAGTAAATTAATATTTTTATTATTAGAAAATAATTAACTTACTTTGGCATCATCTGGGAGAGCAAGAGCAGTAGAGAGAAGTGAGTAACCAGTAAATACTCCAACTTCTATTGTTTTCTTTGCATTCATTACTTTCAAAAGCAATGATATAAACTGGCCTTCGTCAGCAGGCACATTCATCACGCTCCTGAAAATAAAATCTCTCTACACATTACTAATAAGTCTTGTAAAAGTCATTTACGAAATTATATTGTAGGATTGTTCGGCATGACTTTTGAAAAGTCAAAGGAGTTCTTGAAATTCAAAAGTTGTTTTTGGACATGTTTAGTTAATTTTATAAAAGTGTTTTTTTCGATAGAAGAGTTTTTTGAGGAAACTGATCAAGTGCTTATTTGGTAGGGATTTTTGGGGGAAGAATTAATTTTTGAATAGTGATATGATGGGAAATGTGTAGTTGAAAAAGAAGAAAAAATTACTGATGTGATGGAAAATATTATTTTATTGAAAAATATGTGTTTGAAAATGAGAATTGATTTACTGTAGAATTTGAGAATAATAAACAAACATACCCTTTACTCTAAAAACTATTCGGAAGAGGAAGCTCTTTCAAAAATTAGTTTTCAAACATCGATTAAGGTCATTTTCTCAAAAAATCCTTTCACAAAAAGTGGAAATCCTATCAAACAAGCAAGTAATGGGAATACTATTATCAGTTTTAGCTTATATTGTTTTCTCAATCTCTTTCCATCTAACCTTAGAGGTAAGATAATCACTTCCATCTCACTTAAATACAAATTTGCTTAGTCCATGTTTGGTTTTACTAAAAATTTAATTTTTAGTATATTTGGCAAAAAATGATCAAATGTGTGATAAGAAAAAAAAAAAAAAAAAGGTAAAGGTTATGATTATGAATCACATTAGATATGTGGTTTGAAAATAAATTTTAAAAAATGAAGGTGAAATAGAGACGATTTCATATAAAGGTTCAAGCCAAATGCTCCACCTAAGCGCATATACATATGTATAAAATGTATTTTACTTACCAATACTCATACTTGTCAACTGTAGCCATCCTGAGTTCTTTGAGTTGTTCATGTTCTCTTGGATACGCACTTGTTTCTAACAGATACTGCAATTTAAACACTATTTATTAAGCTCTTGTTTGATAGAAATTAAAATTAAAATTTTAATTTAAGTCAAAATTAACGTTTAATTTTAACTACACATTTTATGTGACTACAACTTTTTAACCACACAATTCATCAAATTTTATCAAATATGTGTGTTTGAGCCACATTATTTTGAAAAAATGCATTTTGGAATAGTAGATTAATGGAGAATGTGTGGTTGAAAAATGAGAAAAAGTTATTGATGTGATAAAAAATATTATTTTATTGAAAAATGTGTGGTTGAAAAAGAGTAGAAGAATAAGAATGAAAATTTTAATGTGGCTCAAACAGTTGCTAAAAATCTAATTTTAATCCCCACCAAAAAGGGGTTAAGAAAGAAAAAAAGAAAATCGAATTTCTAGTATAAAATTAATTATTACCTATTTAATTAATTAAAATCAAATATTATTTCAAAAATGGCTTTTAATATTAACCACTTTTTAAAGCATATTTGCTGTTTTGTAGTGCTTGGCAATAAAGTTTTTAATAATAATTAAAAAAAAAAAAAAACAGCACGCTGTTTATTGTAGTGCTTATAAGCATGCACGTTATATTTTTGACAAGTGAAATTCCAAGTATACCCCAACCGTACTCCACAGCCCTCGTCCCCCCACCACTAACTTCCCCGCTCAAAAAAAGCAGAAGAGAAAAAAGTTACTAATTATTTAGAAAAAAAAAAAGAAGAGGAAGATTTTATCCAAACAAATAATTACTTATTTCAAAATAAACCCTAATGCATGCAGCATGTCACCAAGTAATGAGAATGAACCTTAGTTAGGGCTTCGCTTTGCAGAATTGTGCTTGAAAACTTTTCCTTCATTGTCGAAAGATGAGTGATTAATCAAAAAGAGAATGTTTAAAAACTGAACAAGAACAGCTTATTTTTTGCTAAACTTGCTTAAATTTTCCTTGCTGCTTCTCATTTATATAGAATTTCTCTGAAGCCTTGGCCTCTGCCAGCTACCCTTCATGGGTGGTTGGTGGTTGCTTGTGGTTGTCGCCCTCTTTTTCCGCCGTGAAAATCGCACCTTATACACATATAAAAAATACACACACAGACACTCACAAGTCACATGTATATACATACATTATGACTTATACACGTATTTTTTTCAATATAGATTAAGAAGATCATCGTCTGGTTTCACTGGCAAATTGCCCCTTTTTTTTAAAGAAAAAGTGAACGATATTCTCCAGAATCTCCATCTGCCTCTTTATTTTATTTTTTTGTAATTTTTTTTATGAACACAAATTTAAGTTTTTTTTTAACACTTGTAATTTAGAAGTTGTCTGGTATAAATTTTTAGCACAAATTCTACCGTTGAGCCACAAATATTGACCTTAGGTGTGAGATGTGGACCCCGCAAATTTGAGTAAAAAGGGTACAAAAATTGATTATAAGGTTAAAAAAAATTTTAGCGGACAGGCTCTTAATCTCTCTCACGATCGATGTATTCAACGAAGATGATGGCCCGCTCCACTTCCCCGAGGAGCCAGTTTATGTCAACAAGATAACTCTAAGGTTGGGTACTAAATTACCCGACGTACAGCTTCCATCGCTCAGAAGGAGGAATGACTCTTCTTTGGAAAAGAGAATAGATATATAGGGCCTGTTTGGTACAGATTTTCATTTTCTACAGTAAATCAATTCTCATTTTTAACCACACATTCTTCAATAAAATAATATTTTCCATCACTTCAATACTTTTTTCTTCTTTTTCAACCGCACATTTCCCATCATATCACTATTCAAAAATCAATTCTTCCCCCGAAAATCCCTACCAAACACACTCTATAACTATTTGAATTCAATAGAAACGTAACACCGAGTAAGATACCATATTCTTCTTTTTACAATATATTTGGTTGACACTAAAAGAGATTGTAGTAATTAATAGTCATTATTGATCCAAATTATAAAAAAATTCATTTTTGTCATAAATGATAAGAACATTTTGTTAATGGTAAAGCGATTCTAAGTTCACATCAAAGATAAAAGAAAGTAAAAAATTGACGTTATGCATAAAGAGCTTGTTTGGGAGAGATTTTTGGGGGAAGAATTGATTTTGAATAGTGATATGATGGGAAATGTGTGGTTGAAAAAGAAGAAAAAGTTATTGATATGGTGGAAAATATTATTTTATTGAAGAATATGTGGTTGAAAATGAGAATTAATTTACTGTAGAAAAATTTAATCTCTTCCAAACAGGGCCAAAACTTTACGAATTTCTACAATTACTTGTATTTGAATCTTAAAAGTCCAAAAGCAAAGAGACAAGATTTTTAACATCATATTTTATTACATTTATGATTTGTTTGAGCTCTAAATAGATTTTGTATTGGTGATTTTTTGAAGAATACACGTACAGAAAAGTTTTGGGTTTATATGTAAATTTATTTTATTAAAAGAATGTGTGATTAAAAATGAATTTGAAAGAAAATGAGTTTTTAAAGAATGCAGATTGAATAAAGACTTATACCCCTGTTTGATCCACATTCTTAAAAAATGCATTCTCCAGCTACTCATTTGCAACCATACATTCATCAATAAAATAATATTACACACAAATCCAAAATTATTCCTTATTTTTTAACCATATATTTTACATCACACACTACTAAAAAATAGCTTTTCACCAACGGATTAGATCAGTTGGTAATTAGAAACGGATTATCCGTTGGTAAAAGTAATCCACTTTTAACTACAATATTCAACAAAAGAATATCAATTGGTAACGGTAATATCTCTTTACCAACGGATATTCCGTACATCATGTAATCGTTTAACATTTGGATGTTTCACCTACAGATATTTCCGTATATGACGTACCGATAATCACCAATGAATTATCCGTTGGTAAAAGTAATCCACTTTTAACTACAGTAATCAGCAACAGAATTTTCGTTCATAACAACGATATCTCTTTACCAAATGATATTTCGTGTCTCATGTAATCGTATAACATTTGGATATTTCACCACGGATATTCCGTAGGTGACGTTGGTAATCAGAAACGAATTATTCATTGGTAAAAGTAATTCACTTTTAACTACAATAATGTGTAGTTATACCGATTACGTTATTGTTGTAAAGATAGTCGTGATGAAGTGTATTAAAAGTTTAATTTAAATTGTTTTTTTTTCTTCTTAATAATGATTATTGATTAATATTGTGCCCCCAGACACACTTCTAAACCTCTGTGGGGTTACTCTACCTTAAACCTTGCTTAGAAGTTTCTCTATACCAAAAATGTTAAGGTTATCTCTACGTTAAACCTTGCTTAGAGTTACACTATACCAAAAAATTTAGGTTATCCATGACATCTCAAATGACGTTCCTCAATTAATAAGAGAAAATGCGATTATGTACTCTTTATTTTTTTCGGTAAAATTGAACTAAATAGAAAAGATTTGTTATTCGTATAAAAATGAGATTTCTCCATTTTTTTTTTAGGAAAATATCTTGGTAAGTACTTATAATTTAAAAATATAATTTCTACTTATTTTGTTTGAGGCTAGACATGCCATTATCATTTTTGCCCAAGGAGAAAATTATTCTAGACTTTATCAAAACCTTTGTGGTATACTGTCGATAATCCTATGAGAGTTTTCAAGTAAATTTTATCATGCAAAAAAGAAGTTGAGAAGAACTTTAATTACTTAAAATTATATCAATGACATCTTTAATTGTTATTCTCAACATGTACTTATTGATCAACTATCTTGTGTGTATATATATATAATTTTTTTTTTTTTTTGACGTAGGAACCCACAGCTTCTACCCGCCAGCGAAGCCCCGACCACCCCGAAGGGGCGGATGCTCGACCACTGTATCATGTATATTTCATCTATTTAAATTTATAAATGTAGACTCAAAAGATGTCATCTCAATTATTTGGTATGACTTTTGTCTTCTACTCTGTGAATGCCAATGAAATCAATATTGAATCAAAATATCATTTATATCAATATTGAATCAAGAAAATAATTAAGATCGATGTTCACAAGTCTCCTCAATCACGCAAGTTGTCGGTAATATGACACATTTATTTATTTAATTTTTATTTTAAACATGTTCTTGATGTACATGTGGAATTTATTTTTTAATCAAATGTATAACACGTAAAAAAAAAAAAAAAAAGTTGCTACAATTGTGATTCAAGTAATACGTCAAATCATTTTTATTTTTAAATTTAAATTAACAGGAACATATTTATTTATTTAAATTTTAAATTTCAATAGCAATATGCATATATATAATTGAAATTTATGTACGATTATTGACTTGAGAAATTACTATTGAGATCCCTATAATACATTATTTTATATTTAAACAATAGAAAAGTAGAGATGGGATAATATAATTTGCTATTTCTTAAACCAAATATTCACTCGTTAACCAATTGGCATGCAGAAGCATCTTTCTCTAATTTTCCACATCAATTGTCACCTTTTTTAATGTATGTATTCGTTTTGACATTTAAGTAGTTGACTTTTAGTTCATGAGTTACTTTTATTATCCCTAGTAATTATTAAGTTGATTTTTATAATTTAAATCTTAATAGTTCATTTGTGATTGAAGAGTTCGAATAGCTTAGTTAATTACATATTCATGTATTTGTTGTGACATTTAAATCATTGACTTTTAGAAAATTTATTGTAATTATCCCTCTAATATTTACTAAGATCATTGACTTTTAATAAATTTATTGTAATCCTCTAAGGATCCGTTTGATAGTAAGGGTGGAAAATGGGTGGAAAGAAAATATTTTATAGGAGAAATATTTTCCTAGAAATTGTTTTCTAGGGAATTGTTAATTAAGTGTGTTTGATTGGTATAATTTTCCACTCAGAAAATTTTTAAATTTTGTGTTCGTTTGGTTTTATTTTACATGGAAATTGTCCATTAAAGTGATAATTTTTTCCACAATTGGTTGTAAAATTTGTTTCCATTGCTAAAAAGTAAAAAAAAAAAACGAAAAAAAAAAAATTGTTTCCTAAAAAATCATTTTTTTATCAAAATTTAGTGTTCGTTTGACTTTCGTTTACATCAAAATTATCCATGAAAGTGAAATTTTTTTTTACACTTGGTTATGAAATTTGTTTTCATTGCAAAAAAAAAAAAGGACATAACTGGGAATTAATTTTCCCACATAAAAGCTAAGAAAGTCTTTTCCTCTCACGCATGGCAAATGGCGCGTAGATGGAAATAAAAAGTCAGATTTTCAATGCCAACTTTTTGTCATCAAACACCACTAAATATGGAATCTTGGAAAATATTTTCTTTTTCCCACCATTTTCCATGCTATCAAACATGGCCTAATATTTACTAAGAGTCTATTTGATGTAGATTATTAAGAATGAATTTGTGAAAAGTGATTCTTTTTCCCCCTTATATTACGATCCAAATTAGGGGATGGGCATGAGTAATTCGGTCTAGGCATCTTGAAAAATGGATCACGCTGAACTCAATTCTTGTTGGAAATCTTGAAAACGAAATCATTGATTCTGTGGAGCAAAATAGAATCGATTCGGTCCAGGACCGATCAATTATGGTTCGATCTAATCCAATTCTCATATAAATTATAAATCAAGCCACCCCTAATTAAAATGAGTTATAAATTGTAAAAAAAATTAAATAGTTCAATTAAATAAACCAACTTATATTGTTACTCCAACGTGTTACAATAAACAGTAATGGTATTTATCTTTATAATGATGGAACATCAAAGATGTAGCAGTCTATATGAAATAATGAGATTGGACGGTTATAAAAGAGAGGGACAGATAAGGGAGAAATGTGAGGGATAATGGGTAATGCTATTTATCATTATGATAATGGAATATCGATAATGTAGTAGTTTATGTGGAATAATGTGATTGAACAGTTTAATTTTTATGAAAAAGATGGGGAGATGAGAGAAAAGAGAGAGAGAGAGAGAGAGAGAGAGAAAGAGAGAAATGTTAGGGATAATTGATTGTCATATTATCGATATTTCATTATCATGATAATAAATAACATTACTCAGAAAGAAAAGATCCAAGGGAGTAGCCTCACTAATTTAACGAAAACGAAACGAACTCACCAGATGAAGTGACCATTAATATATCTTAATCACTTTACATCTTTGACTAAGATGTTTTCTATTATATTAATGATTTGATAATTAAAAATGAGAAATATATATTGATAACTTGTAATTTAGTACAATAAGTTTGTACTTCTTTCACCGACAGGTTTTTGATTGCACATCTACATATGTCCCAAGGATTAGACAAGGAATTGTTAAGTCCTTGTTTGATTTTTATTTTTCTGAATTAATTTTTTTAACTATTCATTCTCTAAAAAAAACCATATTTCACGAAATCACTTCTCAAAATTTAAGATCAAATAAGGGCTAAAAGGGTCTGAGATTATTCAGTTTTGTGGTAGGTAGATCTAAGAAAGGTTCACTATTATAAAAGAGATGACGATAATAAATTAACGATAATAAATTACAAATGTTCTTGCTGACGAATTATCGATAGATTTTCGATATTTTTTTTAAAAAAAATAAATCAATATTAGATTACCGGCGTAATTAACTGCGGAATACTTCTATTGCTAATTTGTCGGTATGAAAAAAAAATGAGTACAAAATTATTTGAACATTTTTCAATAGATAATTTCATAATTTCGTAATTGTGTTTTCAATTCATTCTTCCCTTAGAATAAAGAGAAAGATTGATCTAGATGTTGAAAATCGTGTTAGATTTTCTACTTGTATTAAGTGCAAGTACGAGATACAAGAAAAAATGGTGATCAAGAAACTTAAAAGAGATCATTAGAGAATATTACGTAAAACAATTTTATTTATTTTTTAATATTTTACAAATTGAAAACAATTTTAAATCATTCTGATAATTGTGTGTGGTTTAGAAATAGGTCGAAGATGATGAAGTACGTATTAGGAAGATTTTGCGAAGAAAGATAGAGGTGGGCTGAAGCAATGTGAAAGCCTTGGACAGAAATGTCTAGGTCCTGTTTGAGCCAAATTATTATAGAATGAAAATGAAAATATGGTCGTTATTGGGGCTCACACAAGAGATGTAAAATTTGAATTTAAATGTTGATGCAATGGATAACGATCATATTTTTCATTTTAATGAGATAATAATGTAGATCAAACAGGAGCCTATCGGCAGTTTAGAGAACAAAAATAAATAAAAAAATTAATGGATAAATGATCACTTATGGAAATTTCATCGATGATCGTTGATAGTATGATGGTAAGTGATTCTAGGTCAAATAAATATTTTTTGTTGATTGAAACAGAATTGTCAAAAGCAATACCATTGGTGATCGTCGACGTACCTTATTCAGCAATTATGATGATAATGTCGTCAGTGGTGTTGTCAACAATTATAAATGATGATTCATCCGTTGAGAAGTCGTCAGTAATCACCAATAGTATAATTGTAGGTAATTTTGATTGAAATTAATATATGATGGTGATTCGGATGGAATTATACATAAGCGATATTATTGGTGATCACTGATATGTCTTTATTAGCAACAACAACGTCATCAAAGTCGACACAAAATCATTGGTATTTAATTTTTAATTTATTTACTAACAATATTATATTTGGTAAAACTTAGTTTGTTAAACTATTTAAGGGTTCAAGTCAAATGCTCCACCTAAGCGCAAATGTAGTTATAAAAATAAAAAATATATATATAACATTATTCTACTTGCAATTGTAGCCTTCCTAGTTTTTTGAGTTGTTCATTTTTGTATTTTTATTCTTTCTATATTTTTTATTTTGTCTCTAAGATAATGAAAAATAAGTTGAAATATCTTTTTATTATTTTCTTATAATAATAAGGACTTATAAGTAAATATATAAACTTTTACTTTGAAGAAAAAAAAGACGACATACAAATTTAAAAATTGTAGGCATTCGATAAATCGAAAAACTTTCCGTTGAATAATGAAGAGAAACTAACACAAACTTCTCAAGAACAAGAAATGTGTCCTTGGATTCCCATTAGCATTTAAAACATTATCAAAAACAATAATGCTACGTAGCCTCAGTGGGGTTGCATCCCCAATCTAGATGACATTAAATGATTGGCTAAATGATAGGTGAAATTAAATAAGTTATTTAATTTCACCTATCATTTAATATTACATTAACGTCACCTAGACTGGGGATGCAACCCCAGTGGGAATGAATAGCATTGCTCAAAGAAAAATCGAGAGAAAAGAAAAATGCTATTCATCCGCAGTGGGGATGCATCCCTAGTCTATGTGGGTGTAAGTGATTGGTTAAATGATATGTGAAATTAAATGACTTATTTAATTTCACTTATCATTTAATACCACATAAACGCCACATAGACTGAAAATGCATCCCCAGTGGGGATGAATAGCATTTCTCGAGAGAAAATTCATTCAAGAAACTCTTGGATTCCCATTAGCATTTATGATAAAGTGACGTGCACTACATCAATTCTCCTTTTTATATTTTCGAGAGATTGTTCCTTCTATGATTGATATCATGAGTTTAAAAATTGGTATCTCCCACTCAAAAAAAAATTAAAGTGATTCGCGATATTTTATAGAGTTAGTGGATCTACTTACTCCTTAAAAAAGATTACAAATAAGGATCTAATCTAGGAAAATTGTGCCAACTGGAATCAATTGATAGAAGAATAAGGAGGAAATTGCCTAAGAAGGCTATACTTTGGGGGAGAAAAGTGACAAAATGATTTTAATTATTATTAATTTTAATCAAAAATTTTATGGAACTTGCAACTTTTCAACCTACAAATTCCATTAACTTTTCCATCGTGGTAAAGTCTTTCAAAATAAAACGTAAAAATAAGGTTACTTTTCACGACGTCCACAATGAGAAGTACTTTTTAAAAAAAAAAAAAAAAATCGTCAATATTTTACTATCGTTTTCTCATAATTTGTACTCTACATTTCGTACACCTTATATGTACGTAGACTTAATGATATCATTTGTATGACTTTTGTTCCTACTCTTTGAATAGTGAATAATTCTTCCATACCTACAAATTATTGAATGACAATGAAAAAATTAATGAGATGAATCGATAAAATATTTGAGATTATATGAAAGTAGGTGTTTATAACTCTCATTGATCACGCAAGTTGTACTTTGGTTCTTGTGGGGCAATTCAAATAGGTTTGTTGGACATGTGGGTTGTATTATGTTTTTCGATTAAAATTTATGATAATATTTATTTAAATTTAGTTATTTTAAATTCAAATCGAATCGAATCAAATATTATATTAATTATCAAGTGGATGTTGCTACCTAGTCAAATTAAACAGGTGACCAGCTCCCAAGATCGAGTGATTACTAATGATACATTAACCACTTTTGAAACTAGCTTCTGTTTCTAAAGTGTTTATAAATTATTTAAATTATGAATAAAAATAAATGATGAATAATTGGATAATAATTGTGGATATTCTGAAATATGATAAAAATTGACTTGAATGTTTATAAACGATTTATAACATGAACCAAATATACAGGTTAAGATGTTGAAAATATTATATTAGCATATTGGGGCTTTCGATGGCTCGATCCCACTAGTGTGGGTTGGTTCGGCGTTAAAGGCGAGTCATGTCAAGCACTGGTTTGAGCTTGCAAGCTGCATTTGGTCGATGCTATTTGAGGTTTGTGACTGATCTCCTAAAAGGTCAGATGGGGCAAGTTGTTAAAAATGAATTGTGTTTAACATGTATTCTAAAATTACAAACAGTCCTGGTTTGGTCCCATTATTTTTAAAATACATTTTTTCTCTCTTATTTTCAATCACACGTTTTCAATAAAATAATATTACACGCAAATCAAAAATATTTCTTTACTTTTTAACCACATATTTTCCACTAAAATATTATTTAAAAATACATTTTGGACAAAAAATGGGGCTCAAACATGCTCATAATCATGTTTAGTGTTATCAAGGTGTGCACACACAAGAACAAAATAAAAATTGAACAACAACTATTTGAATAACAATAAATGATATTTTTATTAAATAAAATATCTAAATTTTAAAAATAATAATTTAAAACTTTCAAATTAAACTCAAATTTTTTTATAGAAAATTTACAATTATACTATTACAATCAATATGCTTTAGAATTTCATTTTCAATAGATATCATGATCAATCTATTCAACGTTTCTTATGACATTGTTAACAAAATATAGGATTCTATCAACTTCACTTTGAGAAGATATTCTCAACAGATGCGATTGTAACTGGTATAGTCAATAATATTCTACAAGCAATCCACACATTTGAAAATTAATATTCGATCATTTTACTAACACTCCAATCATTTTTTGGTCTCTTCGACAATCAATTTCTTAAGTTTGCAACTCAACAAATAACTCTTGCCCATAATATCAGAATTATTGTCGTGTTTCAAAGAAAATTCAAATTTATCTTACCTACACTTTAAAGAATTATCATTAGCAATCTCCAATTTTTTTTAGAATCAAACAAAAAATCCAAAAATATTTCATATATTTTTTTTGAACTTATTCAAACCTTAACTTAATTGAAGAAAGAGCCTAATTAACATATAAATAAATAATTAGCTCTAAAAGATTTCTTTAGCTGAATGTGATATCTCATCATTTAAATTTCCATCCAAGTCAAGTGCTTCTTTATAATAATGATAATTATTATTATAATAATACGTTTTTCATGAAATGTACGTTCAACTTCCATTTCAACATTAATTTCTTTAACAGTAATTTTCTCAAATTCAAATCTAGTTTCTTGATATATTTCAAAAAAAATTAAATATGTGCTTTCAAGTAACAAATAACAGCATCAATAAATATGTTCTCACTTTACAATATTTTGCTTACTTTACAAATAATTGATATATATTGTATCAAATAATCATGTCAAACAAGAACTTAAAATTCATAATGTCAAAAGATAAACTTTAGCATTTCTAATTGCCTTAAGGTCATTACATGTCAAAAGATAAACTTTAATTGAACTTTCTATGATATCTATTTAATTAAGTTTTAAATATTTCTACAAATAAAGGTTGAACTAATGTAACGTTTATATTTGTTTGAGCCCCATTTTTTAACAGTGTATTGATGGGAAATGTGTTGTTAAAAATAAGGAAATTTTTTGAATTTACGTGTAATATTATTTTATTGAAAAAAGTGTGGTTGAAATAGAACCACTATTCAAGAATGCATTTTTTTTTTCAAAAAATGGGGATCAAACTTGAGCTAAAGACTAGTATGTTTGCTAATTGGACAACTCAATGGCTTGGTTGATTGCATTTGGACTTTATTTAGTTGGTAATTTTTTAAGAACTATATGCAATAATTTTTTCGGGAGTCCTTGTAAAAGCGAAGCCAAAGGCGATCGCTTACCACACCTACAGTCAGGGCCGTCACTGTACATTTTGTGTTGACTTGTGATTGATTTTATCCTTAGCGCTTTGATCATAACAAATAAGTTAATCTTGTTTTTTAATAATTAAATTTTAGTGATTACAGTCTTTATAGTATTCAATGTTAAATTGATCGATTGTTGCTAATAGATCATTATTAAGACTATCACATTACAAATCAAACTCACAATGAGAGTCGAGATTGAAGTCAAGCATTCAAGTCAAATTTTTAGAGAAAATAGCTTTAAAATCAAACGTCAAAGAAAGATCATATACTAGACGTTCTCATTCATTTGTAAAGGTTTAAATGCTTCAATAATTAACAATAAATGATTAAAGCTCTAAAAAGGATCTTAAGCACAAAAAGTTATTTTAATAATCACTTGCATAAAATATTTTGATCAAAGGTAAGATTGTTTTTCAAATTGATATTTAAACTTGGACCATATCTTACTTTGAAAAATAAGTTGAAAACGTTTTTTAAAAGTCTACATTTTTCAAAACATTCAAGTCTGAATAAACGAAGTCGAAACAAAGAAATTTGTTTAGGGCGGACGTCATGCAATCTCAACAGTCGATTTTTTGACCGTTCTAATTTATGACGAAAAACAACTATTTTTGTACGTTCAACATGATGCGGACGTCCAGACCCTTGTCCATTCTCACATATTGTTTTGCTAATTGAATCCTATAAATACATACATTCACTTTTTTGCATTCATTGTAAGACTTTTAGGAACATTAAAGTGGGGATACATTTGAGTAAAATTATTTGAGTTTACATTATATTTATTTTATTAACTTTCACTTTGAATAGCATTACTCTTAATCATAATTTTCCTCAAAGTTTTTTTATCTAACAATTGAGCTATCATTTAATTCTATTTATTGAAGTGTTAGCCTCTTTTGGTACTTAATTCATTTGTATCATTTATTAAGAGATAAGTTTTAATTGTAAAAAAAAAAATCAAATTTGTAAGTCGTGTTGATGTCCTGTGAAAATTCAATAAGTTGGATCATATTGAGGTTCAGTAAAGTTCAATATTATGGGCATGTTTGGGCCAGATTAAAAACTGATTTTTTTAATTTAAGTCAAAATCAAACAATCAATTTTAACCACATTTTTCATGAATCCTACATATTTTCAACCATAGATTTCAAAAACTTTTATCACAATCCACTAAAAATCTAATTTTAATCTCCACCAAACACCCTCTATATAAGGATTGATGCTTTTTACTTGTTATTTATAGGTCATTGAAAGGTTTGTAAAGATTTGAATTGCACCATAAATCAATTAACATAATGAAAAAATCTTACTCATGACGAAGAGCTTAGTTACGAATAACGTGAATCATTTCTTTAGATTGAAACTTCACAATTATATCGCTTGCATCTTCTCTACCCTTTTATTTATTGTTATTTTGTTTAAGCTTATAAATTGATTGATCTATTTGCCCGACTTGTTTAATATAAGTTTTAATTTTTGTAAAAGTTTTGAAAAATCAATTCACCTCCTCTTCATTAATTATTTTTGGGCCATCATTTCATACATCTAATGTAGTGAATAATTCTATTATACCTCAAATAATTGAACGACAATGAAAGCAATATTGAATCGTAAAATTATTGAGATCAATATTGAATCAATAAAATATTTGAGATTCTGGGAAAGTTGGTGTTTATAACTCTCATTGATGACGCAAGCTGTACTTTGTGTTAGGGTTCATTGGAGCAATTCGGATGGGTTTGTTGGACACGACGGTTGTATTCTATTTCTATGTTAATTATCACGTGGATGTTGCTTCACTAGTCAAATTAAATAGGTGACCAGCTCACCCGATTGAATAATCATTTATAAAACTAGCATCGTGAAGGTGTTCGGGAATTGTTTATAAATTATTTAAACTATAAATAAATAAAATTATGGATAAATAGATAATAAGAGTGAACATTTTGAAATGCGAATAAAAAGTGACTTGAATAGTTATAAACCGTTTAAACATGAGCCAAATATATAAACTAAGATGTCGGATTGTCGGAATATTATATTAACACATTGAGGCCTTAGATGGCTCGATCCTAAGAAGTTTGGCTAGTGTGGGTTGGTCCGGCATTGAAGGTGAGTCACATCAAGCACGCTATTTGAGCTTTCACCTGCATTGGATCGAGGCTATTTAAGATTCGTGACTGCTCTCCTAAAAGGTCATTAAAAATGAATTGTGTTAAACACGTAATCTAAAATCACAAATAATTATGTTTAGTACCATCAAGTAGTACACACACCAAAATAAAATAACTTGTCCCGATTCAAGAAGCGACGATCAAAGTTTGGCTTGACTCGTCACTAAATTTGGGTCGTTCAAGATTTTCTTTCATCGATAAAACCAGTTTGATAATAGACTCGTAAACTAGCTAACAAGAGTAACCTCTAACATTATTGGTACTACAAATGTGTGATATTAAACTTTTCGGGGCCATCTTACCCACCTTATTTTCTTTTATATTCTTCTTGGATCTGGCTTTACTGATGAAACGAAGTGGGGATTGGCTAGTGAAGGCTCCTAGAAAAAAGTAATCACCGACCTTCAATCTTTTTTTAAATTGATTATGCTCTTTTAATTGCATCAATCCCACCTTTGGTAAATTAAATTAAAATTTTCTATTTCACCTTCGAATCTTGGACAACTTATGAGGAGAATCATATCTACTGAGATATTGAAAGATATATGAATTTCCCGACGCCAGATACTGAAAGATAATTCGTGTCGGCCTGTCTAATCACGTCTTGATTATTATTCATACGAATAATTTAATTTCGATGAATTTATTTGTTAGGGAATTATTGAGAACAATTACCCAAAGTCCAGGCTCAAGTGAGGTTCCATTCCAAAACCAATTGGTAATTGGTGGAGTAGCCCACTAGGTTATATGGTGGATTTATTTTCTTTCCACAACAGATGTGGGACTTGTTTGCCCCAACAATCCCTCCCTCAAACAAGGCTCACGAGGTAAATCACCACTCACCGAGATAATCCATCGTAGCCTGCACCCACTACGTTACCATGGATCTACCATCTCATGAGAATTTTCCATCACCTCGATTTATCTAGCCACACAACATGGGCTCTGATATCACTGTTAGGGAATTATTGAGAGCAATTATCCAAGGCCCAAGCCCACTCCACCAGGCCCAAGTGAGGTTCCATCCCAAAACCAATTGGTAATGGGTGGAGTAGCCCACTTGAGTTATATGATGGATTTATTTTTTTCCCACAACCAATGTGGAATTTGTTTGCCCCAACAATATTTATATACACTAAATATTTTTAAAAAGGAATCAACAGCTTCAAACTAAGAATCTGTTAAGGGATAAAATCACACATCGAATAAAGATTTAAACATAAACCAACTTATAAAAGATTGCGTTATTTCTCTTAATAAAGTTGACATTTTAAAATGAAACCCCGATTCTTAACAGAATCAGCAGGTTAAAGTCAAAATTTTGTTTTTTTTTTTAAATTACAAATTCGATCTCAGATTGATCTTTAGACTCTTAACTCTTTATTTTTTCCGTCGATATTTGATAATTGCGTTTTACATATTTATTTAGGCCACAAAACATGAACAATTGTTGGTAATAGTATCGAAATATGGCTTAATTTTATACAAATTGTGTTTTGTAGGATAACATTAATGGATATGGTGGAATTTAGGAAAAAATGAGCAGGAAAGGACTAAAATGAAAGGAAATCAAAGTACAGGGATTAAAATGCAAATAGCTAAAAATGATCAGAAAGAAGAAACAAATATGTGAAAAGTCAAAGACCAATTTAGCGAAGACATGAAGTATTGGAAGAGAAATAGTGAGAAAAGAAGTCAAGAAACGAGAAAACGGAGTTCGGGGACCAAAATGCAAAGACTAAAATTTCACTTGAACTTCACTATACCATAGTTACTCTCCCCGTGTGGTCGCATGGTTAGATTCAGGGAATTAAATGAGTGAATTTCATTGATCTATGCAATCGCATGGGAGTATACTACGCGGTCGCATGGGAGCATTTTCAAAGAAAAATTTTTCGTTTCCTTATTTGAATAAAACTCTTATAAAAACAAATTTTGGGGCGTCTTAAAACTCTAAAGCCGTCCGAACAAGAAGAGTATATTTTTAAGAGCTTTTGGAGCATAGAAGGAGGCAAGAAGACGAAAATTGATTCCAAGAACACGAAAATTTAATTTGATGGTATCGATTCTTCAATATTTCTTTTGTTTTCTTTTTCATTACAAGCTAAGCTAGGCTAGTTTCTTTTTTTTTTTTTTTTTTTTTTTTTTGTGTTAGGAGAATGATAAACTATGTAATATAAATTTTAATCTTTAGTTTTGTATATTTGACATTAAAAATACGTTTTCGAATGTTGAATTATTTATATGATTTCCTTCTCTCTACAATTATTGTGCACGGTAGTTGTTTGAATTTGGTGGCCTATTTTATACATTCGAACGAAGAAAAATATTTCGACATATATAAATTGTCATAGAGTCCGATAAGGAATAGAAATATATCGTTATGCCTTGTGCGAATTTTTAAGTGTTGATAAAAATTCATGTACTTTTATATGTTCGCATTCATCATATAAATATAATTGAGTCATAAATAAAAGTAGGTTTAACATTACTCGAGAGATATTGTTAAATAAAAAAATGAACATTGATTCATCAAATTCAATGGTGTTGTCAACGTATAAAATTAGGGTTAAAACTAATTATTGCATGAAAATTTGGGATCCTAATACGTTTGTTATTTATTAAACACATTAATCTACCTTTAGAATAAATTGCATTTAAGTTAGTTACGTTACACATCATTGCATAATTTTAGTTATAATTTTGTCACAAACAAAAATGTCACATTATCTTTGTTTCGGTTAAGGTTACGATAACTAAAATTGAACTAAACAATCTCCGTGTGACGATACTTGGACTCAATTCCACTATATTACTTGTTAACAAATCATACAATTAAAATATATTTTCGTGAACAATATTTTGTCTCGATTTTTGTTACAATGCTTGACATTAGCCTCACCAGTAAAAAAACTCCAAAAATCTTTTTGGATTAGCATTATATCAATTTGAATGACAAATAGTTCTGTTTAAAATGCAAAAACATTTAGGGACCGTTCTCTTTGTGTTTCAGTTTTGTGTTTTGAGTTTTGAATTTATTTTGTGTTTTGTGTTTTGAGTGTCAGTTTTGAAATTTCTGAAAATGCGTTCTTTTTGGCATTCTGAAAAACTGTTTCTGAAAACATGAAAATGGAAAACGCGTTTACTTTGAAATTTTGAGAATTTCTTTTAATAATATTTTATTCAAAAAATCTGATTATTTAATAAATTTTAATGGTTTAATATTAATATAGTATTAAATAATATATATATTTTGATTTACAAATGATGAACCCCGTTGGATATTTTATGTTTGAATAACTCCAGCAAGATAATTTTGTAATAGTCGAAGTTGAATGTGAATCTCTACGATGTTGTTCTAAATGATTCTATTTTGTCTAATATTATATTGTTCTTATATGAAGTAAATTATGATTATTTCAACTTCATTCTCAGAGATAAGAACATAGTGGCACACAATGTTGCTTTCTATGCTACTACTCATTAGTTGAAAACAATTGAAACGATTGTATTTCAATTTTGATCGCGTCCATTGTTGTGGCCATTTAAATTAATAAAGATTTTAGTTGGTTTTTTTAAAAAACATGCTTGATACAATATTTGCATAGAAGACTTCACAAACTTCATTTATACAAAAGGTGAACCACGTTGGATGTTTTGTGTTGAATAACGAATAGATGATAGTGATCCAGCAGGAAAAGTTTGTATTAGAATCAACATGTCATCCACAATAACTGAGAAACGAATTACTCAAAATAACCATTCACCCTATGAATTATTATAAACTTTAAAGAGATTACATTTGTATGTAGACTAGCAAAATATCATTAGAAACCCCATCCTCCTCACTCATTCAAGCAGCTATTCGTCCAACACATATCTGCCTCACATGCATGGAAAACATGTTATTAGAGACCACCTTTGGACAACTTTGTTTTGTGCTTGGTAAGAGATTGTTTCAAAGTGCTGTATATATTTTCATCTCCATCATGCGACAAAAAAGATTCTACGTTCTCGTCAAAGGAACCAACATCTCTAAAATTGTCCAAAGCATCCTGTGACATGAGGGAAACAAATTAAATGCCGAAATAACATGTCATGTTATATAAAGAAGAACTCTAAAGTCCATGACAGTATTTTAACGGATAAAAGTTCGATGGGAAAAACTCCAAAATAAATTCAGGATAAATAAGACAATTATGCTATGTATGAACTCTAATGGTATGAACTCAATTTGATAATGCCATCAAAATATGCCCAATTTCAAATAAAGAGCTGAAATTAATAGGAGAAATATGCAAAAGAAATTTGACCTGCTGGCCCCCATGTCCATCATAAACTCCAAAGAAGTGGGCTTTTAAATCTTGATGCCTGACATTCATAATTGGTCTATCAATCAACAGTTGAGAAGGGATAGTCAAGAATCGAGGAAAAGCTATGACAGTATCTTCCATCTCCAGCCTCCTTCCACAGACAGATGTGAATCCCTAAAGAGGAGGAAAATTCAATTTCGTCTTCACTTCCTCAGGAACCTCAAGAAGGGAAGCAGAAAATGTCATTTTTGATGCGTCAATGCCTCTAGCCTCACAATTTTCTTCAATAGAAATGAGATCATTGATTATCTCTGGCTTCATATTTGATTCCCATGAAACAAGTTTCTTAACGCCATGAGTAACATCACCATTTTCATCTATGGAAACAACTGCTATTGTCTCAAAATTAGCTTCCAGAATTGCACATTCCCGAATGCACAAGCTGCTAGTACCATTAGACACATACTGAGAAGATGTGGTATCCTGAAATTGGTCGCTAGTGAGTGCCACCGGATCATCTTCCTTGCCTTCCTGACTAATAGCATCACTAGAAATCAAACAAGTTCCACTTTTCCTAACCCTTGACAACAAATTGTCCTCGCCTTCCTGAAATTCGTCGTAAATTGACTCTATATTGATACCAAGTGGACTCTGTGGAACACTCGAGCTAATACCTCTATTTTCATGAGTAATAGGTACCAAAGGCAGCTTAGTCATTGCTGGTTCTGACAAGAAGCTTCTTGTGCTTGTTAATAACTTAGTCCCAGTGATTTAACACAGGTTATTTCATATCGTAAAACAAATGTCATCCACCATTACTAAGCCCCAATAAATCAGGAGAATAAAATAATAAAGAACCCCAATGCTAAAGACTAAGGAGAAATGAAAGTTAAAAAGGGAGATCGACAAGAGAAAACTAAAATAAAGCTAAAACAAAGCAAACAAACCAGAAATATAAAACTTACAAGTCACTACAATAATAAGCAATTTTCAGGTTCTCATATTTTCATCAGTACTACTTCATTCTTTAACCTCTATTAAGCATGCCTCTACATTATTCTTCACTGATAATATTCATTGTCATTTTCTTCATGCGAAGAATCCTTAAACACCACGCAAAGATTTGTACAAGCTATTTTAATCATAAGATAAACAGCTACGCAAGTCGAAATAATACCAGAGAAGACAGCAGCTCTTGAAGGTGAATCCAGATAAAAAGACAGAGTAAACAATTTCATAAAAAAGGAACTAGATTCTCCCAAATTTCACATGAACATATGGAGCAGGTCACAAATGGAGCAGTCATAATGAAGAAGAAGGTTCCAAGAAGAAGAATATCATTGATGTAATTTCATAAATTATCAAGCATTGGCTGCATTTTCATAGCCCTCAAAAATCGAAGGAAAGTTTTATCCAGTCAAGAGAGAACGGTGCAAGCAAAGTAGCATTGATTCAGGACTATGAAAACTGTATGAAGTTGCTAATTAAATACATAATAGAGAATGAAAACAATATGGTGAGCTTAATTACAGGTGATAGCATCGATCGAGCCTCGCCAGAGAACCCCTGAAATCCACATTTTCGGGTAAAATTGCACATAAATCAGGCACCGGCCAAAATTAAACCATTACACAAACACACAAAGATATACCATCCAAGAATATCAAAATCGCCCCCCATATCCACGAACCGAAAGAACAAGAACGCGCAGATTGTGCGGTGCGAAATCTGACCCAAGGAAAATTGAACCGAACAGCTATAACATACCGCAAAAATATAGCCAGCAAAGAACTAGATGGGAAACCTGATTTAGCACGCGAACCTGGAGATTTGGCAGGGCAGCTGGTCGATTTTGAAATGGCGAGAGGAAGAGAGGGGAATAGGGCTGGAGTTGAAAACGCGCATTTTGGAACAGTTCCGTGTTTTGGGTTTTTTTGGCTTGTTTTAGTCGGAAATTCCCAAAACGTGGAAAACCACGTTTTGCATTTTCTTTGAAATTTTTTTAACCATTTTCAAAAACGCGTTTTCAAAAATAGTAAAGAGAACGCGTTTTCAACGTTTTTGAAAATTGAAAACGGAAAACGGCTTGAAAATGGCAAAGAGAACAGGGCCTTAACTTTCAATAAAACCAACTAGGAGAAATTTTGCAGAACACTGTATTCGTGGTGCAATAATTTATTTATTTATTTATTTTTCCCGTCTTTAATTGTAACTATCTTGGCTTGTATAGTAGAATGTACTCGATAATATTGGATCATCTTAAAAAGGATAAAAAGAAGAAGCTACAATTTTATCTGCTTTACTGTTGAGTCATGTCCAAAAATGTGCACCGAACATGTTATCTATGTACTTACACTCCCTTGACACCTCCCAAAGATTAACTATGAATGCAGGATTCGAACCTATGGTCAGTCCGCCCCTGACCTGTTGGGTTGGGCGGCCAAGTTAGCACCCCTCATCACCTCCGTACTAGAAACAAATGCGCTGTGCTACCCAGCCTCGTCACATTGTTTCCCTTACTCTTCTGGTTGTGCCATTACCAATCACGGGTAACCCCAGGTCCGGCCGCCCTTGACCTAAGAAGAACGATTATCGTTATGACCCAATAAGGACCAGTCAAGAATGCAGGTTTTCTAACAAATATCACCACCAATCTGGTATTTTCAGCCTCCTATTTCTGCGTACAGAAAGCTTAACTGCAGGAAGTTCGTGCAGTAACAGTCTCCAAATCATAGACTGCATCATCCTTCTTTGGAGTGTATTGGAAGTTGGAACTCGAAGTGATGAGAAATGCTTCTAAGCCGTGTCCACAGATGAAAAACAGAAAATTGATAATGAAGATGATAATTCAAACTTCTTTTATTGATCAGAAAATCATATATTAAAGGAGATACACTTACACACATATATATAGGAAGGTAATTACATACAATACATACAAACTAATCTGTAGCTGAGAGAGAAACACCCAATGGATAAGATCCCTGGAATCAAGGACTGTTGGAAATGCTGAGTGAGGATCCGTTGGAGAGTTGTACTGCCATATCCTCCATCATTCAATTCTGGTAAGGTAATGTCGCATTTCTTCCTTTTACGTTTTTCTTCTTTTCTTGGTCACTTGTTTCTTCAGTCCTTATCTTCTCATTGTAGGCATTTTGGTCCACTGAATTCTCTTTTCTGACATCCACAATTTCATCCATTCGTGTTTTTGAATCCCCCCGAGCCGACTAAGCATATATAATGGAGTCAATGCCTCGTCAACTGAAAAGAAGATGGAGAACTCCTTGTAGTCGAGTTCATTTTCAAAGGGTAGCTCGATTCTGTCGCTCACAATAACAAGAATGCAGTAGCTATCTAGAGCATCAAACAGATGACAAGATGATGTAGTATCCCCAGAAGGGTGTAGACAGAACTTAGACGAACGCATTCCTTCAGTGGACTAGTACGAGAAAGAAACAGAAGATGTATGAGATGAAGAAGAAGCCGTAAATCTGATCTTAACTAATACAAGGAAGGAAATTCTTGAAAAGAACAAGGTCAAACTTTATTTTCTTTGGTTTTTATTCTCATTTCATCCAAAAACCACTATGTCACCACATCTGGTGCACAGATTATTCACTTGAAAATGCAGTACCGAGTTAAAAATAAAAGTATAAGCAGATGTTAAATGCAAGCATCTAGAGAAACAAGGAAGGTGAAGAAAAGCAGATGCCGAGGTTATCGATATAGAATTTGCAAATAAAAAGTGAAAAATGCAAGTGCACTAGACTGAAAAATAAACAGCGCTCCTACTTGCATGGTTTCCATATCATTATTGAAAGGAAAATGCTTGTCGTACATCACCCTTTACATAATCTTTTACAGATTGATGAGGTGTCAAAAAAAAAGTGAAGGATTTTTTGGTTGATGAGATTTTGACATGATCAAATATCGTCACGTCATCTGTTGGTAAATGAATCCGTGAGTTGTGATGTATATGTAGCACAACCGTTACTGAAATAAAATATGCAACTTCAGATTCCGTTTATATTTACAAAATTATATTGTCATGGCCACCTTCAGAAATAGAGAAAATCACTAAAAACTTTTTTAAAACCTTCTTCTGATGCATGGCGCTTCTCGTATATGACATCCGGTGTTCCAATTAACATCTTGTACAGTTTCACACGAACCTTTCCATCCCGCTGGCTGCACATCAACGGGTCAGAAAATTTTCAGCATAAAATAAAAGTATTGATGCTATCCTTTCTGTTTGATTGCATACCTCTTTCCTCTTAGTCCTCCCGTGGAAGAAGAGAAGTGTCTTACGAGTTTCATATGGGTCCTCCTAATCATCGTTGAAATATGATTCCACCATGTATGCATAAGGGGCAACAATGTCATAGCAATGTTCATTATGCTACAGAAATCAGCATCGATGAATATGGAAGAATTCACCTTTTCACGATAATGTCTGAAAACATTCGGATGATGCAAGGGAATTATATGGTCTTGCCCGCAAGACCTTTGCCAGCGATTGGACGATCTTAAGAATTTTGACGATATCATGCTGCAGTAAGAATTGGTGATCAGCTCTATATAATGAAAAAATGACCATTGGTGGAATTATAATGACATAATTATTAATCATTCCACCTATCAATCAGAGTGACAAATAGGTTCTACCTCATGCAAACAACTAAAACGTTGTTAAGATTTAAACCTAAATCCATAACTTCTAGAGCAATAATAAACAAAACGAAGTCAGAAATGCTCACAGCAAACATATATATTTATTGTCGTTCACTCAACCGTCAGCGCTACATCTATTTGTTGCTGAAAAGTTTTCTATATAATCAAGGAGATTACAAGGTTCTTTTCTCACTTCTCTGTCCTGTCTACAAAAAAACAACCCCTCGTTAAATTAACGATCCATGACACTAGATGGATTAAGGTTAGCGTCAATTAGCAAAGATGTCAGATCAGGGGTACGGGCAAATCTGGTGAGTGTTAATCTTCAGCATAAGCTCAAAACTGCAAGATTAAGATTTAAAACCATAAAACAGAAACTTCTGTAATAATGCAGAACATTCCATTCTGCAGCCCTTGGCATGGACCTAACATGTAATATCCCGAGAAATTTGTTATAGTCGTTATATTTGAAACTAGGACCTAAGTGAGAAATTTAGGTGCCGTTCTCTTTGGCTGTTTTGGGTTGTTTTCTGTTTTCAGTTTTTCAAAACAAAAACGTCTTCTCTTTCCTATTTTCGAAAACGCGTTTTTGAAAACGACCAAAAATTTGCACACAAAACACAAAATGATGAAAACATCGTTTTCAAGAATTTTTAAGCAAAAACGGGGCAAAAACAGAAAACACGCGAAATGGCCTTTTGGGTACAGTAATTCAAAACCCAATCCATCCCCTCTCTTCCGTCTTCTTCCAATCCACGCCCTCTCTTCCTCCTCTCTGGATTCAATTCTTTCTTCAGACCCAAAAACCCAACAAAATTCATGGCTGAATCCTCTTCCTCCTCCGCCTTGTGTTCATCGGCCCTGTCTAGAAAATCCGACGAAGAGAAAGAGGAAATGCTCGACAGAATGTTGACTCGTCTCGCACTCTGCGACAACTCTAAGCTACAAGACTTGCTCTCCAAGCTTCTTCCAATCTCCATCGCTTGCCTCTCCCCTCCCTCCACCTCTTTGCGAAACAAAGTATTCTTTTTTCTTGTTTTGTTCTTAAATTTTTATTACTTTATGGGTTTCACAAATCTTGTATAATTAGATTACGTTTTATGTGTGGGGATTCTTGAACGTGCTAGATTGTACTACCTTGAACTAATTCTTTGTGATGCCAATCGATTAGCTACTCACCTCGAAGTATGAAATAATTTATATGGTGGATTGAAGTAATTTGTTTCTAATTGCTTTTGATTCACAATGAAGCGTGGGATAAAAATTCTTCTGTATAAAGACTCGTTTTTTGCGTTAAATTAATAACGATAATTACTGGTTTTTTTTTTTTTTTTTTCTTGAGGTTGTTAGTATTTAGATGAGAGAGTTTTCAGTTCAGATTTTGGAGTTGGATAGTAGAACATGGCAGTGCTTGTTTTAAGCAATTGAGCAGAGTACGCTATATTCGGTGGCGTGGAATTGGGGCATCAGGGTTGAAATTATAACAAATTTTCATTAATTTGGATTATTACATTTTTTTATTGTACATTCTTTCAATTTTTTTTCTGCACTAGACAAAAGAAAGTTGAGGCAAGTGGGGACTTTGGATAGTTGGCCATCTTATGCATCTCCAATTATCCATTTTTGTGTTTCTATTTGGATTTTCGTTTCTGTAGTTGTCCCATGTAAATTGATATTTTCTTCCATGTTTTAGGTTATCGAGATCCTGAGTCACGTGAACAAGAGAGTGAAGCACCAGCTACAGATTGGTCTACCACTATCTGAGTTATGGAAATTGTATGTGGAATCTAGTGCTGCACCAATGATTAGAAACTTTTGCATTGTGTACATTGAGATGGCAATTGAACGTGTGCCCAAGGAGGTCTTTATTAATCTATTTGGTAGGTGATGCAAATCATTTAAAATAAATTATTTTCTTTTTCACTTGGCTTTTGAATAATTTCTCAGGAAAAACAAATCATGGCACCTGTATTTTTAGCTAACATTTCGAAGCTTCCTCCTCCTCATCAGGATATATTGTTGAGACTCACAGCTAAGGTAATCTTTAGTTTTAACGATTTTGTAAGTTGTGGAGCTGCAGAATTGCTTTCCCTTTTTAGTTTCCTAGCAATTGGATCACCAATACACAAGCCTGAACGGTCACATATATTAGATTTATTCATAAGCAAAAAATTGTTTGAAGATATATTTTTCTCTGTACTATCCATTTATGTGATTCCTAAACATACCAATGAGCTTCAATTGAAACTTGCCTGCCTGGTTTAAGATTCAGAAAAACTCGATTTTATAATAAGCTAAAATACCAAATACCCAACTCGACCCAATGATCTCTCTACTGGGGTTGAGTACGTTTCTTTTCCAACTTGACGCTCTTCATTCCTGTTAAATTCAACATCCTCCATTGATGAACGGTCACATATATTAGATTTATTCATAAGCAAAAAATTGTTTGAAGATATATTTTTCTCTGTACTATCCATTTATGTGATTCCTAAACATACCAATGAGCTTCAATTGAAACTTGCCTGCCTGGTTTAAGATTCAGAAAAACTCGATTTTATAATAAGCTAAAATACCAAATACCCAACTCGACCCAATGATCTCTCTACTGGGGTTGAGTACGTTTCTTTTCCAACTTGACGCTCTTCATTCCTGTTAAATTCAACATCCTCCATTGAGGTTGCGTACATATCTCTCTGTCCAACTTGACAATAGCTAGAGGCTTTGAGTAGGTTAAGTTGGAAATTTTACCAAAAAGTGAAGTCGAAGCTAGGGTCGAGTCATTTTTCTGCCTTTTGTCCGTCAAATTCCTGTTCTAGTAGTCTCAACTGGGATGTGATTGGAAATTTTACCAAATACCCATCTCACCCAATTGGAGTTTAAGAACATCATATTTAGAATTTGATTATCTATCCACAGTTTGTTCGTTTGTTTGACGATTGTTGGGAAGGGGAAGGGGAACACGAGACATAAGATGTGTGCATATTGTGTGTGTGAGGTTGTTTGGGGGATGAGGGGGATAATAGTTGCTTGATTGGAGTCCACTATGGCTGACACCTGTGATGGGGAAGCCAGTACATACACTGATTGGTGGGGGAGGTACTGTTGGGGTAGGGAGGTTACATGGATATAATTGTGAAATTGTAGGGCTCAATCCAGAATGGTGAGGGAATTGCTTGAAATTGCCAATTCTAAACTCAATGAATCTGAATATCATTCCAGTCCTAGCAAATTTAATTTTAGGAATTGGAGTTGGTCGTTCCTATTCTGATTTCAGAGGTCTATCCCCAACCAAATGCTCATTCATTGAAGTTTCAGGGATGTTTTGGTGTTCGAAGATATACCGGAGTCAAGTCAAGCACAAGAAGCCATACATTTTGATGCTAGTCAAACAGCTCAAATGGGACAAGTTAGAGATCAAATTGCGACACAAATGTGGAATGACTACTCAAGACGTCGTACATGATTTCGTTGATTTATTTTTTATGTAGTTCAGTATCTGCTTATGTTGTCATGACACGTAAACTTCTAATTGTATCGATTGAACTGTTTCATCAAATGTAATTTATGTTGTGTTTTTAATATCTTGAAAAAAAAATTATACGTTTCACTATTTTTCAAATGTATATGTTATTAACAGAATGTGTGGTTGAAATGAAGAAAGAGAAAAAAAAAATGAGAGTGAAAATGAGAAGAAAATGTGTGTCAAATGGGGGCTTACATTAAACAATTACAATTTATTGAATAATCAGTTTTTTTGAATAAAATATTATTAAAAAAATTCTCAAAATTTTAAAGTAAACGCGTTTTCCATTTTTATGTTTTCGGAAACTGTTTTTCAGAATAGCAAAAAGAACGCATTTTCAGAAATTTCAAAACAGACACTCAAAACACAAAACACAAAACAAATTCAAAACACAAAACACAAAACTGAAACACGAAGAGAACGGCCCCTTAGTATCTAAGGATCATCTTGTTTAGGGACCAAATTGTGAACTATCCATAGTTAAACATTTGTTTGATTTCGGTAGAATCAATTTCCTCCAAATCTGCTATGCTGCCAAGTTTGTACACGTATAAATGAGGGAAATTGGCAAAAGTCATGAGAGAATAATTTGGTAAATAGTGAGTCAATTATGGGAGATTCCTTTGATTTATTTTCAACTTGCCTTATTTCTTCCTTGCACACACGTCTTCCACTTTTCTTACACACACAAGAAACTTTGTCTTTTGTCTCTACACACATAAAACATTCATTGGCAGCTTTTTGTTGAATACTCAACTACTCAACACGCATTTTATCATTTCCATTCGAAATCTACGAGGTAAGTGATGTTGCATGTGGTTACGTTAATCAGTATTTTGTGATTTAAATTTTGGAAATCCAATTATGGGCCATGTATGCTTATGATAAGAAGGCCGGAATTTAGTAGCGCTACGCACTGGATTTACTACCACCTATGTTCGGAGTAGTCCATGTGTCTCCTATACGTATGTTATGAAAATTTCATGTTTTCCTTTATTTAAACGCAAATCACTTGTTCACCGTACACACTTATTGAGATTTTTCTTAAATCTCACTCCTTTAAATTTTCCCCCTTTCAGGAAATTGAGATCGTGAGTTTGGAGATGGGAAATCGATCGATGATGGCAGAAATTTCATTTAATAAAGAGAAATCTATTTGTTATGTTTCTTTTTTTTTTTTTATGAATTAAATGTTGGATTTAACATCATTTCATTTGTTTTAAACTTTGAAAAACATTTATATTGTTTATTTATGAATAAAGAAACAATTTTTTTTATGTTTGTGATTAGAGATATATTAAATTCCTGATTTTGTTAAAAATCTGAGTTTTCGAGAAAGTCGGGTCGTTACAATTGGTATCAGAGCGGGTCTACGTTTCTGTAGACAAAAAAAAAAAAAAATTTCGTGACATGAACAGTGACACGAGTCACTGTTCGCGTCGTCACTGTTCGCATCGTGAACAGTCACTGTTCACGACTGTTCCATTAAATTTTTTTTTTAAAAAAACAGATATTGATTTTACGTGTATTTATGTCTAGGTGGCTAAGTTTCATCATTTTCAAATTCTAAGTTTGACTATTATAAATTTCTTCATTTTAGTTTTTTAAAAAAAAAAAAATTTCGTCAGTTACTGTTCATGACGAGAACAGTACCCGAGAAAAAAAAATTCTTAATCATTTCACGACATTGTTCATAATCCGAGTGATCGTTTTTAAGTAAGAATGCCATCACACGATCCCACGTTCCAAGCCCGATGCTCCAAAATCAGGTAGAAAATAGACAAATTTCATTTTATATGATGATGAGTATGTTATGATCATGTTTAAATTTTTATTTATGTTTGCAATTTTATGAAAGATTATGTGTCGATTTACGATTATGTGGACAAGTATGTATTAAACTGTAACTAAGTAAATTAGACATTGATTTAATTATGAGAAATACGCTTATGCCATAATGATTTATGTTCCGTATGTAGTCATGAAAATATGTGGTTAACCATTAGTTTAAATTGGATAGTTAAGTGATTATAAATTCATTTTTTTTAGATGGTTAATAGACGCACTCCATTGGCTAGAGACCAGGCCCGCAGACGTGAAATGTTCGTGAGGTTGCATAGGACATATGTGAGGAATCCAAACCACAACCTGTTGGAGCATTTAGATGCTATAGAGCGAATTATCAGGGGGGCGGGGAGTAATGGACATGAATTTCATAGAGATGAGATTGTCTATCATCTCCATAGAACACTTAGCCCATATTGGAGGCAATTTCTTGAGAGACTTGAAGAGATGTTTGAGTATCAAGCCTCCCCCGCCGTATTGATTTTATGTTTGAGGGACAGATGAATAATAAACACGGAGGATACTAGGAATATCGATAGGCCTTTGGGATACGAACCAAATCGTCGCCGTCCACGTAGCCCACCTAGCATTGGCCACTTTCCAAGTGTACCAGCAGTTGACAATGGGGGTTTCATTATCGGGGGAGCGGTAAGGGTAGATACCGAAGAAGACCCTGAGGAGAGCCCTGAGTACCACCCTGCATCATATTCTATGGAGAACCGTGAGCATAACCCTGGGGAGAATCCAGAGGCAAACCGAGATGAAAGCACTGGGGGGAATTTTTAGATGACAGGAAATTATTTATGCCTATTTTATTGAAGGATTTATGTTTTGAATAAGTGGATGTATGGATATCACGAATCCCATTTAATTTATGCAAGTTATTGGATTTGAATGATTGAAATTTTTGCTATATGAATTTTTTTTATGATGGTTAAGTAATTGTATGTTTACATTTTATTAAGATTATGGCAACTCGCTCTAGAAACTCGAACAATAAGAACGGGCAAACCCAGGCCAGAGCTACCGAAACTAACAACAACAACAGCAACAACCAAAACAACCAATTTATGCAGTTTCTAGAAGCGGTACGTAACATGGCACCACCCGCCGCACCACTTGTTGCACCACCGCCTGCGGAGAGGAGCGCGACTGCAATAGTGGAGCAATATCACAAGTTGCAACCTCCTAGCTTTGAAGGAGGCACAGATCCACTAGCAGCAGAGGAGTGGATTTGCAAGCAGGAACAAATTTTCGAACTTATTGAGTGCCCGAAAACTTGAAAGGTAATTTGTGCAACCTTTATGCTGGATAAAGGAGCAAGACATTGGTGGAAAATGACCAACATGTCCAGATCAGCTGGACAAAGCTTGCTGTGGAATGAATTTAAGGAATTATTCCTGCAAAAATATTTCCCCACCAACATTCGAAACCAGAAGGAAGCAGAATTCCTAACGTTCAGACAAGGGAACTTAACACTGGAAGAATATGCGAGGAAGTTTGAAGAATTATCTCGCTATGCCCCACTCTTAGTCAACACGGAGGAAAAGAAAGCTAGACGATTTGAACAAGGTTTGCGTGATGACCTTCGACAAGCAGTTGTTACCTTTGAGTTGGGTACATACCACCAAGTGCTAGCAAAGGCACATCTAGCCAATTTCAAGGAAAGCTCCAACAGTGCCTACAAACATCAGCAGCCTGCACTACTGGAGAAGCGTAAGTGGCAAGAGAACAAGGGCAAAGAAATGTACGGATTAGTAAAAAGGAGCAATGGAGGGCCAACTTCGAGTAATTTTCAAGAGCACCCTATCTGTGGAAAATGCGAGAAACGCCATGCAGGAATATGCCGAATGGGGACTAATACATGCTACAACTGTGGTGAGTCAGGTCACATAATAAAGTTCTGCCCTAAGAAGCAAAAACCGCAGCAACAATAGCAAAAGAAACCAGGGAACCCACCTAGAGGACAAGCAAGAGTTTATGCTCTTACTGAACGTGAAGAGGATCAGGACCGAAATGTCTTGGCAGGTAACATCCTTATATCCGGCACACCTGCTTATGTTTTGATAGAATCTATCTCTACTCATTCCTTCATATCTCCAAAATTTATGCGTACACTAAATGTTATTGGAGAACGTACACACACCCCTTTAGAGGTTACCCTTCCCTCAGGAGATGTACTTGGTGCAGACCACATTGTAAAAACGGCTGAGGTAGAAATTAATGGTAGAACCTTGAAAACGAACTTGTATGTTTTGGATATACATGAATTTGACATAATCTTGGGGATGGACTGGCTTTCTAAAAATCATGCAACGATTTTATGCTTTGAGAGGGAAGTGGTCTTTAAATGTCCTGAAGGGGTAGAACTTACACCTTTCAGTAACCAAGATAAAACCTATACCACGGGTTGTTTCTGCATTGAAAGCCCAAAGACTCTTAAGGTCAAAGGAGTGTATAGGGTTCTTGATGTCAATCCTAGCGAAGGAGGATGAAGCACTGACGGTGGGAGATGTAAAGGTAGTACGGGAATTCCCAGAAGTTTTTCCCGAGGAGTTGCCTGGGATGCCTCCTGAAAGGGAAGTAGAGTTCACTATTGATTTAACCCCTGGCTCCGCACCTATTTCCAAAGCTCCTTACAGGATGGCGCCAAAGGAGTTACAAGAGTTGAAATTACAAATTGAAGAATTGTTGGAAAGGGGATTTATCCAACCTAGTGTGTTCCCATGGGGAGCACCAGTGTTATTCGTCAAGAAGAAAGACGGTTCGATGCGAATGTGCATTGACTACAGAGAATTGAATAAAATCACTATTAAGAATAAGTATCCACTTCCCATGATTGAGGACTTGTTTGACCAATTACGTGGTGCAATGTATTTTCAAAAGTCGATCTGAGGTCGGGATACCACCAGTTGAGAATTAAATCTACTGATATCTCAAAGACAGCCTTTAGAACTCGGTATGGCCACTACGAGTTCTTAGTGATGCCATTTGACCTAATGAATGCTCCTGGAGTGTTCATGGACTTGATGAATCGTGTCTTTCATGAATACCTAGACAAATTTGTCATTGTATTCATTGATGATATTTTGATCTATTCAAAGACTGAGGAGGAACATGAAGAACATTTGAAGATTGTATTGGGAACTCTAAAAAGGGAGAAACTTTATGCCAAATTCAAAAAATGGGAATTTTGGCTAGATCGAGTTGCATTCCTTGGACATGTAGTTACAGCCCAAGGAATAGAAGTAGATCCAGGCAAGGTAGAAGCGGTGTCGAATTGGTCAAAACCAACCAACGTGGGAGAGGTTCGCAGCTTTTTGGGTCTAGCAGGATACTATCGGAGATTTATAGATGGATTCTCTAAGCTATCAGGGCCTTTAACTCAGTTGAATCGAAAAGGTGCGAAATTTGAATGGACAGAGAAATGTGAACACAGTTTCAAGGAACTGAAGGAAAAATTAGTTAGTGCACCAGTGTTGCCGTACCTGGAGGATTATAAGGTTTTGTAATATACACTGATGCATCCAAACAAGGAATAGGTTGTGTGTTGATGCAACTAGGCAAAGTAGTAGCCTATGCATCTAGACAATTGAAGCTTCATGAACAAAATTACCCCACACATGACCTAGAACTCGCAGCGGTAGTACACGCTTTGAAGATTTGGAGGCACTACCTATATGGAAGTAAATGCGACATTTATACTGATCATAAAAGCCTCAAATACATTTTCACTCAAAAGGAGTTGAACATGAGACAGAGGAGGTAGCTTGAATTGGTAAAGGATTACGATTGTGAAATTCATTACCATCCAGGCAAGGCGAATGTAGTGGCAGATGCTTTAAGTAGAAAAACAACGGGCAAGTTGGCAATGTTAACGGCACAAAACCCTCTATGGAGAGAATTTGAGAAATTAAATCTCGAAGTATTCACGACATCGTCAGATACTGCCGCTCATATGGCAGCTCTCACGATTCGACCGACACTTCAAGATCGAATTAAGAACCATCAGAAGGGCGATCAGTTATTCGAATTTATTAAATCCGAGATTGACACAGAAAAGCGAAAGGGATTCACTATAACTGAAGATAAAACATTGTGTTATCAAGGACGTTTGTGTGTACCAGATTTTGAGGAATTAAGAAAAGAAATTTTGGAAGAAGCCCACACGACCCCTTACTCAGTACTTTCAGGAAGTACAAAGATGTACCGTGATTTAAAAGCAGTGTTTTGGTGGAGAAATATGAAGAGGAACATAGTTGAATTCGTTGAGAAATGCCTAATTTGTCAACAGGTGAAAGCTGAGCATCAACGACCATCAAGGTTGCTACAACCATTAGATATCCCAGAATGGAAATGGGAGCATGTAACGATGGATTTTGTCGTTGGTTTTCCAAAATCAGTAAGAGGTCATGAAGCTATTTGGGTAATCATCGATAGACTGACCAAGTCAGCTCATTTCTTACTTGTCCGAATGACATTTTCTATGGACCAGTTTGCGCAACTATATGTTTATGAAGTGGTGAGATTACATGGTGTTCCAGTCTCGATTGTGTCTGATAGAGATCCCAGGTTTAAATCAAATTTTTGGAAAAGCTTGCATCGAGCAATGGGAACTAAGCTAAAATTTAGTATAGCTTTTCACCCTCAAACAGACGGACAATCCGAGCGAACAATTCAAACAATAGAGGATATGCTCCGAATGTGTGTCCTAGATTTTGGAGGACATTGGGAGAAACATTTTCCATTAGTTGAGTTCGCTTATAACAACATTTATCATGCCTCTATCGACATGGCACCGTATGAAGCCCTGTACGGAAGGAAGTGTAGATCGCTCATTCATTGGGATAAAGTCGGTGAACGTAAAATTTTAGGACCTGAAATCCTAGAACGTACGATTCGGCCATAGAAAAGATTCGGGCCAACATGAAGACCGCCCAAGACAGACAAAAATGCTATACTGATAGAAGAAGAAAGGAACTAGAATTTGTTGTTGGTGATAGGGTATTTTTGAAGGTCACACCAATGAAAGGTGTCTTAAGATTTGGAAAAAAGGGGAAACTTCGACCAAGATATATTGGACCTTTTGAGATACTCAAAAGGGTTGGGAATGTAGCTTATCAATTGACTTTGCCACCGGAGCTTTCTGCAGTACATGACGTTTTCCACGTATCGACACTCAAGAAGTACATTCCAGATCCGAGTCACGTATTGAAACATCAACCCTTGAAAATTCAATCGGACTTGAGTTATGAGGAAACACCACTTTGCATTATAGCTCGCAGAGTACAGAAGCTTCGCAACAAGGAGATACCGTTGGTCAAAGTGTTATGGCAACACAATTCAGAAGAAGAGACAACTTGGGAACGTGAGAAGGACATACGATCTAAGTACCACCACCTATTCGATAATGTCGACTAAGGTAATTTTCGAGGACGAAAATTTATTTTTAAGAGGTGTAGATTGTAATATCCCGAGAAATTCGTTATAGTCGTTATATTTGAAACTAGGACCTAAGTGAGAAATTTAGTATCTAAGGATCATATTGTTTAGGGACCAAATTATGAACTATCCATAGTTAAACATTTGTTTGATTTCGGTAGAATCAATTTCCTCCAAATCTGCTATGCTGCCAAGTTTGTACACGTGTAAATGAGGGAAATTGGCAAAAGTCATGGGAGAATAATTTGGTAAATAGTGAGTCAATTATGGGAGATTCCTTTGATTTATTTTCAACTTGCCTTATTTCTTCCTTGCACACACGTCTTCCACTTTTCTTACACACACAAGAAACTTTGTCATTTGTCTCTACACACATAAAACATTCATTGGCAGCTTTTTGTTGAATATTCAACTACTCAACACGCATTTTATCATTTCCATTCGAAATCTACGAGGTAAGTGATGTTGCATGTGGTTACGTGAATCAGTATTTTGTGGTTTAAATTTTGGAAATCCAATTATGGGCCATGTATGTTTATGATAAGAAGGCCAGAGTTTAGTAGCGCTACGCACTGGATTTACTACCACCTATGTTCGGAGTAGTCCATGTGTCTCCTATACGTATGTTATGAAAATTTCATGTTTTCCTTTATTTAAACGCAAATCACTTGTTCACCGCACATACTTATTGAGATTTTTCTTAAATCTCACCCCTTTAAGAGTGTGTTTGGTAGGGATTTTTGGGGAAAGAATTGATTTTTGAATAGTGATATGATGAGAAATGTGTGGTTGAAAAAGAAGAAAAAAGTATTGATGTGTTGGAAAATATTATTTTATTGAATAATGTGTGGTTGAAAATAAGAATTGATTTACTGTAGAAAATGAAAATCTGTACCAAACAGGCCCTAAATTTTCCCCCTTTCAGGAAATTGAGATCGTGAGATCGATCGATGATGGCAGAAATTTCATTTAATAAAGAGAAATCTATTTGTTATGTTTCTTTTTTTTTTTTTATGGATTAAATGTTGGATTTAACATCATTTCATTTGTTTTAAACTTTGAAAAACATTTATATTGTTTATTTATGAATAAAGAAACGATTTTTTTTTATGTTTGTGATTAGAGATATATTAAATTCCTGATTTTGTTAAAAATCTGAGTTTTCGAGAAAGTCGGGTCGTTACATAACATAATTCCAATTTCCTTTCTACAAATACCAGGCTTGTTCCTCTTTAAGATTTGAAAAATCGGAAAATCACTGACACTCGGTCTTCATAAGATTAGCTTGATCAAGAGAACAACAAAGTTGGGTATACATTAAATTACTCGATAAGAGTTGGAAATATAATGAACAAGATTTTTACCATTTTTTTCTTTCCTTAATGCTATTTATCCTCCTCACAGAACATGCCAAAAGTGATTAAAACTAATCCAAGAAATAACAGCATAAAGTATCATAAATAAGCTACTAAGAACGTGGTCACATGCCGTTTGATAGAATAGATTTTGTAAAAAGTGCCGTTTTTGTAGAACTTGAAGTTAAAAGGTGGGAAAAATTATAGGTTCACTTGCAAAATTATTTTATTGGGTTAATGTGTGGTTGAAGATGACTTCGAACAAAAATGAGTTTTAAAGAATATCTACAAAACAACTCTTTGATTTAACCATCAAAACGTGGACGATGTTAATTTTGTGAATTGTAAGCAAGCTAAACAATGATTTTAAGAAGTAGATCCGAACGTTAATAAAAGCATCATCGTCAATTGCAACATCCAACATGAGATAGTCTCAAGTCACACGGAAAAAGAATAATCCCAGTAAAATCTTATTCACTTCCAACTCGCTCAGTATTTTAGCTAATAAACATAATAAAATCTGAAAGAGCAGATAGAGAGCATCTATCTGAAACAAGAAAATTCAAAAATTACTTTCAAAAAGTCGCATTATTCTTTAAAAGATTCAAATTTGCAGCATTTCAAAGGGCATCTATCTGAAACAAAAAAAAAAAAAAAAATCAAAATTTACTTTCGGAAAGAGGCATTATTCTTTAAAAGATTCAAATTTGCAGCATTTCAAGAACAAATACACTGGAGCAAATTCAAGAACAATGGAAAACCCATCACAACATGAACAATGCAAGAAACAATTTCCAATAATATACAACGATTGTACAAGATATCCAATAATATGAAGAATTTTAAAATTGAAAAACAAGGCGTACCTGCAACTTCTGAAATACAGTATTTGGATCACTCATATTGAGGCCGTGATTGTTAAAATTAAGTTAGAAAAAAGGGTACAAAGAACAAGTCAGCATCCTCCGGATCCATGACCCGAACGGCCTGCCAGAGCGACTCATTTCGCCATTTCCTCACAAGGAAATGGTGGTAGATGGCCAGTTGACCGGGAGGAAATACCCACGAATAGCCGGTTGAAAAAGGCCAATATTTAAGTTTAGCTTTGACCAAGAAATAACATTAAAAAAAATCCAAAATTTATTTGAAATGCGCAAAAATGCCCCTTTACACGTTAAAATCTACCAAAAGAAGAAGAGAAACCGACCAAAAAAAGAGGAGAAAAGAAAATCGACCTTTAAATTTCTTGGCATAAACCAACCATTCAAGAGCAAGAAAGGGACCTTCACACGCTAATCGGCGAGATAGGTTAGTTTTGAACTTTTGTGATTTTCTTCTAATTTTTTTGAAATGATTTGAATTTATTTTGTTTAGTTTTGTTGTAGATTAGGTAGAATAAGTGATTAGGGCCATTATTATTAAAATAGAATGATTATATGAAGCTTGGTGGCCGGAAATAGAGTTTTCCGACTCCATTTCCGGCCAAAACACTGTCAAAACCGCTGTTAACAGCGGTTTTGGGCTTTTACAGCGGCCCAATTGTTTTTAAATTTAAAATAAGATTGGGCCGCTGTTAAGACCCACAAACGTTTTTTTTTTTAAGAAATTAATTTTAAAAAATTAAATATTTTACGTAATTAAATAAATATTTATGTAAAATTTATATAATTCAATAATTTACGAAGTTGAAAAATATTTATATAATTAAATATTTTAAGTTATTAAATAAAATATATATAATTAAATATTTTACGTCATTCTATAATATTTATATAATTAAATATTTTAAGAAATTGAATAACATTTAGATAATGACCTTAATAATTTTGATTTGAGTATCGAGCAATATTTAAAATTATATTTTAACAAATGAGAAAATTATTATTTTTTCTTTTAAACTTTATTAATAAATCGAATATTAAAAATATTTATATAATTAAATATTTTATGAAATTGAATAATATTTAGATAATGAAATAAATTATTTCAATTTGATAAATACCAATATTAAATATTATATTTTAACTAATTAGAAAATTCTTATTTTTTTTCTTTTATGTTTAATTAATAATTAAATATTGTAGGTAATTGAATAAAATTTATAGAATTCAATAGTTTACGAAATTGAAAAATATTTATATAATTAAATATTTAGGTAATTCTATAATATTTCGATATTTAAATTAATAATTTTAATTTGAGTATAAAGCAATATTTAAAAAATATATTTTAAAAAAATTATATTTTAACAAATATTATATTTTAAAAATATTTTAAAATAAATCGAATATTAAAAATATTTATATAATTAAATATTTTACGAAATTGTATAATATTTAGATAATGAAATAAATAATTTCAATTTGATAAAAACCAATATTAAATATTATATTTTAAGAAATTAGAAAATTCTTATTTTTTTCTTTTAAGTTTTATTAATAATTAAACATTGTAGGTAATTGAATAAAATTTATAGAATTCAATAGTTTACAAAATTGAAAAATATTTATATAATTAAACATTTAGGTAATTCTATAATGTTTAGATAATTAAATTAATAATTTTAATTTGAGTATAAAGCAATATTTTAAAAATATATTTTAAAAAATTAGAAAATTCTTATATTTTGTTTTAAATTTTATTAATAATTTAATAAATCGAATATTAAAAATATTTATATAATTAAATATCTTATGTAGTTCTATAATATTTATATAATTAAATTAATAATTTTAATTTTTGAGTATCGAACAATATTAAAAAATATATTTTAAGAAATTAGAAAATTATTATTTTTTCTTTGAAATGAAATTTTATTAATAATTTAATAAATCGAATATTTAAAATATTTATATATATATATTACGTAATTAAATAAAATTTATATAATTCAATATTTTGCATAATTGAAAAATAAATATTTTATGTAATTATTTCTTTTGTATAGTTGTTACAATTCGGTTCACTTAATTTTACGAAATTATGCTGTATTCCATTATCTTTTGTCGATGTGCTAATATTTAAATAATTTTTTGCAGCATGGATTATCACTTGGAGTTGACGTTGAGATAGATGCTTGGTAAAGCTACTTGGAATGGTAACTTTGGCAGTTACAGTTTTTTGTTGGAGTTGTTAGACGAGCAGCATGCAGAGATGCTACGACGTTCATTTCTTTGGCTCCTGTACGAGTTGAGACATGTACAGTACTAGGGGCAAATCATCGATGCCCTACTGTGTCAGTTGCTGAATCCAGTCGACTACGATGCCCTCCACTGTGTCAGTTGCTGAATCCAGTCGACTTCAACCTCGGGGGCAAGGTTGCCAGTAGGGCTATAAATAGATCGGATATGGATCGGATCTGCCTATATCTGATCCGATCCGATAAGAAAATTTACCCGATCCGATAATCCAATGGATATTTAATTGCTAAATCCATATCCGATTTGCAATGTTATCAGATATCTGATCCGATAATCCGATCCGAAATTAATAAAAATTAGGGAAAAATTTTTGAAATAACTTGAGGCACACCTATTTTTCCTAACAAACCCAATAATGACTTCTACCATCATGATGTTCATTTTTAAATGAGAGACTCTCTTCTAGTTTTCTATTGACATTCGATGTGGGATAAGATAAAATTGAATTTCAATTCTAAATATAATTATTTTATTTCATTATTTCTATTAAAAAATCAAATTATTTGTTACATATTAATTATTAGTTTTTGAAATTGTAAAATTAATTATAATAATAAATTTAATTAAGAAAATATAGATATTTATTTACTTTAAATTAGTAAACTAAAATTAGAAAAAATTGGTTGAAATCAATTTTTTTTAAAAAAATTTCCAATTCTTAAACAAGTTTAATAATTATAATTTTTTTTAAACTTTTTTATGTTTTGAATTTAATTATTTTTTATTCTAAATTTATTTATTTTCTCATTTATTTGTTTTAATGACAAATAATATGCCATAAAAATATTTTACTGGCTCAATTATTTATAACAAATCGGATCGGATTGTTATCGGATCGGATTGACCTATATCCATATTTGATCCATTTAGTTAACGGATTATCGAATTCGGATCTTGATCGGATTATCGGGCTGAGATCCTAAATCCATCTCCCATTAATTTCGTCGGATTCGGATCAAAATTCAATCCATTGACAGTCCTAGTTGTCAGTTTCTCTATGTTTGAGTTTGCCCTAATCACTAGATTGCAGGTTACGGGTGATGATGCACCTCATGCCGATACGCAGAGAGGCACCAGGTTGTACGAGACTTACTTCCAGGGATAGGGGACGGTGTTGTTGTCGGATTTGATGGACGTGATCAGGAGGTATGACCATCGACGATCTTGATGTCTTCAACACATATCCGTGGGGTAGAAAATGTTTTGAGGACACGGTGCACGTTTTCACCAGATCACCATTGAGGCCAAAGGGGGCCTTACGTAAATACGATATATACAAATTGCCCCTGACAGTGCAGGTAAATGTTTGACATAATTTATTATAAAAATATTTTTTACAATAAATATAAATATAATAATTGTATGTGCTGCAGATCTGGGCGTACGAGATGGTCCATGTCCTAGGTACCCGGTTTACGAGTCGAGGGCAGACACGCTGCCCTCGAATGTATCATTGGCGAGCATCCTGAGTAGAGGGATATCCAAGGAAAGAGAAGTTATCAGCTCTCCTCAACGACCCTCAGGTGAGCAAATAAAATGATTTATGTAGTGTGTAGCTCCAAAATATTGGTATGCCAGCTTGAAGTCATTAAGGAGTTGATGTCGTCGATGAAGGAGGAGGGTCGTGGATATGTGCGTAAATTGGCCAATCCGCAAGATGAAGCAGACCGGATGAGATACGTGAATTGAATATAATTTTTTATTACAATTTTGTATTCGTTAGCCGATTTTCATTAAATATAACTATTTTTAATGTTCCAATTTGTGTAAGAGCACAGTCCAATAGATCGACCATCACCTCCGCCGAGTGTATCTCCTCTGCTGAGGGCATCACCACCGCCTCCAAGGGCATCATCACCTGGCCGAGGGCCTCGTCGCCGCCGCCTTCGAGGGCATCACCTCCACTTAGGGCATCACCATCGCCGAGGGCCCCACCGCCGCCGTGGGCATCACCACCGCCATGGGCATCACAGCCTTCGATCAGGTCACCTTCTCCACCGTCCACTGATCTGTACAACCACTTGACAGTATGTAAAGTGGGTCAGATGGACGAGATGCGTCGAGAGTCGGCGGAGCAGATGGCACGTGAGTTTAGGGGACGTGTCGATGATTTATCTAATGACGTTGGAGTTCTTCGTCGCCAGGTGGGAGATCTTTAGGATGTGAGATCGCAGCCCTCCAATGCGATATAATAGGTATGAGACGGGGTGACGGAGTGGGAGGGGGTGACGGAAGAGGTAATTTCTAGGCGGATGATGCTACGTTGGCTTCATTTTTTGTGTCCCCGGAGGAGGGAAAGACGGAGGCAGTGGCCTCCTAGAAGGAGGTGGTCGTGGTGGGGAGGAGAGAGACAATGGCCCGAAGGTGGTGGTGGTGGGGAGCCCGGAGGTAGTGACCCCTGAGGGTGGTAGGACGGAGGGGGGTAGGACGAAGGGGGTGGTCCCAGAGAAGGTGGTGGTGGTGGGGAGCTCGGAGGGGATGGCCCCGGAGGAGGGTAGGACAGAGGGATGGCCCCAGAGGAGGTGGTGGTGGAGGACAAGCATACGCCTACGTGGCTGGGAGAAAAGGCGTGCCGTTGACGCCCAAGAGCAGGTGGTCGGCAAAAGGGTCAGGTTGCCTTCGCAGTACGTCGTTTCTCCCTTCACAGTTGAGGCAAAAAGGAGGACGTTCGTTGACGGGACTACCCCAATCTGTTTCAGGAGGTGGACGCAGCCAAATGAAAAGCGTTCGAGACGGAGTGGAGGATAATTAAGCCGGAGTAAGTATTTTAAAATTTCAATAAAGAATGTTACGCTAACTCATCTATATCTTTTTTAACATTTGTCTTTTTTTTTTCAGACACAATCGCATCATTGGGGATAGGACTATCTCAGATGCTTATTCATGGTTTTACGACATCACCACTTCGGGGACGTGGCTCGCTGACGATATAAGTGAAATAGCCATATTGTTGTTTATTATGTATACATTACTTTTTGTTTTATGAAATGAAATAAACTCCTATATTTTTTATTGGTATTTTCTGATGCAGCACATCGATCTGACCATGGAGTTATTGTGAGATCGAGCGCGACGATATCCGCTATCATTCGAGCACTGAGTTTTTTGGTGATGTTACCATTGAGCATTTGTCGCTGCAACGTATGGGTAGTGAGTACGTGCTGCCTTAATATATGGTCGAATGGGTAGTAAGGATGTTGCCGACGCTCGGGGGAAAGGCTTGGGAGGCTTTTACGCATATATATGTTCCAGCGATCGTGAATCATCATACCATTGCCGTGGAGATTGTCTTTGCTGACTCCACGATGTATGTGTACGACTCCGACCATTCATGTCAACACAGGGCCAGCTCGAGCAACAGTTGGAGCCAATTGCAGTGATCGTTCCGTTGATGGCTGCCCGAGCAGGTGTTATTGTTAATAACAGGCTAGCCATCGTGCGGGATCAGACGACGGCGAGACAGTCTCAATCTTAAGTATTTATATTTTATTTTTAACTTGAAAAATTATTTTTTATTTAACACGTTTTTGAACTAACACGTTTATTATTCGACATGTAGGGGCGATTGTAGCATTTTTACAATGAAATACATCGAATTTTTGAGTATTCCTGTAAGGTTGATGGAATCAACCAGGCATGGATACAAATTTGGAGGAATAAATTAGCGGCTGATTTGTACGAATTCGAGTGTGACCCGTAAACATTATACATTTAATTGTTGATTCATTATTTACTACTTGTAAATATTGTAAAAATTGTACATTGAATTTTGTAATATTGTAAATTGAATTTTGTTCGTCATTTATTTATGTATGATTTATATAATTTATCAAATTAGCAAATAAAGTTACGATAAAATGATTATCCAAATATTGTTCATAAATACCAACAATACCATTACATACTAAATTAATTTTCATATAGGGGAATCTGACTCGTACAAGTTTGGCGAGTATGACCGACTGCTTTACATTTGTCGCAACGCTCCAGTAAAAGGTATTCTAGAAGTTCGTGAACGCCCAGGGCCACGCGGTTCAACTACTAGTGGCGACAAACTATTAAGCGGGAGAATACGGTTAGGAACTTCCCACTCAAATTCGTTCGGTGAGGGAAATATAGTCTCACATACGCAGCTATCTAATTTTCAGCCGTGTAATAAGGAGAGCACAATGTTCTCGATGCAAAGCCTCTATTTAGAGTTACCGCAATTGCATGCTCGCATGGAAAACTCCCCAGCTGAAATCGAGTACAAGTGCATGTGTTGTCAGTCAGTTCTACCATGTATGCCACATGACGTACACAATGTACGGAGAATCGCGACTCTTTCAGCGGTTCAACGATCAACTTTCTCGCAACCTCTATGGCCTCGAACAATTTATCCTCTCGAGCCGGGGCTAGCCGCTAGAGCAGTTAAACGATTCCGCACGTCGGTCGTGAAACCACTGCTGCAGCTTGGTACGGATGTTCTCAATCATTGCGAGAATTGGCAACTCTCGATCCTTCTTGAACAATGCATTCAGAGACTCCACGTTGTGCGACGTCATCAAGTTGTACCGACGTCCTGAAAAATGTGATCGCGCCCAATATTCTATCCCCATTTTTGTAAGATACACATGCCGACAATGACTTATTTCCTATCTCGACCATAAACTTATTACATTCCTCGACACTACTTCGGCCGCCCTCCTGAACAATGAAACAATGCCTTGGCCCCGGTACCTAGTTTTGAGATTACCATGTATATGGTACATGCAGTACCCATGATGTACCTAGGAAAAACTTCAGCGATAACATTTATTAGAGACGGCCACGATCAGTCACCAAGGCAAGATCCTCGACTTCTCCGATCACTTCCCTAAGCTTCGTAAAGAACCAACACATTGACAAATAATTCTCGCTGTCGACTACGCCGAATGCAAATGGGTAAATCTGGATGTTGGGATCTTGACATATATCGATAATCAGCTTGCCCCCGTATCTCGATTTCAGAGTTGTACCGTCGACTAACAGTACGGGTCGCATCGCATCTTTAAATCCTCTAATACATTGTCTAAGAGCCATGAATAAATACTTAAAGCAATTCTCGCCCTCCGTCTCAATGGAATAAGTGGAATCGTAATTAGTTGTCCCCAAATTATGGCAGTATCTGGCCAATTTAGCATAACTCTTCTCGGCCGAGTCCATTAAATCCTCTAATGCGCATTTTTTGGCCCTCAAGTCTTCGGTAGCTTATGACCACTCCGTACTTTCGTCGGACGTCGTTAATGATATCTGAAGGTCTGTAGATCGTCCGTGGGTCCTGATACTTATGCATTATCCGTCGACCAATAAACCATGATCAAGCTTGCTTGTGATTGTTTTGACGAATCCCCAACTCACAAGTATGTTCCCGTGTATACTTGTGAACTACAAAATTCTCATTCGTGTCCATCTTAGTCGCAAGCAACCGCCAACGACAACTGTCGCCGGCGCAAACAAGTGTCAACAAAGATTTGTTTGATTTCTTTACCTTGAACTCAAAGTTGTATTTTAATGCCAGCAGATGCACAATTTCCTGCATATTTTATTTCGTTTCAAACAGTTGCTCAACATACAGATCTTCATCATTCGGAACCACATGTGAAAAATTATATGAAGGTCCGCTCGTTCAGGCCCCTGTGCTCTGACCCAACTCATGTCTCTGACGGGATAAAGCTATTAAATCTTCATTTGTAAATTCATTTACATCGCTGTCCTGAACTATCGATTGAAGTATGTGCGTCGCAGCGGTGTCACAGTGAACAACAATTGTCTCGGGAATATCAGCGTCATCATCGCGAGCTATCTCCATTGTATCCCAAAAATCATTTGCATTACTATCATGTTCATCCGAATGTTCATGTCTTCCTTCCTCACTAAAATCACGAAAATCGGTGACTGTTGCACTTTGTTCAAGTCATACATATAATTCACGTCAATATTAGATGTAACATTTAAGGGTGGAATTGAATATGGCAAATTCTCGCCGTAATGATATTTTAATATCATATTGTATTGAGATGAATCGACGTTCAGCTTGTTCTGTATATCCTGGTACAGTTCCTCATACGATGTAGACTGTTATATGTGTTGGTCTGCTACCTTTTATGTTATCCGTCCATTTCCATAACCATCGATCATTTTCATCCAATTCAAAATCACCAAAATAACAAATTAGGAGTACAAGTCTCATATCTATGCATGAAAAAACATAATTTGTAAACGAACATTTGAAAATTCGAATTAAATTGGGAACAAAAAAAAAAAAAAAATAGTGTTAACATGCAATAATTAGTCTGTTAACATGTGAGTTTTTGCCTGTTAACAAGCGAATTCGCCGTCAACAGGCTATTTCGCCTGTTGTTTTCTTAACGTTAATTCGGAAAATTATGTAGATGAATTTTTTTCCCACTTAAAAATTTTATACAGATCTACTAAAAAATTTCTTTTGTCTGCTACCTATATCGAATCTTAATTTATCGAGTAAAAAACATACACATTTCAGTATAACGAAATTAAACATACGAAAATATACTCACCGATTCGTAGTAATTGACAGAAAATAATTTTTTCCTTTTACTATCGATATTTTTGAGATTTCCAGAGTGAAAAAGATGAGAGTTTTTATCTGTGTTTGAACTGAATTTGTAATTTTATGTATGAGGTGTTTGGTTTTTATTTGTTAAGTAAAATGGTAGTATTTTCTTTTTAATAAAATCATATTTTGTAATTGTTTTATTCATTTAATGACATTTTTGTCTTTTGAACATCATTAGTCCAATTGTGTAATATTCAAAAGTGGAAAAATCAAAGTTGAATTTCCTCCCTTTGACCTGGCCAATTTTAAAAGAACCCCGTTGTCCGGCCACTTTTCCAACAATGGCCTCTCTCCAAATTAAAGTAAAAAAAGTAAAAAATTTAAATCAATGACAATACCATTTTACCTCCATTTTGAAAGTTGAAAATTTGAAAATCTTACAATTTCTTATTCTTTAATGTTTATTCATCTTCTACATCTCATCTCCATTTCCATTGCCTTTCTTAGAGGTTTTTAAATTCGAATTTTTTTTTGCTTATAATATTGATGGATAATATGTTTTTAGCTTTAAATATTCAAAGATTAAAATAAAAAAAATCTTTTATTATGTTTAAAAAAATCAAAATTTGTGAAGAAATTACAACGGATCTGTTATATGTTAACGAGATCTGGGGGCAGGGGTGGACGCAGAGCATTAAAGTTAAGGGAGCACAATCGAACTTGTAAAGAAGTTGGGAGAAATTTTACAATCGAAAATTTACGTCCAAAAAAATCAGAGTAGTGTTAGGGGTACATCACCATTTACACAAAGGTTCACATAATAACACGTGGCAGTTGATCCAACCTTTAATTCAAATTTCATACTTACACATCAATAAGTGGATGACTGCCACATCTACATTATGTGAACCATTATGTCATTGGTAATGTACACCTAGCATTTTTTAAAAAATCATACCCCGTGTAATTTTGCATCCGAAAATTTACATGAGATATAACTTTTTCGAATGTAAAATTTCGAAATTTTTTGATTGTATTCCATATAAAATTTCCTAATAAAATGATGAAAATTACATTTAGAAATTTGTATCGTAAAAATAATAAATATTAATGAAATAATTGATTTTTTTTTAAGAAAATGTGAGTTAGACGTCTTTCTTTAAAACTCACATTTAACATATTTTTAACTATTTTCGATATCTATTTGAACTATTCGATATGCCCATAATATAATTTTCGAAATAAGCTTTGAGATGAAATAAGCAATTTGTAGATTCGATTAGCGTATGATCGTCGTAGAATTTTTAAAATTAACATGTTATCGAAATTCAAATTTATTGTGATTTTGCCCCTATTTGGTGGAGATTAAAATCAAATTTTTAGTAAATTTTGATAAAAGTTAAACAGTTATGGATTCCATGAATTACGTTATTAAAATTAATTGTTAACTTTGATTTAAATTAAAATTTAGATTTCAATCGATACCAAACATGACTTTAAAAAAAAAATTCTCAAAAGTTGGGGAGGACCCAGAACCCCCCTGGGTCCGCCAGTGTCTGTGGGTCCACATGGTGTGGGGTCTGGGCGGTGTATGGTCCGAGGAAGAAATGCCGCTTTTTAATTTTGAAATAAAGGATATGTTTGTCTTTTAATACTAAAAAGGTTATTGTGGGTTTATGTGTTGAATATGGTTTTTGATGTGATCATTTCAAAAACACGGCCATTTCCTTCGTATGACAAGAGGAGTCTCGATTTATAGACATTGATTTCGAAAAAGAATAAACAGATGAAGAAGAACAAGGTGAAGATTACTGGACATGTAATACACATTTTTCACTTTATTGTTCTTGATCAAGAACAAGATTTTTAGTGTTAATTTCTTAAGAATTCAGTTTGTGATTTAACTTTTTATGTTGAATTTTGAAGTGGGTTTCTTGGATCTTGAAGGAAAGGAATTTGTTTAGGCCCCCATTGGACGGCATTATTCCTCCATTTGTAGAAAAAATTGTACCGTTGAAGAGCCCCACTTGGCCTCTTTTATTGATTTGCATCTCACACTTTTTGGAAAATTGGAGTTTCAAAGGTACAATTTATTATTTTCATTCTTGAAGTAATACTGTCCAAACAGGAGCTAGATTTTTCTTTGGGTTTATATAGCTTTCCAATTTGTTTGTGATATAAGTCGTGTTTTGTTCAACTTAAAATTTAATATAATTTGAAGTCAATTAATTAATTTTAATCATATTATCAATTTTTAAATCACAATTACATATTTTTTGGAAGGAAATATTCTTTTTTAGTTATTGTAAGAGATAGAGCTGTCAAAAATGAAAAAAGGCGTGATTGTATTTAGCTGTCCTAATTCGCGATCGCTTGAATCCTACTAGACATTTGGAGTTGCCCATTTATATTAAGAAAAGAAACATGTTAAATATTAATAGCATGAGATATGAGACAAAGTGAAATTACTTGACTTAATTGATAGTATTTTGAGAACATAGGTAAGGGATTATCTTTCACGAAATCAAAAATCAGGCCCCAAAATTTAAATTTACAAAACTCAGGTTTTTCCATGAATTAATTAATTATATTTTACAATTAATATATTAAATTAAATATTTAAATGTAATATAATATTTATATAATTGACCCACCCCCACCTCCACTGCTCCGGCGACTATTCCGGTGACCGGCGACCACTCCGGCGATAGGCGACCACTCCGGCCGCGCTTAATTCCGACGACTATTTTTCGGTGATCATTGGTCACCGCTTAATTTCGATAACTGTTCCGATTCCAAGGTCACAGATATCAAATTAATTGGTTACAGATTATTTTAATGTCACAATTGAAAAATTCCAAGGTCACGGATATCAAATTAATTGGTCACATATTATTTTAAGGTCACAATTGAAAAAAATTATATGTCACATATTTTTAATTGGTCACAAATTAAGAAAATTAGTTGGTCACAGATTATATTTTGAGTCACAGATTAACAAATTTTAAGATCACAATTAAATAGAACTATATAATTGATCATAGATCGATATAGTTGGTCACATACACCCAAATACTCGCCCCCCAATCCCAAACACCACCAATACTTGGTCACATGTCACATACGACCAAATAGTTGGTCACAGATACTTTGTCCCATTCGCCACCGACCCCAATCCCTAAAACACCCACCAACAATAACACCACCGTCGCTGCCTGAACAACACCACCACCGTCGCCGCCTAAACAACACCACCACAACCACCGCCATAATAATAATAAAAAATAACCATCACGTCGTCGCCCGCACCACCATCGCCGTCGATTCCGCCATAACACCACACAACCGTCACTACAACAATAACAAAAACCGACCGCACCACAGTGCCACCACACGGACAGCCACCACAACCACCGTCAATCACAAGCACATCAAAACCCGACAGCCACCACCTCCGCACGCTGGAGCAATCTGAGAGATTTTCTCGTTGTGGCGATCGCAACCTCTACCTGCAACAGATCGACAGATCGTCGCTGCCGTTTTGGTCTACCCACCCAACCCACAGATTGACGTCCCCACATCCATAGATCGACGCTGCCTTTTTGGTCCACCCACCCACCTCCCTTGCAGCAGTGTTGACGCTGCTGTATCGCACCAGCGTCAACGCTGACGTGACACAGCAGCGCCGCTGCTGTCACAGCAGTCGCAACGCTACTGCGACGCCGACAGCAGCATCACGACTATTGTGACAGGGTGATGGGAGGGAGGGAAAAAGGAGGAGAGGAGGGAGAGAGAGGTCAGGGGAGGGGAAAGGGGAAGAGGCGGTGGCGGTGGTGGTGGCGGTGGAGGCGCCAGTGAGAGAGGGGAGATAAATGAGATGGATTAAGGTTTGGATAGGGTTTTATAGTTAAAATAAATTTGGTGGGGTAGATAGTAGGGTGGGTATATAAATTATTTTAATTTAAAATATTATTATTAATATTAATTGTAAAATTAAAACCTGATTTTTGATTAAATAAAGTCAAAACATGATTTTTAAAAAGGCCAAACTTAATACCTAGTTTGGTGTAATTTATCCTAGTATTTTATCCTATGAAATTCAACTCAAGCCCAAAATCAATGTCGAATCAACAATTATTCAGAAGGATCTTTGGCCATTGCCAATGTATCAATCAAGAATGGTTGATGCGGCAATGGCAAGTGACTTTGATGCAATATTCGAGAGTTTATGTGCAACTTTGAGAATTTGAATTTCAAGACAAAAGGTTATTTCATTATTTTTTGAGAAAAATCTATTAACCCGAACACACTTAATAAAATGATCTTGTCAGCTTAAGGATAAGGGTTTATCCGGATGTACCGAGGGGGGGGGGTGACCGAATGGTGTCCCCCCCTCACAAATGCGGCGGGCCCCATGTTTTTAAGAAAATGCGGCTCTTGGTCTCCACTTCCAAATGTGAGTGGGGTGTAAAAGATTAAGTAAAAAATTATGTACATATAGCATAATCCTAAGGATAATATAATGATGTTGTCAGCTTAAGGATAACTCGACAAAAACTATCTAAAAGTAGAAAGTATCGACCAATACATTTATGGTTGCCCGAAAATTGCCATGGAAGATATTGTGATTGGTGAAAGGTGGGTCTTACAAAGAAAATGTAAATCGAGTAACTATTGTGAAAATCTACATTAAGAAGTCAAAACTCTTTACGATCTCCATTTAATGCTATTTATGTATATTTTCCTAAGTGATTGTGGTGTATATGGGCCTACTCGTACTATCCAGCCGATACGGTCTACTGGGCCTTCAAAAGCTAGGGTTCGTCCTAAGCCAGGTATATAAAAATCCCACACCACCCATGACTTCCACTTCTTCAGCAAACAGAATTGCACTCCATAGCTTAACTTCGCCGCAGTAAAATGGTTTCTTCCCCTCTCCCTGCTCTCTCACATAAATATATGTGTTTGTATTTGTATCTATTACATATACAATTGCAGGTTCTAAAATCATAGATTTTGTTGATTTTGCAGGTGAAGTACTCCAGAGAGCCGGATAACCCTACCAAATGTATGTCGTTTTTCTTTCTTTAGGAAAATTTTTAGTTTGTGTAATATTTATTGTACGATGTTTTTTTTAATAATATATGTCTCACGGTTTTATTATTTCTATCGCAGCGTGCAAGGCTAGCGGTTCCAATCTCAGAGTTCATTTCAAGGTACTGACTTTAATTTCGTTTCTTTTCCTGTAGTTTACGTACCAATGATGTTAAAGTATTTTTTCTGTAATATTTTTGTGGATTTCGTAATGGGATTTTGGTGGTGTTGATTCTGATTTGCCAATGGTCAGAGAATGTTTATGGGATTGTGGGTTGGTGTCACTGTAACCTGATGGAAAAAGCAGGGATCTGTTGCCATCTGTGAACCGGTCTCTCGTAAACTTCAGGGACAAAAAAATTGCATTGTTATTGGGTGAAGCTCTTGAGTTTTCAATGACTGATGGTTCAGTAAACGATGCTACATTGCCATCTCTATCAGTTGGTTTACTTGAAATTTAAGATACTGCATCTTGAAAATATGTATTTGGTAGTTTAGTTTCTTCGTTTTCAATAGCTCCTCAAGTGTAGTGGGGGTTCTTACCCACAAAATAACAAGATGAACTTTGATTTCAATTTTATTCTTAAATCAAGGGATGACAAAGATAAAAGCTAACTGCATTTTTTCTATACCAAGTGAGGGTTTTCATTTTGAAATTTAAGATACTGCAATTTTCTCAAGATTAGGATTGTCTTGTTGATTTTTTTTTTGGCTTATCAAATGCCGTTCTGGTCCTTTGGAATTATTTTGGATTATCTGAAGACTATTCAAATGCATTATCCATTGAGACCAACACCTTTCTATTTGTTAAGAAGTTTATAAATTTTCAATGGTAAAAGGTGGTGTATGTTTTTTGATTCTATGTTGCCTATTTAACTTGGTAACAAAAGCAGGGTTTCTATGCTTCTGTGGGGGATTGTCTTTCATAAACTTCAATATCATCACTTAGGTACCTGGTTAAGAACTTTTAGCTAGACAATTGTATATTGCCGAAGTACCGTGAGTTTGTTTTGTATTGTGTAATAAGGCAGTTTTTCTTCTGCAATTATTGGATTATGTTTGGTTGGTTGCTGTAACAATATTGTGTTCAGAAATTGCTATCTGATGCTTTACCCTCTGAAACATGGCGTCTCAAAGTCTTATACTTGCATAATCCTGGTTTGCTGGTTGTATTTTTTTTCAAATAATGTTTTATGCACTTTCCTAGAAAATTGATGTTCGATAAGGTTGATTCTGCATTATATGTTCCTACTTATAATCATTGCTTATTTTGTCAAATGCCTTATTTGGTCATTTTTCTTATGGTTTATGATTCGAAATGTCGCTCAGTTATTGATTGCCATTATGTTACATTCTGTTATCTTTATAGAACACAAGGGAGACTGCCCATGCCATCAGAAAGATGCCTCTTACCAAGGCTAAGAGGTATTTGGAGGATGTACTGATCCACAAACAAGCCATACCCTTCACTCGTTTCTGTCGAGGTGTTGGGCGAACTGCTCAGGCGAAGAACAGGCATTCGAACGGTCAGGGGCGCTGGCCCGTAAAATCTGCTAATTTCATTCTTGATTTATTGAAGAATGCTCAAAGTAATGCTGAGGTGAAAGGTTTGGATGTGGATGCCCTCTACATTTCTCACATTCAGGTGAACCAGGCCCAGAAGCAAAGGCGCCGGACGTACCGTGCTCATGGAAGAATAAACCGTATGTCAATATTAATTTCTCTTGTTTCCTTTCCCTGTTCAATCTTTTAAACTTCTTATGACTGACATGACCCTAATATTGACAGCCTATATGGCATCACCATGCCACATTGAGTTGATTCTATCTGAGAAAGAAGAGCCTGTCAAAAAGGAGGTAAGTGCCATTCTCGTTATCAAGCCTCCATTTGGCAAGTTTATAAATTGGTCAAACTTCTATTTCAATCACATTCCGATAGACGAGCAGATACTATTCACTTATCCACCACCCTGTTTTTATTATTTATAAATTAAACCGTATATATTATTCTCGAGATGCTAAATATAATTTATAATGAATCAAAATTTGAACTTTATTGATATGATAACGCACAGTATGGGATATACTTTTGACTTTTCTCATACCTAATCGAGTCCCTTTTCTTTTGGGCAGCCGGAATCGCAGTTGACAGCTAGCAAATCGAGGAAGGCTTGAGCTCGATGCTTGTTTTTCACTGCAGATATAGCGTTTTAGGAACTTTCGAATACCTTATTAAGCTGTGAACTTTGTATTTGGAGAAGATTTTTTCAACTTTTCACATTATCCTGGAGGTTATTGGGTCCCATCTACCTTGTATTAAATGCTCTAATTTGGTTTGGCTGCTGCTGGTTGGATCTTGATTTATATATTATGGCTTTTGGGCTTTGAGAATTATGTTTCCATCATATTTGAAATCTAAATTCGATTCTAGCTACATTTTTTTTATCCGTTTTCACGTCTAACGTGAATATAAATTCCAAGTCACCAGCTCGATCAGAGTTATAACTTGAACTTATTCTACCTTTTCAAGCATGGAAATGATTCAACGATGAATTATGGTGGTCTAGAAACAAACCAATACAATTGCGAGCATTGTTAGGGGTACATAACCTCATACATAAGGGTTTACACTCCTCTCACATGGGGTCGGATCCGCTCGAATAAAAAAATATTATTTCAATGGGTCTCAACCCTTATGTGAGGAGGGTGTAGACCCTTATGTACAATGGTTGATGTACAAGTAGAAAATTTCTACAATTGCTTCTGTATGTGTGCTTCAGAAAGAAATATTAGTAAAGAAGATGATGAAATCGAATTACTATTATTTTGTAAGCTACGTGTTTGGCTACTATATATCAAGTGAAAATCAAGACAAGCAATATTCTCAATCTGAGCTTCAATGGGCAAAATTTCTAAGAGAGAAATTTGTAAAACTTAAAAACACAAATTTCAACTTACATTCAGCCTGTCAATTAGTGTTACAGCTTCAACAACAATCATACATCATTTCTTCCTCTTGACACGAAATGAGGTGAAAATTCGTTCATATTTGATTGGTACAGAACCATCGTTCAGCAGTAGGGTTAGGAAATTTGATAGTATTTACAATGGATGGTGCTCCACAATGCGTCCTGTTTATTCCTAGAACATGGTGTTATGCAGCATTTTGCCTACTGGTTTTCTTGTCTCATCGCCCTGATAATGGGATCTTCATCAAATATTTCATCATCATCTTCGTCAAGTTCATCCAACTCATCTAATAAAGACTGGTTCACCTTTTTGCGAGATAGTCTCCTGTGCTTCTTAGGCTCCAACCTTGGTTCTGCTTGCTTGACACCCATGTCTCCCATCTTAAACCTGAAACAAGATACAGTGGGCAAGAGAATCAAACACAAGTTCTTTTTCTTCTTTAGTTACTCGATCATTTCACTAAATCAATTAAAATATGAAATGCATTAAGAAACATCTCAAATTAATAGCACAAGTAAAACTTACATATTTTCAATGCTTTCTATCCGAATCTATATATTCATGGTAGCATTTATCCATGCAAATATATGGGTTACAAGGGAACCATATTTAGAGGATCATTTAGTTTCTTCAAATTTTTATGAAACATCATCCCATTGGGAGCTTGGTTCTTTTCCAATCTTCAAGATTTAATTCTAGAATTAGAGAAGTAGATATCAAGTTCATACGAGCATGCATAAAAATAAATAAATAAATACTCAAGCCGAACTCCAAGAATCTAGTAAGATAGTAATTAAGGAAAGTTAAAACAATTTTAATTTGTATATACCTAACATCGCTCTCTCTCTTCGTTCCAAGAGTCCGCAATTGAAACTCCTCTCTGATTCGGATCTCGTCAAGAAGCTGAAGATAGTAAGGATATCTTTCCCAATCCGCTTGTACAAGGCACCCCGGTTCACCAACGTGTAAGCAATCATTGAAGGAACACTTCCCAACTGCATTATTTTTTAGCATTTTCTGGATCTGAAGAGAGAATTAGTCAATTCTCCAGTTATATATCAGTAAACTTGAGCTTGAAATAATTACATGAAACAAATTTTAAGAAAAGAGATGTAGAGACTCAGCAACAGAAACCTCTGGAAAATGTTGTGCAAGGGATTGCTTTGTAACTTTCATCAAACTAGGCTGGCTAAATCCTGGAGTGTCAGCAAGATATCCCCCTTCAGACAATGGAAGCAATGAAACATGTCTAGTAGTGTGCTTTCCTCTTCCACTTCTCATTGAAACTTCTCCAACACGCTGCTCTTCAAACCACTTGCTACCTAGAATCTGAATAAGTGATTCAGAAGAAAACAGAAAAAGAGAAGTTCATCCATGATGTAGTAAATAATAGGCATGCTAAAGAAGAACGTAGACATTAATTTGAGAAAAGGTCAACCTACAGGTTCAAACCAATTATCATCTTCAGCAGCTCCAGGAACATGGTGATTGCCTCTTAAAGCATTGATCAAACTTGATTTACCAACACCACTTGGACCAACAATTACAGAGGTCTTGCCTCTAAGAATGAATTTCAGAGTATCAAGTCCCCGTTTAGTATCGACACTGCAGAGGACTGGTTCATAGCCCCAACTACGAAGCCGAGATTTCCACTCTACTAATATCTGCAAGAAGTTAATAATTTCATAAAAACGAAACAGGATGACAGCAATAGAACAAGGTATACATGAGACTTGAGAGAATATGAAACAACACAAAAAGGCATCCCCATATATGAGAACAGTGGTAAGACTCAAACATACGAAAAAGTATCACTAAAGCATTAAGCACTAGTATTAGTATTAGCTTAACCATACACTGCTAACCATTTTCAGAATAGTGCATGCATGTCAAATGTGTAAACAAGTCATTGCATCGAACATTTGAAGTTGATTACTTATTAGCAAATAAAACAGCGATTTCACAGGTAAACCATATCCAATAACATATACTATATACTATACCAGCACCAGTAGTTGGGTCATTGTTTATTTGTGGTCAGTCGTAGTTGTAAACCTAACTTCATAATCAAACCCATCACTTCAAAAACAAATCATTAAATAACTAAGCTGAAGATTAATTAGCATATTGCAAACCAGGCACAGTCTTCAAAGAGTCAATATTAAAATTTCCAGGAACAGAGACTACTTAGGCAAGACCGCAATATTATGACTTAATATATACCTTCTTCAACATCATGCAACTGCGATTAGCTAATAAAAAAGATATTTTATATACTCTTCAGAAAATCACAAAAACGCTGATCAATAATTCAATTTTTGCACATTTCATGTAAATCTCAACAAAATCTAATCCAGTTTTAAGAGAAAATCACATTTCTGCATTCAAATTGAAACTCAAACTTAAATGAAGGAAAATAAAACATATTAAGGAACTTCATGAACACAAAATTATGACTTAATATATACCTTCTTCAACATCGTACAACTGTGATTAGCTAATATAAAAGATATTTTTTTCTGTTCTTCAGAAAATCACAGAACGATCAATAATTCAAATTTTTGCACATTTCAAGTAAATTTCTACAAAATCTAATCCAGTTTTGAGAGAAAATCACATTTCTGCATTCGAATTGAAACTCAAACTTAAATGAAGGAAAAGAAAACATATTACGGAACTTCATGAAATAAGCACTCAGAAACTGTAATTTCTCATACGTGTTCATCAACAATCTCTGCCTTATTCAATGCAAGAGTGAGCGGAAGTTCCGTAGATTCAGCCTCCAAAAGGAACCTAGTAAGTATAAACGGCTCAAGCTTTGGCTGCTCCACCGAGAAAAGCACTAACAAATGATCAACATTCGCCACTGGCGGATCCAAAATCTCGCTCTTCCGTTGAAATACATTATCAATCATTCCTCTCCTGTCCACCCAGTCAATTGACGACACCAACACCCTATCCCCTACCAGCACTCTCCTCTTTATCTTCTTCAATACGGCCTTCACCACACACAACAATTCCACACCAAATCTTTCCGAATTCTCTGTTCTAGCATCTTCTACCGGCAGCGAATTGACTATAACGCGCATAAAATTGGCCTGTGAGGCGGCAACAGTGCCAATAGCCTGATTTTCCTCGAGATTAGGCTTGTCTTTTTGTGCGAGGACCGGGGCAAGGGAGGAAAATTGTTTTTTGAATGTTTCGCGAGCCTTGAGGAGGTTTCTCCCAGGGTGCTGTTGAGACCTTCTCGAGACGTTCCCCGAGTTTTGCTCCTGCCGGCGGGCGGCGGCAGAAATGCAACGCCGGCTGCGGAAGACGGCTGCGGAAGTGAACAGAGGTATTTTGGGACGAACTATTGAAATACTAGTAGCGATTGTCATGGTAAATCCTTATCGAAATTGTGGAAAGAATTAAAGAAATTGGGCAGAAATTATGAGTGCTATTTTAGGGAGAGATATGGAGATATAGGTATAGTGATGCTTATGTAATTGTTGTATATGCAGTTATCTTTGTTTACTGTATGTTTCTTCAGTAGAGCGAGGTGGAGTTTCTTCCAGTGTGTTCTGCGTGTTGCGGTGAAGGAGAAAATTGAAAATGATAATGCCACGTCAGCCATTACAGAATTGGGCTTCGTTGGGCCATTTCATTGGGCCCAATCCAAATCCAAACAAGGGCTTGATCCATCTCTAATAATTGAGCAATCAACAAGTTTAGGTACCTTCTAGACAGTATGGACAGCTCGACATCAAAAGGAAGGACTTTCTTAGGAAAATGTAGGGCTGTCAATGGATTGAATTTTGATCCGAATCCGACGAAATTAATGGAAGATAGATTTAAGGTCTCAGTCCGATAATCCGATCAAAATCCGAATGGATCAAATATGGATATAGGTTAATCCGATCCGATAACAATTCGATCCGATTTGTTATAAATAATTGAGTCAGTAAAATATTTTTATGGCATATTATTTGTCACTAAAATAAATAAATGAGAAAATAAATAAATTTAGAATAAAAAATAATCAAATTCAAAACATAAAAAAGTTTAAAAAAAATTTATAATTTATTAAACTTGTTTAAGAATTGGAAAATTTAAAAAAAAAAAGTTGATTTCAACCAATACTTTTCTAATTTTAGTATACTAATTTAAAGTAAATAAATATCTATATTTTTCTTAATTAAATTTATTATTGTAATTAATTTTGCAATTTCAAAAACTAAATAATTAATATGTAACAAATAATTTGATTTGTTAATGGAAATAATGAAATAAAATATTTATATTTAGAATTGAAATTCAATTTTATTTTATCTCACATCGAATGTCAATAGAAAACTAGAAGAGGGTATCTCCTTTAAAAAGGAACATCATGATGGTAGAAGTCACTATTGGACTTGCTAGGAAAAATAGTTGGGCCTCAAGTTAGTTCAAATTTTTTTCATTAATTTCTATTAATTTCGGATCGGATATCCGATAACATTGCAAATCAGATATAGATTGAGCAATTAAATATACGTTGGATTATCGGATCGGATCGGATATAAGCAAATCCGATCCATATCCGATCCATTTATAGTCCTAGGAAAATGGCATCCAAGACAACTTTACTTTGAAACCAATGAAATCACTAAAAAAAGTGCACAACAAAGATGAACAATATAATTCGAACAAAAAATGAGACACGGTTTCACTGCAATTTTCTCCACAAACGCAAAATTGGCCCATTGAAAGTCCATCATGGTGATCGCAACATCGAAAAATCAAATGGTCATCACATCTCAAGCTAAAAGACAATGAAGAACGATAAATCATCACAGCCAAAATGATGATAGCAAGTTAGTTTAGTGTAATACAATGAAGTAGGGATCCAGTATCACCTAAAATGGTGATAAATAGCATTGCTATATGACTTGAGGATAATAACTCTAGCTTAATCATAATTCAAGAAGAAACCATCACTCGGAAGTTAGAATGGGAATCACTAGTTTATTGAAATATTAGAAATAAAAATGTCAGGAAAAATAGGTTGTGGACAAAAATGTAAAAATGGTTAAATACCAAGGGCAACAATCACTATTTATTAAAGCTTGACACTAAGTTGAAGATTTGTTTGTTCAATAACGAAATGGTATTCAACAGTATTGATAATTGATGCTACCAAAAACTTGCACTTGAAAGAACTCGAACTGGATGATTGGACTCCGCACGATCTGATCTTCAATACTTGAAACAAATGCGTCTAGATGTGTCATCGTCGTTCATTCGATACTTAATTCAGAAAGAGGAATTGTGCAAAAGACTGTATGCTTGAATATTAATGAAAAACGTACCTGAATAGTGAAGCTGGGTTATGTATTTATAGATGTTGGAGATGGAGTCCCAAAAGGATTCAACTTCCTATAGTCCTTATCCTTATTATACAAAGTGTTTATGTTATGTTAGAAGTGCACAATTTGAGTTAGAGTCAAATTTGTAATAGTTGGAGAGTTTGTATTCAAATAGGAAAAGTGGTGGAGGGGAGGGGAGGGGAGGTTATGGTCAAAATAAGATTGCCATTTGTAGAAGGTGTGAGATAAAGTCAAGGAGATTGATCAGAGGGCATGAATAGCCTGACCTCTTAGATGAAGCCCAACCTCAAAGACCAACCCCAAACTTGGAGTTGGGATATTTGAGGGGGCCAAGTTCGGGCGTCATAAGCTTGAGATCGGGGCTTCAACACATTTATACTCATCAGTAATGATGTAGCAAGTGCTTTTTGTGAGGGGACTAGTAAGAGCAGGAGCGAAGCTAGAATTAACTTAAAAAATTAAGTAGCCACCCCCCCCCCCCCCCCCTCCCCAAAACACATGACTAAGAGAGTGTACCGTCAAGCTGAAATCTTAAAATTAAGTTATATGTAATCCAGTTAAAATGAGTATATAGAACTTCCAGTAGCTAGCAATGCTAATCTAGAATAGAAAAATCTTAAAGTGTATTGGATTTGGATTATGTATAGTGAATAATTATATACTAGCAAAGCGGTGGTGATAAATACCCTTGGGTCCAAATAATGGAAAAGCATTGCTGAATTTTTGGTTGATCAATTGGATAATTTCAACATATATGGGGCCGCCCGTGCTGGGTCCGCTAGAGCTTCTTCAGACTTCAGGTAATTGCCGAGTCCGCCGAGAAGAAGAGGAAAGTGAAGATGCAGCACCGACTTTATGAAAATCACCAGATTTCTCTAGCTATAGAAATTGTGATATCCACCGCCATACTAGAAGAATCAAGAATCAGCAGGAACCAACTTCAGCTTTCCAGTTTCTAGCCTCCACCGCCAATGCCATTGAAGGATTTGTCTAGAATCTTGTTGAAGGCTCCTCCACCGACAATAGCTTAGTATAGCATTTTGTGATGTGGTTAGAGAAAGTGTGCAAGAGAGAGAGACGGTATATATCCGTGCATGTGAAAGTGCATAGTGAGAAGAAGAGAGGCGTGAAAATGGTCAGTAGAGAGAAGAGAGAATGTGAAAGCAGAGAGAAGAAGAAAGGTGAGGAGAGAGAGAGATAGAGAATTGAAAAGTGAGGAATATAGTGCAGGAGAGAGAGACTGACGTGTGTGAAGTGCTAGTCCATTAAAGTCCATTGAGTGGGTATTATTTTAATTAGTTGTGTGTGTTCAAAAATTTCAACACAACAGATGGAACTCAGTTACACGAGGTATGTCACTAGCTTTATTTCCTGGAGCAAGTCCTTTCAAGTTTGTGAGTTGCCGATAGAAAGCATTTAAAAAAAATTTGAAGTGAAAGGAATTAGCTCAGACCATTGATTTTTACAGTTCATCATAATATCATTTTTGAGAACAAAACCATAATTTATGTGGTTTGAAGATCTTGTGTTACTTTTGGACAACATATAGAGCTACTAGCTATTTCTGTAATCCTTTTTTTTCTATTGCATTTTTCTTATTGTGCAAAAAAAATTAAATATTAATAAATGATCTCACTCTTACGATCGATGATTGTCGGCGTTGACCGGTTGGCGTTGACCGGTCAACGTCCGCCCGGGCTGGGATGGCGGGCTGGGTCCGTCCCTGGCCACACGTTATATATTGAAATGTGTCGTGCTATTGTTTAAAAGATATTAGTCAATTAAAGTGATCCGATAAAAATGTATTGTGACTAATGGGTATTAGAATTCATGGAATTATAGTGTAGAGATCGGAGTGTTGTTTTAAATTGATGAGGGACCAATTTGAAGCAACTGGAAGATAATGACTATTGAGTTGCTACTATTATTTTATATGGTTATGGTCCCCATTTGTTGGTGTTCTTCAAATTTCTCTACATCCCCATCAATAGAGAGCAAAAGGTTGAAGGGAAGATCATCAATCATTTGGAAGATCCTAACCTATCAAGGCAAAGAATCAGATTATCATGGATCAAGGTATGTTTTATGTTTTGTTATTTTTCCGGATTTCAACATGGAGTAAGATCTATGGTTATATTATTGAGAATTAAAAATTTGATCATTGTTTTGATCAATAATCATATTATGTTTTTCTATCAAATGGTATCAGAATCTATCCATAGTTGAAATTCGTGAGAAATTGAAGTTTTTAATTCTGATTTTTTTTTTTTTATGGATTATTTGGACTTCATTTTACGAAATTATAGCATATTATGGTATGGATCTTTAATTTGGTATTTTATTACATGAAATTAGTATGTTATTGTTAATTCAAGCATGTTATTATGATTATATTCAAGGTTTTCTTCAAAATTTCGGATTTTTCGGATTAAAGTATTTTCAGATCTGATTAAAAAAAATTTTGTTAGTTTTTGCAGCCATCGGTCTTTATTCTGATAACCACGCGGCGGCTATTGCTGCGGCCGTGGATTCTTTGTAACAACAACCGAACATTTCTTTCTGCTGGCCTCAGCTATTTGTTGCGTAGCCCTTCGCCGCCATGGCGGGAGGTGGGGGGGCTACCGGATGGCTTGGAGGTGGCCCCGCCAAGGGGGGAAGATGTTTGGGCATTCCTCCATTAAGTTTTTAGTTATGGAAGATTAATTAAAGATTTCAGTTTTGGAATTTTTCGGGGCGGGAGCTTGGGTTGCAAATTTGGAGTTTTGGGGCCCTTGCTTGCAATTAAAAATTAGGGTTAGGGTTGAGTTATTTATTATTCAGCCCCTAAAATCTAAAGTTAATCCTAATTGGGTCTTAAGGTAATGATTTTAATAATTCAGCTCCTAAAGTTCTGAAATTAATTAATTTGAGCCATTTAAGTTCTGAATTTAATAATTAAGCCCCTGAATGTTCATAATTGATTTAGTTTAGCACCTAAAGTTCCGCATAATTTATTTTTGACTCCTAAACTTTCCAATTATTAACAATTAACCCCTAAAAGTTTGGAATTAATTAATTTTGACCCATAAAGTTTTGAATTATTAACCCTTAGGCTCTTAAAGTTTCAAGATAAATAAAATTAAATATTCTTCTTTTTAAATTTTGGTATTAAAGACTCATCTGAGAGTATATAATATTAAAAAGTGAATTGATTGAAGCAATATGTTGTCAAAGCAATCTCTCTTGTGGAAGTTAATTAACTTAGAATATTAGAAGGATTTCGTGTGTATGCTAGTTCATGCAGATATTAACCGGCTCAAAAGAAGATTAATATTTGACCGAATTGCATGCACACTTGTGGTGGTAAACGTGTGACAATTATAAGGTTTCCATGTGAATAATAAATCAATCCAAAGATAGGTATATTATTTGACAGGAGTTATTGTCAATGTTTTATCATTATACCAAGAGTATCACTTACAATTAATATTACTGTCCAAAGACTTGATATTAATGATGTGCTAGGTATCATGAGATGAGACTTACCATTGTTTGAATTTATTGATTATTGAATTTTAATATTAATATGAGCATAATTCATCATCTTCTCTTTACAGCTAATTTATCTGCTACTACCATATCTGCAAATGTTAATTCTATTCTTATGCTCAATGGGACTAACTTTAAGGATTGGAAAGAGAACGTTTTGATTGTTCTTGGCTGCATGGATCTAGATCTTGCTCTTCGAATTGAGCAACTCACTCCTCTTACGGACAAAAGTTCATCTGATGAAAAAAGGAACTATGAGAAGTGGGATCACTCAAATTGCACGAGTCTAATGATCATTACGCGTGGTATTTCGGAAGCCTTTAGAGGCGCTGTATCTGAAGAAGTGACTAATACCAAGGATTTCCTTGACAAACGATAAGACTGAACAAGCACGCTTCTGCAATGCTTGATTTCAATAAGGTATGAAGGCAAATGAAATATAAGGGAGTACATCATGGAGATGTCTCACATTGGTTCTAAACTTAAGGCACTAAAGGTCGAGCTGTCTGATGACTTGCTCGTACATTTGGTATTGATCTCGCTTTCTACACAATTCAGTCAATTTAAGGTCAGTTATAACTGCAAGAAGGAGAAATGGTCTCTAAATGAGCTCATTTCATATTGTGTGTAAGAAGAAGAAAGGTTGAAGTAAGACGAACTGAAAATGTTCATTTGGCAAACGCTTTTAAGGCAAGCACTTCTAAAGATAAGGGCAAGAAAAGAATGAAGGAATATGAAGCTGCTCCTAAGGGTCCAGTACTAAAGAAAAGGCAAGAGAACAAAAAGACTTGTTTCTTTTACAACAAAACTGGACATTTGAAGAAGAACTGTACCAAATACCACGCCGGCGTGTAAATAAAGGTACAAATCTTACTTTGGTCTGTTCTGAGGTTAATTTAGCTTCAATGCCTAGAAATACTTGGTGGTTAGATTCTGGTGCTACTACTCACATAAGTATTTCTATGCAGAGCTGTCTGAGTTACCGAAAGCCAAAACATGGTGAAAGACACATCTATGTGGGTGATGGCAAGTCGGTGGAAGTTGATGTAATAGACACTTTTCAGTTATTGTTGAAAACTGGTCATTATTTGGATTTGAAAGACACTTTGTTGTGCCGTCTTTTAGACGGAATTTGGTTTCTATTTCTTTGTTGGACAAATTTAGTTATTATTGTTCATTTGAAAACAATTAGTTTAGTCTTTCTTTAAATTCCAATATTATTGGTACTGGTTTATTATCTGCATATGATAACCTATATTTGCTTGATACTGTTGCATCATATAATGAAAACCTGCATGTGGAATCACTTGGTACTAAACGTAAATTAAATAATAAAAATTCAGCGAAATTATGGTACAAGTGCTTAGGTCACATCTCTAAAGCTAGAGTTGAACGATTTGTGTCAAATGGTATTTTGGATTCCCTTGACTTCACAGATTTTGATATATTTATTGAATGTATCAAGGGAAAACAGACCAAAACTAAGAGATTAGGTGCTAACAGAACTTCGGATGTCTTAGAATTGATACACACAGATATTTGTGGACCATTCCCTACGACTTCTTGGAATGGTCAACAATATTTTATATTATTCATAGACGATTACTCACGTTATGGGTACATATATCTTATTCATGAAAAGTCTGAGTCATTGGACATGTTCAAAGTGTTTAAAACTGAGGTTGTGAATTAACTCAACAAAAGGATAAAAAGCCTTAAGTCTGACAGTGGTCGTGAGTACTACGGCAGAAATGACGGTTCAGGTGAACAATGTTCACGATCATTTGCTAAATACCTAGAGGAATGTGGAATCGTCCCACAATACACCATGCCGGATCGCCTAGCATGAATGTTGTAGCCGAGAGACGAAATAAGACTCTTAAGGATATGGTAAGGAGTATGATCTGTCATTCCACCTTACCAAAATCACTCTAGGGAGAAGCATTAAAAACTGTAGCTTATATTCTGAACAGAGTACCAACTAAGGCTGCTGTCAAAACACCTTATAAGCTTTAGACAGGTAGAAAACCCAGTTTAAAGCATTTTCACATTTTTGGATGTCCAGCTGAGGCTTGGCCTTATAGGCCACATGAAAAGAAATTGGACTCCAAAAAGCAGCTACTTTATTGGTTATTCTGAGCGATCAAGGGACTATTAATTCTATGATCTCACACTTAAGTTAATTTTTGAAACGGGAACTGCAACATTTTTAGAGGATGTTGAGTTTGGGGGGAGAAATAAGGTTATAGACATTGACTTTGAGGAAGAAGTTGAGGAAGGATCGGTTTCGATTCCTATATTACTTTTGATAATGTACAGGTTTCTATACCTGATATTGATCAAGAAATATATCCAGAATCTCAACAAGACAATGTTGAACCTCCCATCCAAAATGAGGTAATTATTCCTGATATACAAACTCAACAACCTCAAGAACTAATACATTTAAGGAGATCCACAAGAGAAAGGAAAAATGCTATTTTGAATGATTTTATAGTATTTCTCCAAGAAAATGAGGAAAATAATGGATTGATGGAAGATAATCCAATCAACTTCCGTCAAGCCACGCAGGGTTCTAACTCTAAAAAATGGATTGATGCCATGAATGATGAGTATAAGTTTATGCAAGACAATAAAGTTTGAGATCTTGTCACGTTACCAGAAGGTGCGAAACTCATTGGTTGCCAATAGATTTTTAAAACCAAGAGGGATTCGAAAGGTAATGTGGAAAAATATAAGGCTTGTCTTATAGCTAAAGGCTTTACCCAAAAGGAAGGTCTTGACTTCAAAGAGACTTTCTCTCCACTTTTAACGAAAGACTCTTTCAGGATAATTATGGCACTTGCTGCGCACTTTGACCTTGAGTTACATCAGATGGATGTTAAGACGGCGTTTCTCAATGGCGACATTGATGAGACGATCTATATGGTGCAACAAAAAAACTTTGTGTTGGAGACCCGAAGAATATGGTTTGCAAATTAAAGAAATCCATCTATGGGCTCAAGCAAGCTTCTAGTCAATGGCACTACAAATTTCATCAAGTAATTATCTCGTTTGGTTTTGAGACAAATGCTGTTGATGATTGTGTGTATCACAAGTTCAGTGGGAGTAAGCATATTTTCTTGGTTTTGTATATTGATGACATACTGCTTGCCACAAATGATATAAGCATGTTGCACGAAATCAAGAGATTTTTATCAAGAAATTTTGAGATGAAAGATCTGGTGATGCCTCTTTTGTATTAGGGATTCAGGTACATAGAGATCGCTCTCGATGTATTCTTGGATTGTCACAAAAAAGTTATATCGATAAAGTACTTAAGAGGTTTGGCATACAAGACTGTAAATCAAGTGACACCCCTGTCGCTAAGGGAGACAAATTTAGTCTCAAACAATGCCTGCAACCTAGAAGTTAAGGAAATGTAGAAGATTCCCTATGCATCAGCCGTTGGGAGTATTATGTATACTCAAGTTTGTACACGTCCAGATATAGCATTCATTGTTGGAATGCTAGGCAGATATTTGAGCAATCCTGGAATGAATCATTGGAAAGCAGTTAAAAGGGTTATGAGGTATTTGAAGATAACAAAGGATTACATGCTCACCTATATCAGATCAAATCAGTTGGAGATCATAGGGTACTCTAATTCTGATTTTGCTGGATGCCAAGACAGTAGGAGATCCACATCAGACTATATTTATCTGTTAGATGGATGAGCTATTTCTTGGAAGAGTGTCAAGCAGATACTCATAACTTATTCTACCATGGCAGCAGAATTTGTAGCATGCTATGAGGCATCTAATCATGGAATATGGTTGCGAAATTTTGTCACTGGGCTGCGCATTCTGAATGGTGTAGAAAGACCAGTAAAGTTATATTATGACAATAACTCAGCAGTTCTATATTCCAATAACAACAGGAGTTCATCTAAGTCAAAACACATTGACATCAAGTTCCTGGTTGTGAAGGAAAGAGTATGGAGTGGAGAAATTTCCATAGAGCATATTGGGACAAACTCCATGATTACGGATCCGCTTACTAAGGGGTTGACAACCAAGGTCTTTCTTGAGCACACTGCTCATATGAGTGTTGTATATCATGAGGATATCAAGTTTTAGTGGGAGTTTGTATTTTCATTACTTTATATTTTGGACACATTTGTGTATTTTGATATTATTCTGTACAGAAATAAAGTATTCAGTTCATTTCACTCGTTATTATGGGCCTGTTTGTTTTTTATTCTCAAATTCTACAGTAAATCAATTCTTATTTTCAACCATACATTTCCCATTATATCACTATTCAAAAATCAATTATTTCCCCAAAAATCCCTACCAAACAAGCACTATGTTCAATATTGATTTCACTTAAAAAATAAGGTTGAACCAGTTGGAAATAAACATGTTTGGATCACATAACATGTAATTTCCTTGCTACACTCTCATGATTGATCTATGTCATTTGGTTGTATGGGTGTATGTGACCGTTGATGGATTTAGTCACTTTAAATGTAACGAAAATCACATTGATTCTATATCAATATGACTAATGGACGAGATTGTTTGGTAATACCCATAATAATAATAATAGCAAAATTTTGACCTCATAAGGTTGTGTACATTTGTAAGGTTACACGTATGACCCAGTGGGAGATTATTGAACAATTTCAACATATATGGGGCCACACGTTGTACATTGAAATGTGTGGTGCTATTGTTTAAAAGATATTAGTCAATTAAAGTGATCCGATAAAAATGTATTGTGACTAATGGGTATTAGAATTCATGGAATTATAGTGTAGAGATCGAAGTGCAGTTTTAAATTGATGAGGGACCAATTTGAAGCAACTGAAAGATAATGACTATTGAATTGCTACTATTATTTTATATGGTTATGGTCCCCATTTGTTGGTATTCTTTTAGTTTCTCTACATCCCCATCAATAGATAGTAAAATGTTGAAGGGAAGATCACCAATCATTTGGAAGATTCTAACCTATCTAGGCAAAGAATCAGATTATCATGGATCAAGGTATGTTTTATGTTTTGTTATTTTTTCGGATTTCAAAATGAAGTAAGATATATGGTTATATTATTAAGAATTAAAAATTTGATTATTGTTTTGATCAATAATTCTATTATGTTTTTCTATCATGATCAACATGGTTCGAGTTAGCTGATGAGCCTCTTTATCTCCCGAGGAAAGCATAGCTGGATTCAATTTGGTCGACCAATGAAGATTGAGTTCAGAGCTCTAAACAATTGTTTGAAGTTCACTTCATCTATCTCTTAAGATTTTTTGAACGGCTCTAGAGAGCTTATCTGATTGCACCTATTGAAATCTTGCACTGGTTTCGTCAAGACCCATGAGTTGAGTGTTATATATTTATACTATAAATATAATATGTGAAAGAAATAATTAATTAAGATAAAGTGCCCAACTGGTGAAAAGTGTGGAATTTGTGTGGGAGGTCAGGGGTTCGAGCCACGCCTCACGCATTATATTAAAAAGTCTTTGATTGGGCCTTGGGGCCTTGGGCTCTTGGGCTTTATTGATTCTAATAAAATACTTATTATTTTTTAATTATTTTCGGAATTATTTAATGGGTCAACTAGCCAAGAAATATGACAGCTTTTTAATCTTGCTTTAATATCCATTACCATAGGCCATTACATCTGCAACTTAATGCTAGATCATGGTGGAAGAAGTTACATCTCTTCATACCTATATAAACACACTTTTGGGTATTAGAAAAAAAACAACAAAAACGAAATTGTCTCTTCATATATACAGTAAAATATTATACTCAAATTGTCTTTTATTTTCTGGAGTACACTTGAGAGTTCTGAAAACCTTTTATGATTGCTGCATAATTGGTTTATTTGATCGTTGTAGTTTAGATGTGATTAATAAGACTAAACAGTTTCTGAAAAAGCACTTCGAAATGAAAGATTTGGGTGTTGCTGATGTTATTCTAGGGATTAAAATAGTAACACATTCGAAGGATTACTTTAACACAATCACATTATGTAGAAAAAGTGCTTAAGAAGTTTAAACAATATAATTGTATTCCTGCTAAAACACCTTATTATGCAAGTCATCATTTGAGAAAACATTCGTGTCCTAGTGTTTCGCTTTAGAATATGCTAGAGTGATCGCGATCTCATGTATCTCATGAACTCTATGCACTCCGATATAGCATATGCCGTCAAGATGGTAGACTTAGCGTATACTAGTAATCCTAATAGTGAACATTGGGATGCTCTCATTCGAGGTCTTGAGGTATTTGAGATACACTATAGACTGGGAATACATTATACTAAATATCCTCTGTACTTGAGGGATATTGTGATGCTAATTGATTTCGTATACCAATGAAACTAAATCTACAAGTGGATATGTTTTTACATTAGCAGGTTGTGCTCGTATCTTGAAATCTACTAAGCAAACCCGCATTTCGAGATCCACTATGGAATCGAGTTCATAGCATTGGATAAGGCGGTGAAGAGGCGAATGGTTAAGGAATTTTCTTATGGACGTTCCTTTGTGGTCCAAACCACTTCCGGCTATCTATGTCCATTGTGACGCTCAAGCGGCTATTTCAAGAGCTCAAAATTCATCCTACAATGGAAAGTCTAGACATATTCGTAGGAGGCACAATATCAAAAGGTCACCGCTTAAGGATGGGGTTATAGCTATTGACTATGTGAAGTCAAGTGATAATATTGCTGACCCATTAACAAAAGGATTAGCTAGAGAGCTAGTTCGAAAACATCGAGGGGATGGGGCTAAAGCCTATTATAAATTAGTTCACCTATAATGGAAACCCAACCTTGCGATTGGAGATCCCATGGATAAGGTTCAATGGGATAACAAAGTTATTGGAGTGATACGTGGGGGTACTACATTGAATTTATTTCAAACCCTCCCTATGATGAGTAGTACAAACCGTATTGATTAGAGGATGAGCTAATGCTCTTAATGCTTTCTATAGCCGATATTCAAAGGGGTGTTTAAATACAAGCAGCATCCTTGATAGAAGCACCTATTTGAGTGTGGAAGTGGGGCCGCTTCCTATGAGAATTGAGGCTAATTCTCTAGAGCACTCAAAGAAATAGGAAAGTTCACTACGAAATGAACACAACCGCGAGAACTCGATGATTGTTTTAGAAATCATGTGTGTGTTTTATTGTCTCGGTTGCAAATCATAATTGTGGAGTTCAAGACATAGTTCACTCTACAGTTAGAAAGCTCGATAGAATATACAAAGATGAGGATCAATTCGATAGACAACTAAGCCTCGTGATTTCTACCGTACTCGAATAATATTTTTATTTATCTTATTTCTTTCATGTGGGGGATTGTTATATATTTATACTATAAATATAATATTTGAAATAAATAATTAATTTAGATAAAGTGCCCTACTGGTGAAAAGTGTGGATTTTGTGTGGGAGGTCAGGTTTTCGAGCAACGCCTCACGCATTATATTAAAAAGTCTTTGATTGGGCCTTGGGGCCTTGGGCTCTTGGGCTTTATTGATTCTAATAAAATACTTATTATTTTTTAATTATTTTCGAATTATTTAATGGGTCAACTAGCCAAGAAAATATGACAGCTTAATCGCCCGCTTTAATATCCATTACCATAGGCCATTACATCTGCAACTTAATGCTAGATCATGGTGGAAGAAGTTACATCTCTTCATACCTATATAAACACACTTTTGGGTATTAGAAAAAAAAACAACAAAAACGAAATTGTCTCTTCATATATACAGTAAAATATTATACTCAAATTGTCTTTTATTTTCTGGAGTACACTTGAGAGTTCTCGAAAACCTTTTATGATTCATAATTGGTTTATTTGATCGTTAAGTTTAGATGTGATTAATAAGACTAAATGATTTCTGAAAAAGCACTTCGAAATCAAAGATTTGTGTTTTGCTGATGTTATTTTAGGTAATAAATTATTAACACATTCAGAAGGGATTAATTTAACACAATAACATTATGTAGAAAAAGTGCTTAAGAAGTTTAAACAATATAATTGTATTCCCGCTAAAACACCTTATGATGCAAGTCATCATTTGAGAAAACATTCAGGTGATAGTGTTTATGCTTTAGAATTTGATAGATTGATCGTCAGTCTCATGTATCTCATGAACTCACACGATATAGCATATGCCGTCAGACTTAGCAGTATACTAGTAATCCTAATAGTGAACATTGGGATGCTCTCATTCGAGTCTTGAGGTATTTGAGATACACTATAGACTGGGAATACATTATACTAAATATCTGCCGTACTTGAGGGATATTGTGATGCTAATTGGATTTAGGATACCAATGAAACTAAATCTACAAGTGGATATGTTTTTACATTAGCGAGGTTGTCGTATCTTGGAAATCTACTAAGCAAACCCCGCATTTCGAGATCCACTATGGAATCGAGTTCATAGCATTGGATAAGGCAGTGAAGAGGCCGAATGGTTAAGGAATTTTCTTATGGACGTTCCTTTGTGGTCCAAACCACTTCCACTATCTATGTCCATCATGTGACGGTCAAGCTATTTCAAGAGCTCAAAATTCATCCTACAATGGAAAGTCTAGACATATTCGTAGGAGGCACAATATCGTATGTCACCGCTTAAGGATGGGGTTATAGCTATTGACTATGTGAAGTCAGTGATAATATTGCTGACCCATTAACAAAAGGATTAGCTAGAGAGCTAGTTCAGAAAACATCGAGGGGGATGGGGCTAAAGCCTATTATAAATTAGTTCACCTATAATGGAAACCCAACCTTGCGATTGGAGATCCCATGGATAAGGTTCAATGGGATAACAAAGTTATTGGAGTGATCTGTGGGGGTACTACATTGAATTTATTTCAAACCCCTCCCTATGATGAGTAGTACAAACTGTATTGATTAGAGGATGAGCTAATGCTCTTAATGCTTTCTATAGCTGATATTCAGTGGGGTGTTTAAATACAGTGCATCCTTGATAGAAGCACCTATTTGAGTGTGGAAGTGGGGCCGCTTCCTATGAGAATTGAGGCTAATTCTCTAGAGCACTCAAAGAAACCGGGAAAGTTCACGGCCGAAATGAACACAACCGCGAGAACTCGATGATTGTTTTAGAAATCATGTGTGTGTTTTATTGTCTCAGTTTGCAAATCATAATTGTGGAGTTCAAGACATAGTTCACTCTACAGTTAGCAAGCTCGATAGAATATACAAAGTTGAGGTTCAAGTCGATAGACACCTAAGCCTGCGTGATTTCTACCGTACTCCAGAATAATATTTTTATTTATCTTATTTCTTTCATGTGGGGGATTGTTATATATTTATACTATAAATATAATATGTGAAAGAAATAATTAATTAAGATAAAGTGCCCAACTGGTGAAAAGTGTGGAATTTGTGTGGGAGGTCAGGGGTTCGAGCCACACGCCTCACGCATTATATTAAAAAGTCTTTGATTGGGCCTTGGGGCCTTGGGCTCTTGGGGTTTATTGATTCTAATAAAATACTTATTATTTTTAATTATTTTCGGAATTATTTAATGGGTCAACTAGCTTGAGAAATATGAGCAGTTTTAATCGCCTTGAGTTTAATATCCATTACCATAGGCCATTACATCTGCAACTTAATGCTAGATCATGGTGGAAGAAGTTACATCTCTTCATACCTATATAAACACACTTTTGGGTATTAGAAAAAAAACAACAAAAACGAAATTGTCTCTTCATATATACAGTAAAATATTATACTCAAATTGTCTTTTATTTTCTGGAGTACACTTGAGAGTTCTGAAAACCTTTTATGATTGCTGCATAATTGGTTTATTTGATCGTTGTAGTTTAGATGTGATTAATAAGACTAAACAGTTTCTGAAAAAGCACTTCGAAATGAAAGATTTGGGTGTTGCTGATGTTATTCTAGGGATTAAAATAGTAACACATTCCGAAGGGATTACTTTAACACAATCACATTATGTAGAAAAAGTGCTTAAGAAGTTTAAACAATATAATTGTATTCCCGCTAAAACACCTTATGATGCAAGTCATCATTTGAGAAAACATTCAGGTCCTAGTGTTTCTGCTTTAGAATATGCTAGAGTGATCGCGCTCATGTATCTCATGAACTGTACCTACACTGATATAGCATATGCCGTCGGTAGACTTAGCGAGTATACTAGTAATCCTAATAGTGAACATTGGGATGCTCTCATTCGAGTCTTCGAGGTATTTGAGATACACTATAGACTGGGGAATACATTATACTAAATATCCCGTACTTGAGGGATATTGTGATGCTAATTGGATTTCGTATACCAATGAAACTAAATCTACAAGTGGATATGTTTTTACATTAGCAGGTTGTGCCGTATCTTGGAAATCTACTAAGCAAACTCCGCATTTCGAGATCCACTATGGAATCGCAGTTCATAGCATCGATAAGGTGAAGAGGTGTTGAATGGTTAAGGAATTTTCTTATGGACGTTCCTTTGTGGTCCAAACCACTTCCAGCCTATCTATGTCCATTGTGACAAGCCAAGCAGCCTATTTCAAGAGCTCAAAATTCATCCTACAATGGAAAGTCTAGACATATTCGTAGGAGGCACAATACCGTGCGCCACCGCTTAAGGATGGGGTTATAGCTATTGACTATGTGAAGTCAAGTGATAATATTGTCAACCCGTTAACAAAAGGATTAGCTAGAGAGCTAGTTCGAAAACATCGAGGGGGATGGGGCTAAAGCCTATTATAAATTAGTTCTACCTTATAATGGAAACCCAACCTTGCGATTGGAGATCCCATGGATAAGTGTTCAATGGGATAACAAAGTTATTGGAGTGATCCTGTGGGGGTACTACATTGAATTTATTTCAAACCCCTCCCTATGATGAGTAGTACAAACCGTATTGATTAGAGGATGAGCTAATGCTCTTAATGCTTTCTATAGCCGATATTCGATGGGGTGTTTAAATACGCGCATCCTTGATAGAAGCACCTATTTGAGTGTGGAAGTGGGGCCGCTTCCTATGAGAATTGAGGCTAATTCTCTAGAGCACCTAAAGCAGGAAAGTTCACGGCCGAAATGAACACAACCGCGAGAACTCGATGATTGTTTTAGAAATCATGTGTGTGTTTTATTGTCTCGCCTGTTTGCAAATCATAATTGTGGAGTTCAAGACATAGTTCACTCTACGGTTAGCAAGCTCGATAGAATATACAAAGTTGAGGTTCAAGTCGATAGACACCTAAGCTTGCGTGATTTCTACCGTGCTCGAATAATATTTTTATTTATCTTATTTCTTTCATGTGGGGATTGTTATATATTTATACTATAAATATAATATGTGAAAGAAATAATTAATTAAGATAAAGTGCCCAACCGGTGAAAAGTGTGGAATTTGTGTGGGAGGTCGTGGTTCGAGCCACGCTCACGCATTATATTAAAAAGTCTTTGATTGGGCCTTGGGGCCTTGGGCTCTTGGGCTTTATTGATTCTAATAAAATACTTATTATTTTTTAATTATTTTCGGAATTATTTAATGGGTCAACTAGCCAGTAAAATATGACAGTTTTAATCGCCTGGGCTTTAATATCCATTACCATAGGCCATTACATCTGCAACTTAATGCTAGATCATGGTGGAAGAAGTTACATCTCTTCATACCTATATAAACACACTTTTGGGTATTAGAAAAAAAACAACAAAAACGAAATTGTCTCTTCATATATACAGTAAAATATTATACTCAAATTGTCTTTTATTTTCTGGAGTACACTTGAGAGTTCTGAAAACCTTTTATGATTGCTGCATAATTGGTTTATTTGATCGTTGTAGTTTAGATGTGATTAATAAGACTAAACAGTTTCTGAAAAAGCACTTCGAAATGAAAGATTTGGGTGTTGCTGATGTTATTCTAGGGATTAAAATAGTAACACATTCCGAAGGGATTACTTTAACACAATCACATTATGTAGAAAAAGTGCTTAAGAAGTTTAAACAATATAATTGTATTCCCGTTTAAAACACCTTATGATGCAAGTCATCATTTGAGAAAACATTCGAGTCCTAGTGTTTCGCTTTAGAATATGCTAGAGTGATCGGCAGCCTCATGTATCTCATGAACCGCATGCACTTCGATATAGCATATGCCGTCGGTAGACTTAAGGCAGTATACTAGTAATCCTAATAGTGAACATTGGGATGCTCTCATTCGAGTCTTGAGGTATTTGAGATACACTATAGACTGGGAATACATTATACTAAATATCCCTTGTACTTGAGGGATATTGTGATGCTAATTGGATTTGAGATACCAATGAAACTAAATCTACAAGTGGATATGTTTTTACATTAGCGAGGTTGTCTTTGTATCTTGGAAATCTACTAAGCAAACCTGCATTTCGAGATCCACTATGGAATCGTAGTTCATAGCATTGGATAAGGCGGTGAAGAGGCCGAATGGTTAAGGAATTTTCTTATGGACGTTCCTTTGTGGTCCAAACCACTTCCCGGTATCTATGTCCATTGTGACAGTCAAGCGGCTATTTCAAGAGCTCAAAATTCATCCTACAATGGAAAGTCTAGACATATTCGTAGGAGGCACAATCGTGCGTCACCGTTTAAGGATGGGGTTATAGCTATTGACTATGTGAAGTCAGTGATAATATTGTGACCCATTAACAAAAGGATTAGCTAGAGAGCTAGTTGAAAAAACATCGAGGGGGATGGGGCTAAAGCCTATTATAAATTAGTTCACCTATAATGGAAACCCAACCTCATGCGATTGGAGATCCCATGGATAAGGTTCAATGGGATAACAAAGTTATTGGAGTGATACGTGGGGTACTACATTGAATTTATTTCAAACCCCTCCTATGATGAGTAGTACAAACTGTATTGATTAGAGGATGAGCTAATGCTCTTAATGCTTTCTATAGGCCGATATTCGGGGTGTTTAAATATGCAGTGCATCCTTGATAGAAGCACCTATTTGAGTGTGGAAGTGGGGCCGCTTCCTATGAGAATTGAGGCTAATTCTCTAGAGCACTCAAAGAAACCTGAAAGTTCACGGTCGAAATGAACACAAACCGCGAGAACTCGATGATTGTTTTAGAAATCATGTGTGTGTTTTATTGTCTCGGTTATAAATCATAATTGTGGAGTTCAAGACATAGTTCACTCTACAATTAGCAAGCTCGATAGAATATACAAAGTTGAGGTTCAAGTCGATAGACACCTAAGCTGCGTGATTTCTACCGTACTCGGTAATAATATTTTTATTTATCTTATTTCTTTCATGTGGGGGATTGTTATATATTTATACTATAAATATAATATGTGAAAGAAATAATTAATTAAGATAAAGTGCCCAACTGGTGAAAAGTGTGGAATTTGTGTGGGAGGTCAGGGGTTCGAGCCACGCCTCACGCATTATATTAAAAAGTCTTTGATTAGGCCTTGGGGCCTTGGGCTCTTGGGCTTTATTGATTCTAATAAAATACTTATTATTTTTTTAATTATTTTCGGAATTATTTAATGGGTCAACTAGCGCAAAAATATGACAGCTTTAATCGCCCGCTTTAATATCCATTACCATAGGCCATTACATCTGCAACTTAATGCTAGATCATGGTGGAAGAAGTTACATCTCTACATGCCTATATAAACACACTTTTGGGTATTAGAAAAGAACAACAAAAACGAAATTGTCTCTTCATATATACAGTAAAATATTATACTCAAATTGTCTTTTATTTTCTGGAGTACACTTGAGAGTTCTGAAAACCTTTTATGATTGCTGCATAATTGGTTTATTTGATCGTTGTAGTTTAGATGTGATTAATAAGACTAAATGTTTAAAAAGCACTTCAAATGAAAGATTTGGGTGTTCAACATGTTATTCTAGGGATTAAAATAGTAACACATTCCGAAGGGATTACTTTAACACAATCACATTATGTAGAAAAAGTGCTTAAGAAGTTTAAACAATATAATTGTATTCCCGCTAAAACACCTTATGATGCAAGTCATCATTTGAGAAAACATTCAGGTCCTAGTGTTTCGCTTTAGAATATGCTAGAGTGATCATGAGTCATGTATCCTCATGAAGCTGTACGGACTGATATAGCATATGCCGTCGGTAGACTTAAGCAGTATACTAGTAATCCTAATAGTGAACATTGGGATGCTCTCATTCGAGTCTTGAGGTATTTGAGATACACTATAGACCTGTGGAATACATTATACTAAATATCCTGCCGTACTTGAGGGATATTGTGATGCTAATTGGATTTCGTATACCAATGAAACTAAATCTACAAGTGGATATGTTTTTACATTAGCGAGTTGTGCCGTATCTTGGAAATCTACTAAGCAAACCTGCATTTCGAGATCCACTATGGAATCGTAGTTCATAGCATTGGATAAGGCAGTGAAGAGGTCGAATGGTTAAGGAATTTTCTTATGGACGTTCCTTTGTGGTCCAAACCACTTCATTATCTATGTCCATTGTGACAATACAAAATTATTTCAAGAGCTCAAAATTCATCCTACAATGGAAAGTCTAGACATATTCGTAGGAGGTATCTTGTGCGTCGCGCCACTGCTTAAGGATGGGGTTATAGCTATTGACTATGTGAAGTCAAGTGATAATATTGCCGACCCATTAACAAAAGGATTAGCTAGAGAGCTAGTTCGTAAAACATCGAGGGGATGGGGCTAAAGCCTATTATAAATTAGTTCACCTATAATGGAAACCCAACCTTGCGATTGGAGATCCCATGGATAAGGTTCAATGGGATAACAAAGTTATTGGAGTGATCTCATGGGGGTACTACATTGAATTTATTTCAAACCCTCCCTATGATGAGTAGTACAAACCCGTATTGATTAGAGGATGAGCTAATGCTCTTAATGCTTTCTATAGCCGATATTCGGTGGGGTGTTTAAATACGGCATCCTTGATAGAAGCACCTATTTGAGTGTGGAAGTGGGGCCGCTTCCTATGAGAATTGAGGCTAATTCTCTAGAGCACTCAAAGAAACCGGAAAGTTCACGGTCGAAATGAACACAACCGCGAGAACTCGATGATTGTTTTAGAAATCATGTGTGTGTTTTATTGTCTCGGCTTTGCAAATCATAATTGTGGAGTTCAAGACATAGTTCACTCACTCTACAGTTAGCAAGCTCGATAGAATATACAAAGTTGAGGTTCAAGTCGATAGACACCTAAGCACAACGTGATTTCTACCGTACTCGTAATAATATTTTTATTTATCTTATTTCTTTCATGTGGGGGATTGTTATATATTTATACTATAAATATAATATGTGAAAGAAATAATTAATTAAGATAAAGTGCCCAACCGGTGAAAAGTGTGGAATTTGTGTGGGAGGTCGTGGGTTCGAGCCACGCTCACGCATTATATTAAACAGTCTTTGATTGGGCCTTGGGGCCTTGGGCTCTTGGGCTTTATTGATTCTAATAAAATACTTATTATTTTTTAATTATTTTCGGAATTATTTAATGGGTCAACTAGCTAAGAAATATGACAGCTTTTAACTCGCAGTTTTAATATCCATTACCATAGGCCATTACATCTGCAACTTAATGCTAGATCATGGTGGAAGAAGTTACATCTCTTCATGCCTATATAAACACACTTTTGGGTATTAGAAAAAAAACAACAAAAACGAAATTGTCTCTTCATATATACAGTAAAATATTATACTCAAATTGTCTTTTATTTTCTGGAGTACACTTGAGAGTTCTGAAAACCTTTTATGATTGCTGCATAATTGGTTTATTTGATCGTTGTATCCTGGAGGTGATTGTCCACGGAGGTCGCAGCAGTTATCGACGGGCAATTTCGCTTTAGGACATCGTGCTGTCACGAGACTCGATCTATTGATCTATTGATAAGTTTTTTCTGCACTTTACCATTATTTTATCCAACATTGAGCAAATGAATTAGTGCCATTAGATTCTTATGAATATTCTCTAACACTAAATTAATATTCAGCCTCTATTAATTTGTTTGGCAATTTGTTAACATGCACTAGCAATGGACGATTTGCGCATCCATTTGTAGGCAACCAATTGTGGCGGAGTGAATGCTGCAAAAGGGTGTTGGTAACAAATGTTGCAACGAAGCAATGGTTGCAAAATCAATCGCAAATAATAGTATTGAAAAGTTTGCAAAGGGTTTCATGAGAAATAAGTAGATTGTGTTTCAAGTACGAAAACACGTAGAAATACTGAATATTTAAATGTCAATTGCAATGTGACTTTAATATGACTTACAGTTAGAAGACAAAACTATCAAATATCTAACATTGGGGGACCTAAATTCACATGTTTAATGCGACTTTTACGAGTGATTTTAATGTGTAGGAACTTATTTAAATAAGTCAGTAACTTAAAATCTCACTTTTGGATATTTTGGAGTCAAAACTATACTAACTAAAGGGTTAGGGAGTAAATCCGTAAATTACCACTGACAAAACCACTAAGAAATGAAACTGGGGGCAACGCTCTAAAAGACTTCTCTAGTTCCGCCCTCCCTCTGCTGTGCAATAATCAAAATGTTCGGAGCTCAGCCGTCCTCCGCCGCAGCCTTCGGCACTCCCTCTTCCACACCTGCGTTCGGAACGCCTTCCTCCACCCCGGGGTTCGGAACTCCTTCGTCCACCCCAGCCTTCGGCACCCCGTCCTCCACTCCAGCCTTCGGCACGCCTTCCACTCCATCATTCGGCTCGGGGTTCGGCACTTCACTCTTTTCCACTCCATTCTCCCAGCAAGCCCAACCTCAACAGCAGCAGCAGACTCCTTCACTATATCAAACCCCACAGCCTCAATCCAGTAGCTATTTTGGCTTTTCGACGCCATTTGGTGCCGCCTCACAAGCTCAGCCCACGCCGTTCAATGCTCCGCCTTCATTGCCTTTTGCGAATTCACAGTTGACTACTCAGATGGCTCCTGTTGCTCCCCTCCCCTTTTCCCTCGCCGATCGTGATATTCAAGTTGGGGATTTTTGTCTTTTGAGTTTTTGGTTTAAGTTTATAAGTTCTAAATTTACTGTGGACCGAATTTTTAATTTTTAATGTTTTGTACCATTTATAATTGATAGGCAATTGTAGAAGCTTATAAGGAGGAGCCTGGGAACTTGAAATATGCATTTAAGGTTTGCTTTTTAATATCGAAAAATTTGAATGCCATTGTTTTTACACTTATATTGGGTTGTTGTACTTGTACTACTTTCATTGGTGTAGAAATCAGGCTTTGGCTTTCAAAAATGTAAATAGTTCAATTAAAATACTTGCCATTTATTTAACGGATATTATTGAGGAAAGAATGTATTTTAAATAGGGATAGGATGGGAAATAGGTGGTTAAAAAGTAAGGATAATATATTATGTGATGGAAAATATTATTATATTGAAAAATGTGTGGTTGAAAATGAGTCTTGAAAGAATGTATTCTTAGAGAATGTGTGTCCAAAAAAGGCTAAGTTCCATTTCCCTGACATACCTTACATGTTGCCAATCAAGGCTTCATGTTTCTCATATTCATTCTGGTGCGTTCATTTTATGGTGCTGAACATATTTTTGATGTCAAGACTGACCTTGATACACATGAAGGTGTATGTTAAGATGTTTTTGTTACTTTTCAGCATCTCTTATTCAGTGTTACGGAACCTCAGCACAGAGCAAAGCCTGCTGGTGTATCAGACGTGAGTTTAAATTTGTCATTTTTTGACTTTTTTCACTCATTTATTCATTTTTTGTTAATGTTGTAAATTTACTTTTATAGGCTATTTAGTGAGTCTGATAAATTAGTTTACATTGCCAGATTATGTGGGCAGAGGCAATGGGGAAGCTTGAAGGCATGGAAAGTTCTAACCGGGAACGCTTGTGGCCACAACTTGTGCAGGGTTTTAAAGATCTTTCAAGCCGTCTCAAGGTGCATTGAAGTGTGACTAGTTCATAGTTTTAATATTACGGGGGAATTTTAGTAGATCACATACTATTATACTCAAGTCTCCTATAAGTGGGCTGCTGCCTGAATTTTTTGTCAAAGTTGAAGGACTTGAGCATTTTAGAGGAATGCTTTAATGCATAAGCTAATCTGTGAAGCTGAGATTAAGAAAGAACTGCTAGACTTAACTGAAGTTGTTCCTTTATATTTCTTTCAGCTGCTTGTGTCATTTGAAATGATTTGCCTAGGAAATTTTATTTTGCAAAAAATTATTTCGTAAAAAAAAATTCTCTTAAATTTGATATATTCATTCGAATATAGAAAATTTACTAAAATTCATAATAGGTAATGATTATTGAGTTGGAAGCTCCTTATTGTTGTTCCAGATGGCCCCTTTTAAGCTACAAATTAAGAATAAACCTGTTGGAAGGAAATGAAAATCTGGACTTTCAAATCTAAAAAGCATCAATTGCATTTCTGTGGGGCATCTCAGTAGAATGTTATTAGATTTTCTTTTAATTCCAACCTCCAGAGTTTTCTAGACATGACAAAATGCACGAGAGAAGTCAAACTTTTTCATTATTGTTTGAAGTTCTTATCTTGAGGACTTTGGTGTGTTCTTTGAAGAATTCACGTGCAGAATTTGAATGTGGTATGTTGGTTTCATTTAGATTGTGAAAGCTTGCAACCTGAGCTTCCTAGACTATAACTTAAAGACCTTGTCTTAAATTTTACTGACCATGTGACTTGGTAGATTTTCATTGCTGGCATTTTTTGTGAACTGAATGAGCAAAACACGAGTAGTCCAGGATAGATATTTCTACTGGTTTGTGATAATCAGATTCTTTGTCGTCGTATCTGTGTGATTGTCATCGTCTTCATGCATGTTACTTCCTGTTATAAAATTTTTACGATCATATTGGTCATTGATGATACTACTTCAATCTGTAATTTGGAAGGAGATGAGAGTGGAAGTATAGGATTTAGGCATTGTGCTATCGGTAACAGGGATATTGCTAAATAAAATTTTAAGGTATTGTCTGCTGTAATGAATCTGATCAAAAGAAAGCAAATGAAGCATGGATTGCATTTGTAGCAGCTTTTAGCTAGCAAAATTGAATTGTTGTGAGGTAGATAAATCCTCATCAAAGTTTAGTAAACAATCTAAATTGTGGTCCAACATGACAAAAAAAGAAGGGAACTGCTAAGTTAGAAAAACTAGTTTGATGACCAGTGAGCTTGAACAGAAATGGCAACTACTGTGAAGGACTATGATTCCTTCGTATTTGTAATTATGATTATGATTATCGAGAGCTTGATTGGTATTCTGTTCTCTCTAGTATTACATTTTTCTCTCTCATGATCGACCATATTTGGGTTTATGTTGTGACTCTTGAAAACTGATTGTTAAAACATTCAATTTCGGCTGCTGCAGCTTCAAGATGAAGTCATGCTCTCAGATTCTGAGAGATTAAAGATGACAAGGAGCAATGTGAAGATGGTATTGTCTCCCGCTATGTTCGTCTGCCTTCCTTGTTCTGTGCGTTAATGATTTACCATATACCTTTATAACCTTTGATTAGTGTAGCTCCAAAGGCATTTTCAAGTTGACACTCTTCCTCGGATTCAAAGGATGCAACAAAAAGAGCAAGTTCTCCATAGGCGTCTTTTAAGGGTGAGAATTTGGATTAGCCTTTTATATCTGATAGTGGTGGTCATGTTGTGCCAAATGTGTTGTATGTCATTTTCCCTCTAATCTTTTCTAGTCATTACTGGTGCATTATGATTTTATGATGAGATAATCAGAATTTAACTAGTGAATGCATGCTCAGTTGCTTTTTTACAAGTTCTGCTTCTATGTCTCATCCTACTGTTATAAGCTTGCATGTGCTGTTATAATCAGGTAATGAAAATAGTAGAGGCACTGGAGGGTAAAGGTTACCGGTTACCTCTAACAAAAGGAGAAGCTGAATTGGCTGAGAAGTTGGCTGCAATAACTCGGCAGGTTGTTTATAATTTGATCTTGCTGAATGCCTACTTATTTGGGATGTAATAGTAACTGTACTCACAAGAATACCCGACCTTGCAGTTAAAAGGACCTGGAGCAGAACTTTCTCGACGGGTTCAAAATCTGCTCGCTATTTCACGTGTTCAAGCAAATGGCCTTGATGGTGGCTCTCTTTATCTTCCGGGATCAACCAATATCCACGAACAAAGTCTTGCAGACATGCAAGAGGTAAGCTAAAAATTTATCGAAAATCCTTTTAGACTGCTCAAAAAGTTACTTAAATTTGAATGAAGGACTAGTTTTGTAGCGTTTGTTGGTTACATAAATGACCCTCTTTTCATTGCAGGTCTTGCAGCAGCAAACCGAGGCTATATCTAGGCTTTGCAATGTGATGAAGAGAGATTTCCGAGATTTGGAGATCATAATGGCTGAGGATACCGAGAGGATTAAAGATTAAAACAAGAATGGCTTTTAATTCACAAGCAGTTTGTCCATTTGTTTTTCCTTTCCCTTATCCTTTTCTTCCCTAGTCTCCATCGGTCAAATGTTTTTTTATTTGGGAAATGAACTGGAAATTATGTTACATCTAGAAGTAAACGAAGAAGAGTGCATTTTCTGTACCACAATGCCAACACAATCCAATTTCAAGATACGTTCAAGGAACCTAGAACTGACGTGATTATTGTGGTTCATCCATTTATCTTGAGGTAGGAAAATCTAGTGCCACCATTCAAAACCTTCATTCTTCGCAACACTGTATACAGGTTGATGGTCGAGGAAAAACTTGGATACAATGTACCGTTGTTATCTTAGCACATTCTTGTACAGAAACGAGATCAAATCTTAGGCCGGAACATCTTTGAATTACATGCCCGAAGCAAAAAAATTCATGTAACTGCACATCCAAAATGGATCAACACAAGTCACAATTCTGTGTAATAGGCTGTCCTGTGATCCCGTTTCTGTAATCTAACACTGATATTGAATCACATACGCTACACGTCAAATCAACTGGAAGTCCTACTTGCATGATTCTATGGGATTGTGGAGAGGATTTCGCCTTTTGCTAGGACGTACTAACACTCGTTATATGCTTCTGCCATGATCAATAGCACAAGTGACGTCCAACCAGTAAAGAGGCGTGCACCTTTTCCTTTTCCGCTCTTCTGATCGTACTGTTCCCAGAAAAAGCCAGTCTGGTTATAGTTTCTTACCACATTTCTGCAACGAAAGAAATCAATAGCAGGTAAGAATAAACCATACAGAGTGTTTGATAAGCACTGCACTGGTGTACACTGCAACATACAAGATTTTAATATCTTTCTTCTTTATCCTGTTAATATTGTCTGATCCCACATACCAAAGAAGTGAAAAGAAGCACAGAAGTCAATTAAAGAAGACACTCAGGTGACAGTTACCTTATCAAATTACCTTTCAAAAAAAGTTACCTTATCAAATTGTCCCTCAAATCATTGTAGACAGTCTTTGCTCTCCCTCTGTATGGTCCTTCAACTGCAGAATCAAATATAAATACAAAATGTGAGAAATAATTATAGCAAGAATGAATAATTCATGTTATAGTGTACCTTTTGAATAGTGGTTAAGTGAGGAAAGAATCAAATAATTCATGTTCATCCAAATTGTCCCTCTCCAATATGGTGGATCATGCTCAGTGTTGCGTATCATGTACAGTGTGCTGTGACGTAAAAGAAATTTTTATTAACAATAATCAGAAGCTCACCCAAACAGAAGGCCTTCAATCAAAAGGAAATAAGGTTTTGACTTTGTTAGAAGATGAATAACTTCTAATATTATGTCCGGCAAACAAAGCAGCTTAAAAGTAACTTTTACTTCCTTTCAAGCTTAGTGCTCTCAGTCAAGGGCTTGAGTACATCATTATTTACCTTGTCTTGGCAAGAGATCTGAGTCCAAAGACGGTCGACAAAGCACTTCTGTTTGAAATGAGATCAAGCTGTTTTTCTAATATCCATGAATCCTAAAGTGGATGACAAAAAATAACCTTTCAATACTAAACATCTGTGAGAAAATGGAGAGCAAAATGACAGAAATAAAAAGTATCCTTGACCAACTCACAGGTGGAATAAGTCTACCAATAAAAGGGAAAAGGCTGACATAGCCAACATGAGGAACCAGTCGTAGCACTGGCTCCTCAAGAACTTCTCTTACAAACTCATGAATAGGGTAATCACCAGCCTGCTCCACCAGTCTCCAACTTAGACGAACCTACAAAGAAAAGGATTGTTAATTCAAGAATGAGCTTACAAGAAATAAGTCTGGTCCTACCATAGTCTTTCTTTCTCCTTTGATTTTTTTTTTTTTTCAAAAAACCTTTAGGTCCCTGCAGTTTTCATCTATCATTTACCTGCTCATGTTTCAAGACATAACAATGACTGATGAGAAGGCATTGCATCAAGTAATCTTAACAAGAAGTATTCTAAACCCCTTCCCGCACCCAAAAAATTTAAAATAAATAAATAAATAAAATGCAAAGACAGCTTTTTGTGAAGGAAGTGGTATTTGCAAAAATTACATATGGCTCCGGTACCTTCAGATTTTCCCAAATACATGACCAAAATTATTGAACCAAAACAATCTGGATCTCTTCATCACTGAATTACTAGTATGTAAAAAGTGTCTAAAGGATGAGGCCTATTAAATTCTGAAATGTAAGCATTGGAAAGAGAGTTGTGATCTGAAAACACAGCCAATATGAGACGTGATTACTTGAAAGACAAAAGCATATACCTGCTCGGTATGATTTCCATAATCAAAATAAGCTCCATAGGTATAATCAAAGTGCATCTGTTAAGCAAAAAGAGCACATCCGAAAATATAAACTTTAAGCCAGTACATCTAAATAACTGGTGGCAAATGTCAGAATAATCAAACAATACATTGTTCACATGTAAATTGTAATAAAGCAAATACCAATTCTAGCAATACAATCTAGATGAGAGTGAACATGCAAAACGTTGACAAGGGAATAGTAGAACTACCTCATTTAAAAGCTCAAAATCTGAGAGCAGCTTTGCTGTCAAACCGTACTCCTGTATTATTTTAAACAAAACCTTATAAATTAAAAGAACTAAACTGATATCTTAGAAAATGTTTATATATTATTTTAGTTATACCTTTCCAAGTTCTCTCTCCTTCCCAAGAAACTCTGAAATGGAATGCATGCAATCTGCTGCAAATTGCATCCAACATCTAAGATCCAAGTGACGCTCATCTTCGCTAGGGTGTGATGCACGAGGATAATCATCTAATCCAGAAGACAGCGTCTGGAGATGACAAAATACTATTATGGGGATTTTGACTTATAAATCCATTTACAACTAACATTGCATGGACACTTGAAACAAAGTGCTAAAAGATTCTAATATTGAAATTTAGATGAGGTAAATAATAGCTATAATTCGAGGATCATACATCATAGACACTAAAATTATGGAACTATTATAATGATGAAACAAAGTTTGATCTTTTCTCGAACTCATTTTTTTTTTGGTACTTCTTAAAGCATGAGATTATGTTTCAGTGCATGCTAGCTTCTATTTGTCATCCTGAATAATTTTGTAGAGGTTTTCAGCTACTTCACAATAGATTGTTCGTGTAAAAGACGTTAATTCTAAAAACTTGTTAAGAGAGTTGAGATATAATATGCTTTCTAGAGAAGGGGGAAAGAGTTAAAGAAGACAAAAAGTCTTTTCTTGCTATCTTTCACACATTCAATATGGCTGTGAAATAATTGCTTTCCTAATATGGTTTATAGCCCTACAAAAATTTATCTATATTCAATTTAATAAACTTCCATAATTTGCTAGTGGAGAGCTCTGCCATCCATTTCTAATCAATTTATTACTCTCCTCAAAAATTATGACGAAAAACAGATAATTAGGCCCTTGTTTGATCCTCATTATTTCTAGAATACATTTTTCTCTCTATTACTTTCAACTACACTTTTTCAATAAAGTAGTATTACACTCAAATCCAAAAATTTTTCTTACTTTTTAACCACACATTCTCCCTCAAATCACTATTCAAAAATGCATTTTTGTCAAAAAAAAATGGGCTCAAACATGCTCTAGGTGTGTTTCTAACCAGGTGGAAAGATGAGGTGAACCTAAAATAAAAATTCCACTTAATCCTGATGAGTGTATAAATATGGTGTGGATACGAACCTTTGGATTTAGTTCTCTAATGGTTGCATTGTCTCTTCCATGCCAAAAGTAGGTACTTGCAATTTTTCCTGAGAATAAAACATCAAATTCTCAATACATGAGAAGCCATTTTTTAAGCTGCCCGTCTTAAAAAACATGGTTTCTCCGGTTACGTGATAGCAACATGCCAATATACAGGAAAAATGCAACTTGCTTGTAACACCCATACAGGCCATTAGGTTGGATGGTCAACCTTCGGCATTAGAAACTAGGAAAAGTTCAAATTTGTAACATCTACCTGACTGTGTAGTGTTAAACCAGTTAAACCATGCTTCAAGACGAATAAATGCTCGATCCAAAAAGATGGAGATCTCATTTCTTTCTGTGGCAGCAAACTGATTTTTCTTAATGCTGCACATCAAATCTGCAAGGCAAATTTTTCTTAATTCGTAATACATTAGCCATTCAGTAGATCTTCCTCAGCAATAGGTTTATTTCCCTTGATAAAATGTCTTCAATTAAGACATGGGCAAGAAGTTATAAGTTGATTACTAAATGCAAATGAATTAACATCCCGTGTCAGTAGGGTTTGACTCCGGTCCTCATAAAATGGTTGGCCCTGGTTATATAGGGACACAGGTAGAGAATACCATGTCTACGTACATATTACAGGTTGCGAGTATGATATCTGGGGTAGATATGTTGGCCAACACATATTTAAATCATGATTAAAGAGAATAAGGTGCCTTGTAGTTAAGTATAACTGGGACGAAATTCTACCCATAATTTTATAAATTATAAATTTCCAATTAATTGCCGTAATTTATCAAACATAGAACCAAGAATAGTCACACTACAAATGAAATGGACAAAAATGTCCAAATAAATTAAGTTCACATATCATGGACTTTAGGCCTTTTCATGCTGCTTTCCTTCATTTATTTTGGCAAGGGAGTATATGATCAGAGAAAGTTTTTGTTCAGATATTTCTAAGGCTGATATGATATTTCCAGTTTATGGGGGGCACAGAATCCTCTACAAAGCTAATGTCAACACGAGATTGGTGCACCATGCCATATTTTATTTTTAATGCTATAGCAGAATGAGTATCACTATGAACTTAAAGAATGCCATTTTTCTTTAACATAGACATTATGTAAAATCACTAGAAGAAACACCGAATGCTGTCATAAAAAATAAACCTCGTAAAACCAAAAATAATGTTGGAGGATTTCCATTGGTTGGATACTGAAGAACGAATTCTGCTGGGACCTTACTGCAAATGAACATGATATGTCTTACAATGTGAAAGAGTGAAGACAAATTATTATGAGCTGAAAATATAACAGAAGTTAAGCTTTGTCACCTTAAAGCTTCAGCACCTAAAATTTGCTCACGTGGAATCCATCCTTCAATATTCATCAGATCTAACCAATGCCCAATTATATCCAAAGAAATATGAACATCCCAACGCCTATTTACGTGAAGAGAAAACAAAAGTTTATAGGTAACAATACATTATGAAAGATTAAGTTATATTAATAGGATTTCGGGGTAGATTTACAGTGAAGTTATTAACTTATTGCAGATGATAATAAAGCGAAAGGCGATTAAAGCCAAAACGAAAAAAATTATGTGAATGAAGGCAACCCACCAGATTAGTAGTTGATGAAATCCTTCATCCCACAAAAATCCCCTAGGGAAAAAGGGTCTGCTTGGAACTGCTGTATATAGCTCAGCTGGCCAATATGATATAAAATCATCACCAAGCTTATGCTGCACGAGATAATAGCCCATTGTGTGACTTTGCTAGTCATCCAAATACCAAACATCATGCGAACAGATGAGCAATAATATGTATAATCAGATTGTCAAAATCTTCAGTGACAATTAGAGATAATGCCAAAACAATTAATCAAGCTTGTTCGAAATAGTCGTAAATTTAGAATTGCGAGATTTTCAAGGAAGATTTTTAAAATTTCTGGTCAAAGAGAAGGTTAAGTAAGAGCTGACAGGTAGCTCATTAAAAATAAAAGTGACTGATTTGAGAGGTGATAACACTGGTTGCATAGAGCTTTTAGTTAGCAACAGGTCCTAGCAATCATCTTGAAACAGAAGGGAAACTAATGGAGTACCCTACAACCTTCCAAGCATTTTGTAAAATCACTTCGGAGTCCAAAACATGCATTGCCGCAAACTTTTCAGTGACTCAATTGAAAAAAAAACGTAAGCAGCCAAAAAGGGAAATTCGAGCCAAGTTCAAAGAAGGAATACCAGCCAGTCAACATTATGCTGCAAGCATAAAATTTCCACATGAAAGAGAATCTCATTTTTTTTAAGTCGCACTCTCATTTAAGCACACAAGTTGATAATGCTGCTACTTTCGCAGGTCAAATGACTTTCCTAGGTGGAATTTTAATGGTTTTCTCCATCATTTTAGCAGGTCAAGCAGTCACAATAGAATAGAGGCACAGAAGTAAGTCTTCTAGCAAATTACACATTATTCAGAATTAATTTTCTACGGCGATCAAATCAGGACACAGTTGACCAAAACTGGCAAAACAAATTCATTTGATTGTGAGTTGCAGCCATTTTTGGCTTCCAAAGGACAATACAAAACAGAAGCCAGAAGACTTACATTAGAGGATGGTGGAGTTGAGATTTTTGATTGGCCATAAAAGTACCCAATTCCACCCAACAAATTCCCAAGAGCAGCCTTACTCACTGCCTTGGCTTCAGGATTAAGCTGCAAAACCACATTAAATTTGAATTCATAACAAAAGTAAACGAGAATTGGTAGTAGGACTAGAAATACAGAATAGAACACCATAACAATAATCACAAGTATAAGTAATCTCTCGCAATCATAGTAAGACTTGAAAGTAGATGCTTTAGACTAGACTAGCTTCCCAGATAGGTATTTCAGAAAAGATGCAGTCATGTTAAAAGCCCAGCAGGCATTCCAATCATCAATGTAAATGTATATTTAACAACATATTTTGCATCCAATAATTTGATATTTGTGACATGCAATACAATGAAATGTATATAGGTCCTCTACATCCTATGATGTCGTCAATTAATAAAATAATGTGCGTTGGTAAGGTTGATGAATATCAGTAAAACCATCCAACTAATCTACCACATGTAAGAAAGAAATTTACTTTTGCATCATAATAAAATTCAAATAAATCATGTAATATTCTAGAACACGTAGATATTAACTAGTTCTCCTTTGGCTCACCACTCACCTCTTATTATTGGTTTCTTCAGCCACAAACATAGCACCTTACGGAGTTGGGAAAGATAAATCAATGGACTAAATGGTAGGGAAATTATGTGATGTGAGATCAATGCTGATAGCAAGATACTATAAAATTTTCCCTAATCAATCACTTAAATAAAAAATGTCATTCAGTGATAATTGAACAAGAATTCCATGCTGAAGTATAGAAGGATCAACTTATTACCATGGATTCAGAAGTAGCACACACATTAAAGGAAAATGGGATAATTTAAGAATGTGGTTTGAGCAGCAATACATTTGTAACATCTATCCATAGGTAAAACAAACACAAAAATCATATCTCGTTGCCTCTTTGCAATATCTTTAGATAGAATGGTACAACTTGTAACAGAACCCCGGAAGGTCAGTGTTTCAAGCCCTAAATTATACAAGACCACAATGTGGGCTAAAATTTGCAACAGAAAATATCCATATTTTGACGTACAGAAACATTTGAATTTAAAGATGATGCAACAGAAGAAAAAGAACCTTCCACTAACTCATACCTCATCAGAAATATTAAAGAACCTTTCAAATTTGTCTTCAAACTGGTTTTTCTTTTCACTTAGACGAGCAGTCAAAGAGTCACCTGGAATTGTTGACAAACTTTTTCATTAGGATTAGATGTACTGAGGTCTAGGAACTTATAAATACTTGTTTTATAATTTGTACTTAGCATTATTCATCTGTTTTTAATACAATTGACTTCAACAGAGATGTTCTCCCAGCTTTATCACCAAAGCAGCCTTTGGTTTGAGTTCTTATTCTTTTCCCAGGTCTCATTCCTATAGCAATTCTATTCCGTTTTCCCACCAAGAATCAAATCCAATTAGTCTGGAGTTTCTAGTTTTCATCAATTGTACAAAACAGATGCAAACATACCAGTGAGGCTTCTAAAATGCTCTTCCATTCTTGAATTTTGACCACCAGATCCTGATACAAATACAACATCTGCTTTGAAGGGAATCCTAGCAGAGATCTGAACAATAAACAACGAACAAATGAACAAGATAGATAAGAAGCAAAACACTAAATTGATATACTAAGACACAAATAATTCTTGATGGCAAACCTGAAAAACTAGAATGTTTGGAGAGCGGTCAGAAGTATCAGAAAGCTGCAAACGATTAAATTTACTAGCCTAAACAAAAAAGAGGAAGAAAATGAATGAAGGAAGATGACGATTCAATATTTGTAAAGCCTGAAAGCAAAAGCCACCAAGCTGAGGCAATGCTTATGATATACACCTGGGTTCCAAGATTTGCTATGACAAGTTCAGATAGATTGTGAATGTGAAGTGTCTTGAAACCAGAATAATGGATCTCATAATCATCCTGCAAGAAATTCATTAAATGATAATACATTACCATCCGAAATAGGTTGTCTGGTGCATAAGCAGACTCGCATAATGGTTTTTAAACTAAAAAATTAATTCTTCATGACATGGCAGAGATGGTTATGAACAAATTTAAATATTTTTTTTAAAAGTATTTCATCAAAAAGAAACAACATACACACAGAAGCTGGTTTACATAAATTTCATAGCATGAGACATGGACGTAGGATTGTCAAAATCTCTCCACAAAAGACCATAAGAGAATTTGAGAAACAAAAAGTTCTAATCACCTTATCACCTAAAGCATTCAATATCTCAAAAAGCAGGTTCATAGGACATCCACACACATACACACACACACAAAAAAAAATTAATAATAAATAAAATACATAAGGGTGGTTTTAAGAAACGGTTTAGGAAAATATACCTCTGACCCTAAATGTAGCTGCCAGTTACCAACATCATTCCGCGAACCAAATGCTAGGATGGAGTCATCACGAATGTCCATAACACCTCCACCCAAATCTATAGCAGTTCCACCTTCATCAGCCACATAAAAGAAGATGTGCACAAGTTCTGACATTACTTCAACATGTCTGAATCATTCAACACATCATGACATCAAATCAGAGAATTGTATATAAGATGAAGACAACAAATGTATAGCATACATCATGAAGTGTCTACAGGACATCGAAAAAAATCTAAGCGCTTCTTTATAATATTAAGGCCCTGTTTGAACCAAATTATTATAGAATGAGAATGAAAAATATAGCCGTTATTGAGACCACATAAGAGATAAAAAATTTGAATTTAAATGTTGATGTAATGGATAATTGTCATAATTTTCATTTTAATGAGATAATAATGTAGATCAAACGGGGGCTAAGTAAATTTTTAATGATTGGAAGTATTGCATGATGATAATACGATGCACACCAAAAGAAAAATATTAGAGTAATTTATTCACTTCTAATTAAAATTGAAGAGCTGAAGCCAAACATGGGTATAAATTAGTTGTTAAAATGAACATGCCAATGCATTACATGAGCTGCGGCAAGAACTGGAGTACCCTATATGCAGGAATCATTACCAAATTCACCAACTTCATTTATTAAAATAATTCCTTGGGCATCATAATTTAAAAATCCACAAAGCATTCATATCTTTCCTTTTTTACTTCTTTTCTAGGTGGAGTTCACTATTTGTTGAGTCCTTTGGGACCTCTACATTTCTTTCGTCATAAGGCAGCTCCAATTCGTAAAGGTTAAATCCACCAATGGGCACTTTATACTCAATGTTACCGTTGCCACCCAATTTGATTTTATTTCATCATAGCCACCCAATTTCATATAACGTTTTACCATGACTACCCAACCTCTTTTCACAATTTTCATTAATTTTAAAAAGGATAAAATTGTAACTTTGCATTATATATATAAAATAAATTTAAAAAAAACAAAAATAAAAGTTTTTTTTATTTAAAAAAAGTTTTTTTATATAAGTTTTTTTTTTGTTTTAAAAAGTTTTTTAAAAAAAAGTTTTTCTTTTGTTTTAAAAACATTTTTTTAAAGAAAGTTTTTATTTTATTTTATTTTTATAAGAAATGCTTTTTTTAAATAAGTTTTTTTCAAATTTTTTTAAGTAACATTTTTTTAAAATAAGTTCTTATTTTATTTTATTTTTTAGAATTTATTTTATATATATAATGCAAAGTTACCTTTTTACTCTTTTTAAAATTAGTAAAAAGGATGAAAAAGTTGGATGACCATGGTAAAATAAAATAAAATTGAGTGGTAATAGTGACACTAAGTATAAAGTTGAGTGGCCATGGTGAAACAAAATCAAATAGAGTGGCTATGATGACACTAAGTATAAAGTTGGGTGACCATTGGTGGATTTAACACATTCCTAAATGGTAAAAACATCAAAGTACCTCAAGACAATTGATTTCACATGTAGTATAATAGAGAAATCAGAATCTAGAAAATACAACCCTACAAGGAAGATTACAATATATATGTGTGTGTGTGTGAATAAAAAACATTCTAATTATTTGATCATGTTTTGTCCTTAAATCTTCTGTGAAAGTAAAACCCTTGAATGCTAAAGACGTAAATAAGCATTTTCCCGAAATTTATTCAAATAATTTTCCTAATACTTCATGAAGGCATCTTTCTAAAACCAGGTATATTCAGAAGTATAACAATAATTATCCAGCAATTTTACTCTCAAGCATCAAAGATCCTGTAAATACAACTTTTTACAAAATATAATTCTTACAACAGCTTGTCAAAAAAGTAAGAGTGGGCGAGGAACAGTTCAAGAATTTTTTTTTGAAAAAAAAAAAACCTCATTGGGTAATATTATTTTCCGAATTCAGCCTGGAGGGGGGTTGGGGGGTGGGGTGTGGGGGAGGATATTACATCACATACCTATCTCTTCCAAATCCTCTTTCATCATTAGTCTACCATGGACTCAACAACATATTAAGAAATCAATGAGCATCATTTTGGAAAACTCTTTATCTGGAGCTATAACTTCGTGACCAGAATACAAGTATACAGTGTTTCAGAATGCAAGTATGACACATGGTAAGGAGACTGACTTGTCGCTCTGTGCTTCAATTCGAACTGCCCAGTTTCCTCCATATCCACTCTCCTTCTCCTTGTATTTTAAAAAGCTAGTCATAAGTGTGAATTCTTGGTCAACCAATACTTGATGACCATAATCCCGTCCATTATGATGTGTCCAGCCATATGTCTTAAGCTCATCCGAATTTTGGCAGACATGCCGCATGGAATATCTTCCATCCTTTACACCAAGCCACATCAAACCAGTGAGCAGAGACTGTGGAGTCCTGCCAATTACAATTGTTTATTATTATTATAATACTCGTATTAATTTCGAAACATGCTATAAAGATATATCAATATACAGATGGCAGGCAAAAAGAAAAACTTCTACACTTTCGTAACCTGGCTCGATTATGCCTCCATTTGGGAAGAAGTTATAAACAATTTAATTTATAAATAGATAGAAATGAATGGTGGATAAGTGGATATTACTTGTCAAAAGTTTGGCCATTTATAAATGATCTATAATTTTTTCAAATGGAGGCCAAGGTTTATACATACATACATACATACATACATATATATATATATATATATATATATATATATATATATATATAGTAAATCCTGAATGTTCCAATTATCATTTTTCATCACAAAGATACTTCAAAGACTTAAATATTAAAAAACGAGTTAATTCAATCACTGGTCACTAAACTTTGTTATGGGTTACTACATGCTCATCGAAATTCAAAAGGATACTCTTTGTTCACTAAATTTTACTATATGTTACCTACTTGCTCATCGAAATTTAAAAAGTTAATTGTTACTCACTTAAATTTGAATAAAGTTACTTATTAATCACCCGTATCATTTTCATAATTGCTACCTATAGCAAAGTTTAATGAGCAATGAGTAGCTTTGTTCAAATTTAGGTGAGCAACAAGTAAATTTTAAAATTTCAGTGAGCAAACAGTGACAGATAGTAAAGTCCAGTGAGCAACGGGTAGCTTTTTAAAGATCGATGAGCAAGTAGTAACCATAACAAAGTTCAGTGACCATTGATTAAATTAACTCATTAAAAAACTTGCTGATTTCATCACCAAAGCTATCAAAGTTTTTGAAGGTGAATCTAAAGTGCTTAAAGAGTTAACAAAAGTAATTGCAACTTCGTTTATAATCTAAAGCTACGAATTAAAAGACTAATAGCAGCTACTATTAAATTAAAAGGAAGCAATGTGCAAAGAAACAAATTTACCGTGCACGAACTCCAAAGTAAACATGAGGCCTGTACGTTCCCCAATATAAGCTTTCCTTGTGCTCCCCTTGAAACTGCAACATAACATTTCATCAATTTACACATAAATAAATATCAACAAATGAACCCCCAAGTTTTATACATTATTTACGTAGTACCAAGAATAAAAAAAAAAAACTATCTTTACCATAGGAAGATCCATCAGTTTTGGGGCAGGAAACGGAGTGACGACTCTGGGTTTCACAGGCTCTTCCGCGGGTTTTATGAGGTGATTAACTAAAAACAAAGCGATTAAAAAGAAAAAAAGGCCAAAAATGAATAAATATTTGATGTTCACGTTTAAAATCCGAATGAAATTCTGGTCCCTGCCACCGGATTTTCGAATTCTGGTGTTTGGTTTTACATTACGGATTGATGGATCATTATAGTTGTCGACGGAAGAGGATGGCGTCTTGCTCCGGATGCTTCTCTTGGAAGCTCCGGCCATTTTCCGATCGGGTTATTGAATTCTGGTTTTCTCAGTCGAGGACTGGGAGTCAGTCACTCACAGCAGTCGACCATAATCGGAGGATGCTTCTCTACAGCCTTAGTTCTTCATCTTGGCTTCAATGTCAACAGAATTCAGGCCCATAATCAGCAATCTGGACCTTTTTGGAATTCTAGCCCGTTAATATTATTGGGCTCCTATTTTGGGTCAAGTTTTTGTCGGGGAAAAATTCATAAATAAGGTGTATTCTTTACACCAATTCAAAAATAAGGTTTATAGTTTGAAACTTCAAAAATCAGGTTTTTTTTTTTTTTTTTTTTTTTAAATTCTAATATAATATAATATAATAAACCCACCCCACATGCACCACCCCCCCTACTTCGGTGACTATTCCGACGACAATTCCCACCACCACTTTTCTCCGGCTCCGATTCCGGCGACTGCTCCGATTCCGGCGACCATTCCGGCGAGGTCACAGATTTTTAAAGAGTCACGTATTATTATAGTCACCGGTCACATTTTGGTCACAGATTTACAATTTAGTTAGTCACATATTATTTTTCAGTCACGGATAATAATTCTTATAGGTCACATATTATTTTACGGTCACAGTTCAAAAATTTTGTAGGTCACAATTATTTCTTTGGTCACATATTTCAAATTTATTTGGTCAGATACCACAATTTATTGTTCACACTGTCAAATATTTAAAAAACTGTTTGTTCACAGATTATTTTTGAGTAACTTATTTCTAATTTTTTAGTTCACATTTAAGTAATCGACACAGATTACCAAATATTTGGTCACATACCCTCAAATACTTGGTTACATAACCAAGTAATTGGTCACATACACCAAATAGAGGTCACACATCACACCACACCATACCAACACCGCTTGTCACAGATTAAATATTTGGTCACAGATAACTAAATATTTGGTCACACACCACCAACAATAACCACCAACGTGGCCGCCCCCGCCACAAAATCGCCACCACCACCATAGATCCACCAACAATAACAACCAACGCTCATCAAACCACCAACAATAACCACCAACGTTGCCGCCCCCGCCACAAAATCTCAACCACCACCATAGATCCACCAACAATAACAATCATATATACACCAACAATAAAATCACTAAATAGCCAAAAAAAAAAAAAAAAAAAAAAAATAAAATGCAAGAAATAAATCGTCGCTCTTTTCCTAAGACGGCAATAAATCGGCTGTCGCACGTGCCAGCCGATTTCGGCTTTGCCGGATGGGGCCAAATCGTCATTGGTAAGCCGAGGAGGGGGGGAGGGGAGGGGAGGGGAGAGGGAGGCGGAGGCGCGGCGGCGGCGGCGGTGAGGAAGAGGGCGGCGGTGAGGAATGGAGAGAGAGAGAGAGAGAGAGAGAGAGAGAGAGAGAGAGAGAGAGAGAGAGAAAAAATGGATTGAAAATGAATTAGGGTTTGAAAAATTAGTATTATAATATTATTTAAATATTTAATTTTTACCTGATTTTTGATTAGATAAATATTGGACCTGAATTTTGAATTTGAAAGTTAAAACCACTGGTTTTTTGTAATTTCCTCTTTTTGTCTTGCCTTGCGTGAATAAAAGCCCAATTTAATCTAATACTGAGTCATGTTTGGCTAAGCTTAAAAGAAGCCTAAAACTAAATTAAGGGGTTGTTTGATGGGGGTTAAAATTAAAATTTTTAATAGATTTTGATAAAATTTGATGGAATGTGTGGTGGAAAAGTTGTGGGACCAACGAAATATATGGTTAATATTAATTGTTCAACTTTTACTTAGATTAAAATTTGATTTTAATCAATACCAAACTGACGCTAAATTTGCTTGCAAGTTTCCATTGGGAGGTAGAGGGTGAAATTAAGGGGGCAAAAAAAAAGGATGAAATTACCTCAAAACTGGAATGAGAAATGAAATATTACAACATTCTGTTTAGTTCATTTGTTAATGAATGATAATTGAAAGCCCCTTTTTTCAAGAGAAGCACTATGTACAGAAAAAACCAAAAATCATACAAAATACACACATGGGTGTGGGCCCCATTTTTTTAAAAAAATATTTAACTCACATGGGCCCACCCCCGTGTGAGTATCTGTATAATTTCTGGTAAATAGAATTTCTGTACATGTAGAAAATTTCTTTTTTAATTAAAACTTCGAACAGATGTATTCTATTCAAATCATGAAATAAGAGTACAAGCTATACCTAACCTCTAGTAAATGAAAAAGGAAAATAAAAAATAACAATGTTCAAAGACGGGAAGTATGGTGTGCTGTCGTAGGCACCCAAAAATAGTTCTTAAACCTCTAAAACTAATGTAGTAATGAAAGTAAGGGTCGATCCCATGAAAAGTGTGTAATTCAATATTTATGCTTTGTACAATGATTGAGGGGATTTTGTATTCAAACAATTGTAAATAATTCAATTAATAACAATGCCAATTAAATTAACGATAACAATCAAAAAACTAACCTTGGTCTAAGTCCACATCCACCATCGGAAATCCACAATTGATCATAGATATAAGGATAATTCAATTCATATTTCGAATATTCATCGTTGGAATTGATTCCTATTTCTCCTTAATTTTAGTTAATTAGAAACCAACGTTCTAATTAACCCTAATTATTAAATAACCCCAGACCAACGCTCAAAATTCAATTTAACAACAACTTTACACAATAGAGAAATCAATAAACTAGATAACACAAACACCAGAGGTTGCATTCAATCTATTTAAACATTCTTCTTAAGATTCAATAACCTCTATTGCAGAAAATAATCAAATTCTAGTGCTTCAAAAGTTAAAGGGATCAAACAATTACGGATTTGATGTTTAACTTAGCGGTAGATTGTTACAATCAATAAACTAGCCGGCCCTCTAGCAATTAAATGCAACAAATCATAGAAATAAATGCAGAAGAACATTCAATACTCAAAATATAAATCAAACAATAAGAAAAACTATTTAGATCTCACAATATGTGGTTCCGAGGCTTCCGTTTCCTTCAGCCAAGTGTAAAAGTTTGGTTACAATTCATGAATCTAAGAGAAAAATCGAGAAGAATGAAGTTGGAGGCGTTTTGGTGTGTTTTTAGGGTTGAAAAGTCGTGCAAGATATGTTGCCAAAGGAGTTTGAGTCAATTTAGGAAATCTGAGATTCGGCATCAGGGAACAACCATGCGATCGCAAGGTATTAAGTCATGCTGTCGCAAGGTATTAAGTCATGCTGTCGCAAGGAACAAATGAATTCAACCCTCAGACTCTCGGTGATGGTCTGTGCGATCGCGCGGAATTAAAGTCACGCGATCGCAAGGCTTTACAAAACTTCATCCGGACAACTTTCAGTATTTTGGCCTTAATTTTCTCTTCCGATGTCCTATTGAGGCGATTCAAGATGAATTGGAAAGCTAACTCAAAGGGCTACAAATTTTCTTCAGATGACATCTTCTAATTCGATTGTTTGACATGTCAAAAACTGGTCTCAATATGAGGCTAAAAATAGATGCAAAAATTTTCAACTTGAAAGTTGATATGTGATAATGTCTTGGCTATATTTCATCCATTTGACTTCTTTCTTCATCCAGTTGGCCTCTAGCACTCTCAAATCTTCATCGTGAGGTTCGATACAACTTTTTAATATTTACACTTTGGTTCCCGAACTTTTGCTTTCTTTCATTTTGGTCTTTTCCCCCTCATTTCTTCCAACTTACGCCATATCCATCGAATTGCCACCAAAACCAAAATATGAGAATACTAAGTACATTTAGGCATAAAATAGTCATATGAGCGTATTAAATAAAGATGTAAAATGTATATTTTATATTCCTATCAAATTTCCCCACACTTAGCTTTTGCTCGTCATCGGGCAAAACTTAAATTTAATTCTCCAAAGACACCAAGTCGTAATGCCAAGAACATAGAACCATCAAACTTTTTTAAAACACATAAAATATCATGAATAAACATTCCACACAACTCATAATCAATTAGCAAGCATTTTCATATAAAGATAAAGTAAACTAAACATGTAAACCCTCACGGACATAAGCACTCAACTCTCATGTGTTTAAAAGGGTAAGTGTTTCGCTCAAATTCATTCCAATTGAGATGTTCTACCATATGCTTGCATATCTTCTCATTCGCCACCACTTAGATCACATGCTTTACAAGAATCATAAGGACTTTTCAAGGGTTGTAATGTGGCTTATGGTCAAGGTGAGAAATATTTGGGTGTGTAACTCAAGAGCCATCGAAACTAGTGGAGTAAAGATAAATAGACTTAGCTCAAACATGTACTTAAGACATGTAAACCAACCACTCCACATGATAGTTTCATCATTTTTGCATCTATCCCACACAAGTCGAACTATTTCTTGAGATGTAGGAAGAGTTATGAATGTAGATCATTCTCACATTAAAATCACTCTCCTTCATCACTTATTTTTCTTTCTTTCTTTTCTTTTCCTCAATAATTCATTTTTTTCCTTCTTCATCTTGTGTTTTTCTTACACAATATAAACTCCAATTTATACACCAATAATGGAACTCCCTGAATTGACATAGAAAATTTGTTCCGATTCACCAATAATAGCACTACCATAAATTTTGATACCCCCACACTTATTTTCTTGCATATTCACACTTCTCATGACATTCAACAATACTCCACTATCTCTAAAGCTTGGGTAAAGATATTGTTTTTCCAGTTTAAAGCTTGTAATGTGAGTTTATACAAAAAAAAGGTAATAAGGCTCAAATGGGCTCAACAATGGAAAATTCAATTACAGGGTCGGCTATTTGGCTAAGGTGGCTAATTTATGTAATAAAGATGACCTTAATCATGTTCGTGCATGCATGTGTCAATGTGATCTCGAAAAGAATCAAGGCAAGTTCTAGAGAGATAAAATCATGGAAGAATATCACACATGAAAAAAATAATGAGACTGTTATGGATGTATCAGTCTAAAGGCTCAAAAATCTCACCGGCTTTTGTCTACATAATTTAGTCACTACCATTCTCAAAGAAAATAACTCCACTAATCAACTCTAAGTTGGAGGATTATTCATTCAATCATGTTACGAGTTTTTCAAAAGTCTAATTAATTCTAGCAAATAGTATACACAACCCAAAACAATCATTTAACTCTCAATTCATTTTCATGAAAAATCATGCAAAAATTTGTGAAATTAAACTCGCTCAAAATTTAAATGCAATAAATCTAAATATCTAAATCCTCTCCCCCACACTTAAAACTTACATTGTCCCCAATGTAAGGTGAAATGCAAAGAAAATGACAAAAATAACACGAATTAACAAAGGAATGCGAAAAAAAAAAAATAAAAACAAAAATAAAAAGATAAAGGAACGAACTCCCCTTGGGTTGCCTCCCAAGCAGCGCCTTTGTTTATTGTCTTTGGCTCGACTTATTGCTTTCTTGTTTAGCCCGGGTCTATCATGGTTGGCTTCGATCTTCTTTGCGGTGCACCAAGTCCATTGGGAATGATAACTGGTAGTGTTCTTCCACCTCCATGGAATGTATACTTGTAGTGACTGGGGTGAAGTTTCAAATCTGGAATGAAAATCTGCAAAACAAAGGATAAAAGTTTCTCATTAGAAACTGACAATACAAAACAAGAACTATTACCTGACTTTGGAAGATCATTTAATGCTACCACAGTTCTTTGTAACTCGGTATTTAAGGTCAACTCCTCTTTTTCCTTTCCAAGATGCTCATTAATGATAGATTCCCATTCATTTTTAGCAACAAATTTGAAAACATCCTGTGCTAATTGATCAATTACATCAACAAAATGAACACGATTATTAATATACGAATGTTTCATGGAATCATAGATATCAAACTTAATGATCTTATCATCAAATTCCATGGTCAATGTAACATTATTAAAATCCATTTTAGTTTTGGATGTCCTTAAGAATGGTCTTCCTAACAAGATAGGAGTAGTATGATTACTATTGCCCATGTCAAGCACATAAAAATCAGCAGGAAGAAACAAATCATCAATTTTCACAAGAACATCTTCAACCACTCCCTTAGGATATGCATTAGATTTATTAGCTAGTTGAATTATTACACTAGTGTTATTTAAGGGTCCAAGTTTCAAGTAATTGTATACAGAATATGGCATGACATTAATAGATGCTTCTGAATCTAGCATGGCCTTTTCAAACTTAGTGTCGCCTATCATGCAAGTGATAATGAACATACCTGGATTCGTGCACTTTGCTGGAAGTTTCTCTTGAATAATTGCAGATACGTGTTCTCCAAATTTTACATTTTCAATTCCCTTCAGTTTCTGTTTCCTCTTACTTGTGCACAATTGTTTTAAAAATTTAGCATAACGAGGCACTTATTTAATAATATCTAAAAGTGGAATGTTTACCTCGCATTTACTAAAAATTTCATGCAACTTATCATGATCTCGTTCATATTTTCTACATCCTACTAGAGCTTGAGGAAAAGGAGGTACATGTTTATAATTCGAAAGAGGTGGAAACTTACGCTCAGTTACCTCATTATCGTTGGGAGCAGTCTTGTTTGCAACAACGTTTTCTTCCTCTTTTTGCTCAGATGATGTAGGGGTTGCCTTTACTGGAATATCAACCTCTGTGCCACTTCTCAACTGATTGCACTTACATTTTTCCTTGGATTTACTACCGTTTGAGAGGGCAATTTTCCCAAATTCTGTGACTCTAATCAACTGACCGCGCTAACCATTTGACCCATTTGATTCTCCAAACATTGAATGCTAGCCTTGGTCTTCTATTGAAATTATAAAGTGTTAGTTGCAAGAGATTTAACAATATCTTTTAAAGACATTTCAGAGTTAGAAGATTGGCCATGTTGTTGTCTAGGAGGGTATGGCCGATTATATTACTGGAAATTTTGTCGATTTTGATTCACTTGTCGATTCCCATAACTAAGGTTTGGATGATCCCTCCATCCTTGGTTGTACGTGTTTGAATAGGGATCATAATTCCTTTGTGGTTGTCCAGGAAAGCTACCGGCTACATTTACGTGTTCAATGGATTCTTCTTGAAGTGTTGGGCACATATCAGTTGGATGGCTTACCAATGAACAAATTCCACATGCTTTTGCTGTTTGCATAGTACCTGCAGCCATTTGGCGAACAAGAGTAGTTAGACTCGCTATTTGTTGTTCAATGGATGAGACATTTACCTCGTTAACTTGTCTAGAAGGGGGATCGAATCTAGTGCCAAATTGTTGAGAGTTGGCTGCCATGTTTGCAATTAGGTTCCTTGCTCCTTCGGGAGTTTTATCCACCAAAGTTCCTCCACTTGCAGCATCAATCATACTCCTTTCTGTGGGTAGAAGACCTTCATAAAAGTATTGAATAAGGAGTTGCTCACTGATTTGGTGATGGGGGCAACTTGCGCACAATTTCTTGAACCGCTCCCAGTATTCATGTAATGACTCTCTGTTGTCCTGCCTTATGCCACAGATTTCCTTTCGGATGTTAGCTACCCTTGAAGCTGGGAAATATTCCTCTAAAAATAATCTTCTCATCTCATCCCATGTAGTAACGCTCCCCGATGGTAGATAATAGAGCCAATCCTTAGCCGAATCCTTCAGAGAAAATGGAAAGGCTCTCAGCTTAATCTGTTCTTCAGTAATTTCCGTGGGTTTCATACTCGTGCAGACCACATGAAACTCCTTCAGATGTTTATGAGGATCTTCACCTGCAAGACCATGAAAAGTTGGCAAAAGATGTATTAGCCCAAATTTAATCTCGAATGTAGTAGAAGCATCTAAATTATGAAAAGTTATGCATAGAGATTGTTGATTCAATGTAGGGGCTGCAAGCTCCTTCAAAGTTCGATTGTCCTCAATCGTGACTTCCTCTTCCTTTGATTCAAAATCACAAGGGAATAAGGTCTCGGGATCAAAATTATTCACTATGAAATTCCACCGATTGCTACTCTTGAACCTGCGCAAAGTTTTTTTCTAGTTCCGGATCGTACTGCAATTCACCTTGATTAGAAGATCGAGTTGCGGGCATAATCAAATTGAACAAATTAAAGAGAAGTTAAGGTAAGAGAAAAAAAGTCTATGCTAAAACTCCTAAAAATAATAAATTGCCTAAAAACCTAGAAAATTATGATTTTTTTTTCAAAAATAAAATAAAATAACTAAAGAAGTACAAAAATAAATTAGCACCACTCCCCGACAACGGCCCCAAAATTTGGTGGCTGTCGTAGGCACCCAAAAATAGTCCTTAAACCTCTAAACCTAATGTAGTAACGGAAGTAAGGGTCGATCCTACGAAGAGTGTGTAATTCAAAAGTTAAAGGGATCAAACAATTACGGATTTAATATTTAACTTAGCGGTAGATTGTTACAATCAATAAATTAGCGGGCCCTCTAGCAATTAAATGCAACAAATCATAGAAATAAATGCAGAAGAACATTCAATACTCAAAATATAAATCAAACAATAAGAAAAACTATTTAGATATCACAATATGTGGTTCCGAGGCTTCCGTTTCCTTCAGCCAAGTGTAAAAGTTTCGTTACAATTCATGAATCTAAGAGAAAAATCGAGAAGAATGAAGTTGGAGGCGTTTTGGTGTGTTTTTAGGGTTGAAAAGTTGTGCAAGATATGTTGCCAAAGGAGTTTGAGTCAATTTAGGAAACCTGAGATTCGGCATCAGGGAACAACTATGCGATCGCAAGGTATTAAATCATGCTTTCGCAAGGAACAAATGAATTCAACCCTCAGACTCTCGGTGATAGTTTGTACGATCGCGCGGAATTAAAGCCATGCGATCGCAAGGCTTTACAAAACTTCCTCCGTACAGCTTTCAGTATTTTGGTCTTAACTTTCTCTCTCGATATCCGATTGAGGCGATTCAGGATGAATTGGAAAGCTAACTCAAAGGGCTACAAATTTTCTTCAGATAACATCTTCTAATTCGATTTTTTGACTTGTCAAAAATGGGTCTCAATATGAGGCTGAAAACATATGCAAAACGTTTCAGCTTGAAAGTTGATATGTGATAATGTCTTGGCTATATTTCATCCATTTGACTTCTTTCTTCATCCAATTGGCCTCTAGCACTCTCAAGTCTTCATCGTGAGGTTCGATACAACTTTTGAATATTTACACTTTGGTTCCCGAACTTTCGCTTTCTTTCATTTTGGTCTTTTCCCCCTCATTTCTTCCAACTTACGCTATATCCATCGAATTGTCACCTAAACCAAAATATGAGAATACTAAGTACATTTAGGCATAAAATAGTCATATGAGCGCATTAAATAAAGATGTAAAATGTGTATTTTATATTCCTATCAAATTCCCTCACACTTAGCTTTTGCTCGTCCTTGGGTAGAACTTAAATTTAATTCTCCAAAGACACCAAATCGTAATGCCAAAAACATAGAACCATCAAACTTTTTCAAAACACATAAAATATCATGAATAAACATTCCACACAACTCATTATCAATTAACAAGCATTTTCATATAAAGATGAAGTAAACTAAACATTTAAACCCTCACGGATATAAGCACTCAACTCTCATGTGTTTAAAAGGGTAAGTGTTTCACTCAAATTCATTCCAATTGAGATGTTCTACCATATGCTTGCATATCTTCTCATTCGCCACCACTTAGATCACATACTTTACGAGAATCATAAGGACTTTTCAAAGGTTGTAATGTGGCTTATGGTCTAGGTGAGAAATATTTGGGTATGTAACTCAAGAGTCATCGAAACTAGTGGAGTAAAGATAAATAGACTTAGCTCAAACATATACTTAAGACATGTAAACCAACCACTTCACATGATAGCTTCATCATTTTCGCATCTATTCTAAACAAATCGAACTCTTTCTTGAGATGTAGGAAGAGTTATGAATATAGATCTTTTTTACATTAAAATCACTCTCATTCATCACTTATTATTATTATTTTTCTTTCTTTTCTTTTCTTTTCCTCAATAATTCATTTTTTTTCTTCTTCATCTTGTGTTTTTCTTACACAATGTAAACTCCAATTTATACACTAATAACGGAACTCCGTGAATTGATATAGAAAAATTGTTCCGATTCACCAATAATAGCATTACCATAAATCTTGATACCCCCACACTTATTTTCTTGCATATTCACACTTCTCATGACATTCAACAATACTCCACTATCTCTAAAACTTGGGTAAAGACATTGTTTTTTCAGTTTAAAGCTTGTAATGTGAGTTTATACAAAGAAAAGGTAATAAGGCTCAAATGGGCTCAACAATGGAAAGTTCAATTACAGGGTCGGCTATTTGGCTAAGGTGGCTAATTTATGTAACAAAGATGACCTTAATCATGTTCGTGCATGCATGTGTCAATGTGATCTAGAGAGACAAAACCATGGAAAAATATCACACATTAAAAAAATAATGAGACTGTTATGGATGTATAAGTCTAAAGGCTCAAAAATCTCAATGGCTTTTGTCCACATAATTTAGTCACTACCATTCTCAAAGAAAATAACTCCACTAATCAACTCTAAGTTGGAGGATTATTCATTCAATCATGTTATGAGTTCTTCAAAAGCCTAATTAATTCTAGCAAATAGCATACACAACCCAAAACAATCATTTAACTCTCAATTCATTTTCATGAAAAATCATGCAAAAACTTGTGAAATTAAACTCGCTCAAAATTTAAATGCAATAAATCTAAATATCTAAATCATCTCCCCTACGCTTAAAACTTACATTGTCCCCAATGTAAGGTGAAATGCAAAGAAAAGGACAAAAATAACACGAATTAACAAAGGAATGCGAAAACAAAACAAAAACAAAAATAAAAAGATAAAGGAACGAACTCCCCTTGAGTTGCCTCCCAAGCAACGCCTTTGTTTATTGTCTTTGGCTCGACTTATTGCTTTATTGTTTAACCCGGGTCTATCATGGTTGGCTTCGATCTTCTTTGCGGTGCACCAATTCAATTGGGAATGATACCTGGTAGTGTTCCTCCCACCTCTCATAAAAATTGAACTGTTTAATCTCATTATTCTGCATAGACTACAATATCACCGTTATTTTATCATCATAATAATAAATAACAATATTAGAAATAAATTGCCCATGGTCCAAGCGGAATGTCCATAATTTCATCATCTCCAAGTACCCCAAAAATCTCATCCGTATCTCTAACCCTCGTAAAAGAATCAATCCACGTCTTATCACTATACTACTGAATAAGTCTTTCGAAGTATATTTTTTAAAACTCTAGAGATCTACAGAAGGTGTAACAAATTTGATCAATGGGACTTCAAACTCGAGTGATTATTTATACGGTGTAATGATCAAAATTTAACATTTTTTCTTCCATGATATGGAATACTGTTCAATCATCTCTACCAAAGATACATTGAGAGTCAAGGTCATTTTGGTACAACAAAATAAAATTCACGGCCCAAGTTTCTTTGGTCTCAAATAAGTAGAAAAGCTTTGTTTTAATCCATGCATCGAAACTTGTTGACCTCGGAAAGTGGCTCTGACAGTGGCCAACAGAAAACGTATTCGAGTCAGCTCTTCTTGCATATGTGGCACGTCGTTGGTCACTCGTGGCCTTTCCCGAAGGGGTTAGGAGCGGCCACAAGCACTCCGACGGTCAAATCAGTTTAAATTTTAACCGGAAAAGAGTTCATCGACGCTGGAACTCTTGCCGGGAAGTGGTTGAAAAAGTGTATATTGTAAAGTGCTAATAGTTGAGGGAGGAGAATACTTAATTTCGCAATGTAGTGATAGTTTGGAGTGTATTTGATTCCAATACTTCTTCAGGCGCAAGGAGGGGGTATTTATACTAAGGATGGAAAAAGGAGAGCTGTTGGATGAGGAGACACATGTTGCTAGATCCTTAGGGCTCGTCCCATCCTAGGTGTCAATCCGTCCCTCCGTAGTTGGCCGGCATTGAATGTTTCTGACAGAAGCAGCTGATTTGACCGTTTAGGTCCTGCCCACTTCCCATCAGTCAGTGGTTTGATGTTGGAAATATCTTTGTACAAGAGATCTTCGATGAGGCGTGGCGAGGCAGGCGAGGCGTGGCAGCATTGTAGAAGCGGAGTGTGGGCCTTTTCATCCGCGACATATTTGCGGATGAGTCTGGTTCGTTTGCTGACGCCTATTCAATTCGTTCCTTTCGGATCATTTCCGCATATGTAGTCAGCTCGTCCTATGAATAATTACCTCGTCTAACGTGTGCTTAGTGTGGCCCCTCTGATGATATGAGGAGGGTGAGGTGGCGGTCTGACACAGATCCGTAACAATAGTCCCACAAGTCCATGTATGGATATTTATATAGTACAAGGACTTTCAGTTCCGGAGGTTCAGTTAGGAATTCTGCAGGGAGTTGGCTTGACATTGGGCCCTATCTGGCCGAAGTGATATGGGTTGGCAACTCTGTAGAAAGTTGTTGCAACGCGAAGCTGTTGTGAACGAAGCGATAGGAGTTGGCAACTTTAGGGATTGTTGCAACATCGGATCCTGCTCTGGTCGAAGTGATATGGGTTGGCAACTCTATGGAGAGCTATTGCAACATGAAGCTGTTGTAGCCGAAGCGATAGAAATTGGCAACTCTAGGGAGAGTTGTTGCAACATTGGATCCTGCTCTGGCCGAAGTGATATGGGTTGGCAACTCTGTCAAGTGTTGTTGCAATGCGAAGCTGTTGTGGCCAAACGATAGGAGTTGGCAACTCTAGGGAGAGTTGTTGCAACATCAGATCCGCTCTGGCCGAAATGATATGGGTTAGCAACTCTGTGGAGAGCTGTTGCAACACAAAGTTGTTGTGGCCGAAGCGATAGGAGTTGGAAACTCTAGGGGTTGTTGCAACATCGAATCCTGCTCTGGCCGAAATGATATTGGTTGGCAACTCTATGGAGAGCTGTTGCAATACGAAATTGTAGTGACCGAAGCAATATGAGTTGGCAACTCTATGGGGAGTTGTTGTAACATAAGATCCTGCTCTGGCCGAATTAATATGAGTTGGCAACTCTGTGGAGAGCTGTTGCAACGCGAAGCTGTTGTGGCTGAAGCGATAGGCGAACGGAGTGATGGGCTCTGGAGGGGTAGTCTTGGATTTTGTGTTAATGATTTAAAGGCTTTTGCGTCTTTCCAATGTAATCATGGGGGGCGTTTACTTGCTTCCAAGACAAGCTTTCCTTGCTATAAATGGTAATGATGGCGGCGGCGTTCGTTCCTTAAGGCGACGTGTTTGGGTCGCGCCTGTAGCCCACCGCTTCATCAGGGCCGTTAATTCAAATGACCCTTAGCTTTAATGGAGATCCCCGTGCTTCATCGTTGGACGGTCCAGATGTGATTTGGATGATCCAAGGGTTGGGGCGAATTAGAAACGCCTATAAAATGCCCATTCTCTTCATTTCCAAGCTTTTACTTTCGCAAAAATTTCATATTGCTCTCAAGAACCCTTGCATTTTCTCGTGCTCCGTTAGCAACTCCGGAGAGATCTCTAAAACCTCCGGCGAGCAAAGGGTATTCTTCCTCAAGTTGAGGTAATATTCCCTATTTTCAGTTTCTTCATCTCTTTCTTTAGATTCCCCCAAAATTCTGAAAATCTCTGGGATGGCGAGCGAACAATCTGTTAGCGCTTCTAGGAGTAAGGAGAGGAGGGGTGAGGGGAGTTCTTCTTTAATGAAACCCACATTAGTGTCTTCGGACGAGTTGAGTAGGATCATTAGGGCCGGGGAGAACATTTGGAGACGCCCAACTTTCCCTGTAGATACTTCAGTTCAATAGGGGGGCTTCGAACTACCCTTCAAAAATTACTATGGAGGTGCTGGAAAAGTACATGGTCGTTTTTAGGATCTCGACAATATAGAGCTAATCGTACCCGAGCCCCACTAGAGGGCCTGCTACCCGATGCCAGAGTGTGTGGCTGTGAGTGAAAATCTCCTTAAGGCAGGACTTAGGCTCCCCTTCCATCCTTTCTTTAGGTTAGTGCTTCGTTTCTATGGGTTGGCCCCGACCCAGTTCAACCCAAACTCTTGGTCCCATATAGTAGTGTGTGGTTGGGGGGACGAGACAAATGGATGGTACTACTTGGCACCCTGGCGGTCCCATGCCCCTTTCATAACTGGGCTGCCCACCTCCGTCAAGGACTGGAGGAGCTCTTGGTTCTGGGTAGCCGGGAGGTGGGACACCATGGAGGGCGACCCCAGGCACCTCTTACTGTCCCCACTTCGTACTCGACTTACAGTAAGTTCATTTCCTGAGCTGATTTCACTTTTACATCTTTACTTACTGTTTTAATATATCTTGTTTGCAGGCTCTCTTCCGAGGTGTGAAATATCCAAGGAGGAGTGGGATATAATAAGCGAGATCTATCGAACGCCTCCAATGAAGAAGATATATAAAGAAATTATTGACAAAAACACCCACTTCGTTCTCCACGAATTAATGTCGAATCAAGGTAATGATCTCGCTTTACCTCTGCTTATGTCCTTGCTTATCCGAAAATACTTAATCTGTTTGCCTTGTTTACAGGAGACTTTGCGAAGAAGAAGGTGTTGAGGCCTGACTTCGCCTCGATCTGTAAATCAGTTGCGGAGGCGAAACTATTGAAGGCAAGCTCGACTGCTTACAAGAAGTAGTCTAAGCGTCTGCACCCTTAGCAAGGCTTAGCAGCAGGCTGAGGAAGACGAGGCGGAGGAGGGAGCTCCACTCATAAAAAGAAGAAAAGCTGGCCCAGCATGGGCGTCTATTCCTTTAATCCCTCCTCTTTCATCCGATGTTGGGGTGACAATGGCAGCCCCCTCTACCGTTCCTCAGCCATTGTGCCCATAATTGCGTATTTCGTCGAGGGGGAGACCAAGAAAAGGCATAAGCGACCTGCTAGTGCTCCGGCTAAGGGCAAAGTCACGGACTTCCTGGGGAGCAAGGATAATAATCTTTCTGAAGCTATGCTGGAGATGCTTCTCCCAGAGGCCGCCTCCCCCGCCAGAGTCCACAGCAAGTATTGGACTGAAGACTGGGCTAATCAAGCCGCCTCGTGCGAAATCGAGGACTTGCTGGCGGCTAACAACGCCTGTGTGGCCAGGGCCCTAAGTATGGGCGTCGCGGCTGAGGATTTGTTCAGAGGCCTCCGTAAGAAAAATGAGGATTTGGAAAAGAGGTTGGAGGCCTCTTCGAATTGGAAGCCAAAGTGGAGAAGGCCAAGAAGGAAGTCGAGGAGGTGGAGGAAAAATGGATAGCGACTTCCTTACAGTTGGATGAGTCCGAGCTCCGAGCCAATTGGCTAAAGAACAAGCTCCATGAGTTCGCCTCACAAGTGGCGGCTTTGACCAAAAGGGTCGACCAGGCCAATGACCATCAGAGAATTGCTTCGGAAGCTCTGGTGGAGGCTAACAAACAAAAAGTCGAACTGAGGGTGCTATCTGAGGCTCAAGCAGGAGAGATTGAGTCGCTGAGGGCCGAAGTGAAGACAGATGGGGACGCGGTAGTCGAGGACTATAAGGCGAACTTTAACAAGACGTTTGAGTACGACGACTCCACTAGCTACTAGGCTTCTTGGGTTGCCCAGGAGATGATGTCTCGCCTGTTCGAGAGGCATTGATAAGTGTGTTTTTGCACACTTATTTAATACTTAAATATACTTATTATTGATTAAAATGAGCGAATTTCTATTCACAATTATGTAATTATTGCTTTTGTAGGCAAAAATACCCAAATGTAAGAGAACAAGACAAAATAATAATAAAAAAAGGACAAAAAACGTACAAAGATGTGAAGTTTGGGACCAAGTTGCACAAGTGCTGAAAGTTGGAGGACATTGGGATACAATTTATTGAGGGCAACATTGAAATGAAAATCCAAATTCGAGGACCAAATTGTATAACATTATAGTTGAGGGATCGAACACGCAAATATTGGAGGTCTTAACTGCAAAATGACAAAGATTTCACCAAAAGTACGCATCCGCACACATTTAGTGCGCACTTGCTCAGTTCACTTCTGGAATGGTGCACATCTGCGCACTTTAAGTGCGCACCCGCACACCTGTGCGTTAAAAATTGCCGAAAACCAGAAATTTTGAGGGCATTTTGGGTTTTTGGTTGTGCTCGGTTTTGGGAGTATTTAAGGACCAAATCCCATGACTCAAACCCTAGTTCTAGTTGGTAGAGTTTTGCATTTTCTTCTCTATCTCCTCTTCTTTGATCTCTCTCTTTTCTTTTTCTTCCATTTTCTTATCTTTTCTTTCTCTCATTTCTTTCTTCCTTCATTTTCTCTTCTTTTCTTTTTCTTTTCCTTTTTGCTTGGGATTTTGGAGATTAAATCAAAGAGCACAAGGAGATTCAATCAAAGATTTGGAGAAGTATTTGGGAGAATCAAAGCCAAGTTTCAAAAAAGGGGTTTTATCTATACTTTGTATTTTCTCATTTATTTTGCCATTTTTTTTGTAATGAATGTTATGCATATTCTCCTTTGTTATCAAATATATAAAATGGGCTAATTGATTGTGTTGGGATTTGTGGAATTAGTTGACCTAGCCTTGATTAATTTCTATATTTGCCCTTTGATTTTAAGTTGCTTATTGTTATGTGTTTCTACTATTGTTTTCCATATATTTTCATTTATGTGGCCAATAAATGATTGTGTTTAGTCATTTGTACATCGTTCGAGAGAAGTTTGTGCATTTTAGACCAAATAGTAGGAACCCTAGGTTTGTATAATGGATAGAGATATATCATTAGCCCTAGGTGACCCAATGAGCTATTTTCATAATGATTGAATGCGATTGTTTGGTTGTAATCGACATAGAGATATAGTATGTTAAACCAATCAATTAGGGTTAATTTCACTCGAGAGAAGTAATTAACTAAAATTGGAAGATCGGGTCTAACATAGTAAACGAGTAATTTATTAATTGGCTTATAGAGAAATTAATTAGGCGATGGTTAAACAAAACCATGAATCCCCACGACGTTCTTCATCCGAAATCTCCAAGTATTTGTGTTTTTCTTATTTTTTAGGTTTTTTAGTTTATTTACCGCTTTTCAAATCTAATGTTTAATTGTGTATGTTTCATTTGATTGTTAGAATTAAATTTATTAAAGTCATATAATCTAAAGTAACATTCCTCGAGGGATCGACAACCCGGACTCAAAAAGTTCACTTTTTTACTTGTACGCGACCCGTGCACTTGTGGTATATTTTCAAGCGAACATGCATCAATAGTTGGATATTGGCTTCCTAGAAGAGGAGTTCGGCGGCCCACCGGGGGCAGACCAGTGGCCGAGGAGGCAGTGGAAGAGGAGGAGGAGGCCCCCCAGGAGGAGCTGGGAGCGGGGGCCATTATTAATATAGATCCTTAGTTTTTTCTTTTCTTTTATCTTGTAATGGCTTCGGCCTCTTTCTCTGATGAATGAAATTCATTTTCTTCTAAGTGTCGTCGTATCTTCTATCATAGAAAACTATTTAATTGCATCGGACTTATTCAATCACTTAATAAAATGGAAGAAGCCAATGAACAAATAATATCGCATCGGGCTTATTCAACCACTTAATAAAATGGAAGAAACCAATGAACAAGTAATATCGCATCGGACTTATTCAACCACTTAATAAAATAGAAGCAGCGAATGAACAAGTAATATCGCATCGGGCTTATTCAATCACTTAATTAAATGGAAGAAGCCAATGACCAAGTAATATCGCATCGGACTTATTCAACCACTTAATAAAATGGAAGAAGCCAGTGAACATGTAATAACCCGTGGGCTACGCGTGTTCGTCGCTTCGTTAAAGATGGCACCCGCACCACCTCTGACTAGGCAGAATATTGGGGGTGACCCCTGTGGAGGAGCTTGCACCTCACCCAATGTTGCTTGATGTGTGCACTTGTTGCTTCATCAAAGAAGGTACCCGCACCACCCAGACTAGGCAGATTGTTTTATTGGGAATGACCTCTGTGGAGGAGCTTGCACCTCGCCCAATGTTGATTGATGTGTGCACTTGCTGCTTCATCAAAGATAGCACCCGCACTACCTCAGACTAGGCAAAAGATTGGGGGTGACCCTTGTGGAGGAGCTTTCACTTCGCCCAATGTTGCTTGACGTGTCGTGAGAGCGGAGTGAACATAGCATTTCATTTATTTGATTGCAACACTTACAACATTACATGTTTCCTACTGGTAATACTTCCTCAGATGTTCAATATTCCAAGGGTGAGGCATCATCCTTCTGTTCAGATCCCCAATTTTGTAAGTTTCGGACCTGATCTCTTCGGTAATACGATAGGGCCCTTCCCAGTTCGGCCCCAAAGTCCCTGTGTTTGGATCTTTGGTCGAAGGGAAAACCTTGTGGAGTACCAGGTCGCCAACGCAGAACACTCTATTCTTCACTTTAGCATTGTAGTAATGCGTCATCTTTTGATAGTAAGAAGCAAGCCTGACTTGGGAATCATCTCTCTTTTCCTCAGGAAAATCCAACTCAAGCTTCTTCAGTTCATCATTTGTTATTTCATTGAAGTGGATACGGCGAGGAGAAGGAACACTGACCTCTACAGGGCTCATTGCCTCGACTCTATAGGTCATGGAAAATGGGGTTTCCCCAGTGGCTATTTTGCATGTGGTTCTGATGGCCCATAGAACCTGGGGGAGCTCGATAACCCAGACCGCTTTGGAGGCATCCAGCTTCCGTTTCAGGGTGAGTGATTACGCTAAAAAGATAACGCGATAGTTGTAGTACAGCTTTGAGGTGTCGTATCCACAGGGAAATGGAAGAATATTTAAAGAATCAAAAAGACTGAATTGTTCTCTCAAATGTGTAATAAAAATTAATGTTGAAAGGTGAAATTAAAATCAATAATTCGAAGCGGTGAAGCGTCGAAATTCCCTCGATTGGATTGGATCAGTCATATCAATTTTTCATTTTTATAACACAATTAGAGGTTTCTATCCCGACACTCTAATAAGAAGATATATCGTGAAAATCAATTTCATTTACAAATGTAATTCTACAATTTGGATTTAAGACATATTCGCACAATTTTATTGGAATAAGATCAAAGATCGACCATATACATCAAGCATAAGGCAATAATCAATCCGTGATAAAGTGAAATTGAAATTAAAATTCAACAACTAATTTAATCTAATGATAGAAGAAGCATGACTGGATCTATAGAAGATATAATAATTGTTAAATCAATCTCAATAATAAATAATTGAAATTGAAACTCAATAAATAGTTTGATTGAATAATGGAAAAAGTATGACTAAATTCATGAAAAAATCTTGTAAATATTAAACTGATTTCAATATAAATTCAAGAAAATGAAAATTTAAATTCTAGGATTGTTTGACAATGAAAATATCAAATTAAATGAATAAAAGAAATGAAATCACCAATTCCAACCGAGTTCCTTCGTAACTTCACCAAGGGTTTTAGTTCTCCATGAGTTTCTTGAGCCAAAGAGGAGAATAATGGTATATGGTCCATATATATTCTGCTGTTTAGTATTTGTAAGAGTCGAAAATTGGATGAAAAAATCATGTTCAAATTGGTTTCCAAAAGAGTTCTAATCGAATAAGGAAAGTTGCTTTCGCGCGTGAATTTTTTGTCTTTACACAGCAGTCAGTAATTTCATTATAACTTTCTCTTCCGATATCCGATTTAGACGATTTAAAATGAATTAGAAATATAACTGAAAGAGCTGAAACTTTGTTAGAAATAGCTATTTTCCAATTCAGAATTTTACTATGCCAAAAATGGGTCTCGATTTTCGGCTAAAAATCGGGAATATATTTTGTGCGAATTGAAAATTGATTTTGATAATATTCCATTCCTTTTTGACTTCTAATTGCTTCCAATCGACCCTTAGCACTCTCGAACCTTCATCGTGAGCCCCGACATAATTTTTGAGTATTACACTTTAGTCCATGAACTTTCACTGTCTTCCACTTTGGTCATTTTTCATTTGTTTCTCGTTATTTCCGCTACATTCATCACTTGTCCTGCAAAACATGAATTGCATAGAATTAAACCATATTCTAACCTATTAATCACCAATTGTTCATGTTTTGACAGTAAAATAAGTATGTAAAAACGTACTTATCAAACTCCCCCAAACTTGAACTATTATTTGTCCTCAAACAATAACAATATAACTTAACTCTATAAACAATATGGTTTAACAATATGTTGTGTCTCAGATTTGAAATTTGGTAGTCAGACAAATGAACAATTACAACAGTGCAAAAATTAAATCAGTCTCCACCTGTTATATACATAATCTGACGTGTGTGTGAAAACTCATGTCAACATATTAAGATTATGATTGGTTCAATCCCTGACCCCATAGTAGTCAAATATGTACTTTCCTCGCTCGAGAGATACACACACCCCCAAACTTATGTTTGTCACTCAATTTTTTCGGGTATATCCTAAGTTAAATCCATTCAATTCTGTTCCTTATCCTCTCTTAGTTTGGATAGACATTACTCCTACAAGTCCACACTTCAACAAGTCGGGATTCTCCTATATTTTTGATCGCTTTAACCTTTAAGACTAGACTAAGTTACTTGCTTCTCGTCAAATGTGTAGTTTTGTCAACTGGATGTTTGGGGCGTAATCAATGTATTTGAATAAATTTTTTTCTTTCTTTTCGTTTTTTTCTTCATTTATTTTTCTATTTTTATTTGAGTATCTTCTCATTTGCTTTCTATATAACCCATGTAACGAGTTTTAGGCCGATAATTCCCAAGTCAGATGATCATAGGGCACCAGGTTTTAAATCACCCTCATAGGCTTAATCACCCGAGTTATATAGGGTCGAAAAGATGCTTTTTATGTACTCAAAGATTAGTGCAATGTCCCTTTTCTTTTAGACATCCAATTTTTAAAACTAACTTCTAACTTAAAGTTTTCACCTCGTTTTTATCTCAATGAGTTTCAGACAATTTACACAAGGTTTTCATGCATAGAATCCCTACTTATCTCAGTGTTTCCCTGTAACAGTTTAATCATCTCCAAACTAGCATATATTTGGATTTATGGAATACGACACTAGAGGTTATTAGGTTGTATCACTAAGTTCTACTATCCTCTACAAAATAAACCGCATCACTAAGTCAATATGCCAAACATAAGTAACGTGCATAGAAAATGTCAAATTTTACATAAACAAGTCTAAACTAATCCAATAATGCACTATTTCATCATTCATAGCAGATACTTATCCCAATGATTCTCAAAAATTTTGAAACTCCATGATATTACTTATACAAATTCGCAATAAAATCCAATAGAATCCTCCCCCAACTAAATTTTGCATTGTCCTCAATGCTTACATGATAGATAAATGAAGGGAATGACAAATATCACACAATAATTCAGTGAAACAACATAACTTAAAGTGTAAGAGCCGAAAGCACTCAATGCAATGGTAAAGCAAAGAAAATGACAAAATTAACTAGAATAAAAATGCAAAAGTAAAAGGCAGAAGAAAAAGAACGAACTCCCATTGGGTTGCCTCCCAAGCAGCGCCTTTGTTTATTGTCTTTGGCTCGACCCAATGTTTCCTCCCTAGCCTGCATCCAGTAAGTGTGGTTTCAATCTTCTTTGCAATGCACTAAGCTCCTTGGACATAAGCACTGGTGATATTCCTCCGCCTCCATCAAATACATGCGTGGGATAACAAGAGGAGAGCTCAGAATCAGGAGTAGAGACCTGCAAGACAAAAGGTAAAGTTCTCTCATTACAAACCGGCAATGTAAAATAAGAACTATTACCTGACTCTTGATCATCTATCTCAAGATGTTTATTGATGATGAAGTCTACTCCATTCGGTTCTAGAATTTCCTGTGGTGGTCCAAGGAACATACTATCAGCAACCTCTTGAGTAAGTGCATCCATCATGTGTGTTTGATGACACTCATCATCCTCCTCTAACTGCTTAGTGATATGGAAAATGTTGACTTCTAGAGTCATATTCCCAAATGATAGTTTCATAAGACCACTCCTACAATTAATCAGAGCATTAGCAGTAGCAAGGAAAGGTCTACCAAGAATGATATGAATTTTAGAGTCAACATTCACGTCATCTTTTACATCCAACACCAAGAAATCCACGGGATAGTAAAATTTATCAATTTGAATCAAGACATCCTCAATTACTCCCCTAGGTCTAACAGTGGACCTATCAGCTAATTGTAAAACCACAGATGTAGGCTTCATCTCACCCAAACCTAATGACAGGTAAATAGCATAAGGCATGAGCTTGAACTAGCCCCTAAATCTAGAGAGCTTGTCCAAACTCATGACTCCCAATGATACAAGACACAGTAGGACAACCATGGTCCTTATACTTAGGTGGGACTCTTTGTTCAATCATTGCACTCACTTGCTCGGTTAAGAAAGCAGTTTTCTTGACATTGTGTTTCCTTTTGATAGTGCATAAATCGTTGAGGACTTTAGCATACGTAGGAATCTGTGAAATTACATGCAAAAAGGGCAAATTGATTTTTACCTGCTTCAGATGCTCTAAGACTTCACTATGTTGATCAGCAGATTTTGAGGTGGACTTAAGGGCTAGTGGGAAAGGTGCTCTCATTGGATTTGTCATCACTTCCTCACTAGAGCTACTCTCTTCAGCCTTACTAGACTCTTTTTCAGTTTCCATTGGTCTAGGGGTTTGTTCTATGACTTTCCCTGACGTAGTGGTTATAACATTTACCTCCCTAAGATTTTTTATATTAAATCCTGAGGTTTGTGCCATGTATTGTCCCTTAGGGTTAAGTTGAGGTTGTGCCAGAAATTTTTCAAGTTCCTCTACAGCTAAGGCACTAGTTAGTTTGGAGATATGATTCTTGATTTCCTTATGATCCTCAACAATTTGGGTAATCATAATCTTGAATTTTTTATTTGTTTTCCCATGTGCCTCCATGAAAGCATGTAAGGTATCTTCTAAGAAATTTCTAGATAACGTGGGTTGGTATGAGGGTGTATTGTAACCTCTATACGTTTGGGTGGATTGTCGATTTTCAGATTTCCAGCTAAAATTTGGATGATTTCGCCACCCTGGGTTGTAGCTTTCAGAGAAAGGGGCATAAGGTTTGTTATATGTACCTAAGGCATTGAAATATTCTTCATGAACCCCCCCTCACCTTAGCAGGAGTAGAACACGATTGCGTTGGATGAACAATTCCACCACATACATTACAAGGTCCAGAAGACTCAACATGAGCTACAGTAGATGTAGGCTTTGAACTCTTAGTGCGTAGGTTTTCAATTTCTCTAGTCAAGGCTTTTACTTTAGCTCTAAGATCGTCTTCTTCCCTAAGATGATAAACGCCTGCACTAGAAGGATTTCCAACGGCTCGTGACCTATTGGCGCTATCAGTGGTACTAGGGCCAGTCCAAGTGTGAGCTTTTTCTGCTAGTTCATCTAAATATTCTATAGCCTCATCAGGATCTTTCTGTAAAAATTCACAATTACACATCATCTCTATAAATTGACGCTCCCTAGATGTTAACCCTTCATAAAAATAGCTCACGATACACCAACTCTCATAACCATGATGGGGGCAAAGAGCTTGAAGTTCTTTATACTTTTCCCACGCTTGATATAAAGTTTCACTCTCCTTTTGGATAAAAGAAGAGATTTGTTTTTTCAACGCAATAGTTTTGTGGTGGGGAAAGTATTTGCTAAAGAATATTTGTGTCATTTCAGCCCAAGTTTCAATCCAACGTGGTCTCAATGAATACAACCAGCTTTTAGCTCTTTCCTTAAGAGAAAATGGGAAGGATTTGAGCCTAATTGCATCCATTGTACCATGTTGATTGTGGAAGGTTGCTACAACCTCCTCGAATTCCCTAACATGCACATACGGGTTTTCATTCTCAAGTCCATTAAAGTTAGGAAGAAGTTGAGTAATTTCAGGTTTAAAATCTACATGTGGCATGTTAGGTGGAAACATAATACATGAATGTGTAGATGTACGGGTGGGGTGCAGATAACCATGCAAAATTCTATACGGTACATCATGCTCATTGTCAGACATTGTGTTATGTGATGAAGTGTTAGTTTTAACAGATATAGAATCAAAAGCAGGGTTAAAAGATGTTCAAACTATGTGTCGGGTCTGTCCGCAGATCGTCCTCATTCTCCTCGATACCTGCTCATAGAAAAAGTAAAAGAAAATAAAGTGAAAATAAGAAAAATACAATAAAGAAAATTAAACTAACCAATTCCAACCGAGTTCCTTCGTAACTTCACCAAGGGTTTTAGTTCTCCATGAGTTTCTTGAGCCAAAGAGGAGAAGAATGGTGTATGGGGGCTTATTCCATATGTATTCTACTGTTAAGTATTTGTAAGAGTCAGAAATTGGATGAAATCACGTCCAAATAAGTTTCCAAAAGAGTTCTAATCGAATAAGGAAAGTTGCTTTTGCGCGCGAATTTTTTGTCTCTGCACATCAGTCAGTAATTTGATTATAACTTTCTCTTTCGATATCCGATTTAGACGATTCAAAATGTATTAGAAAGATAACTCAAAGAGCTGCAACTTTGTTAGCAGTAACTCTTTTCCAAATCGGACCTTTACTATGCCAAAAATGGGTCTCAATCTTCGGCTAAAAATCTGGAATATATCTTGTACTAATTGGAAATTGATTTTGATAATATTTCATTCCTTTTTGACTTCTAATTGCTTCCAATCGAATCTTAGCACTCTTGAACCTTCATCGTGAGCCCCGACATATTTTTCGAGTATTTTCACTTTAGTCCATGAACTTTCACTTTCTTCCATTTTGGTCATTTTTCACTTGTTTCTCCTTATTTCCGCTACATTCATCACTTGTCCTGCAAAACATGAATTACATAGAATTAAGCTATATTCCAACATATTAATCAACAATTGCTCATGTTTTGACAGTAAAATAAGCATGTAAAAACGTACTTATCAGGGAGCTTTATGGTCTTGTTGAACTATTTACCATTGTCTGAAACTAAGGAATGAGGTATGCCGAACCGGCATATGATGTTTTTCCAGAGAAACTTGGAAGTGTTGGCCTCAGTAATCTTAGCCAGAGGCTCTGTTTCCACCTATTTAGTGAAGTAGTCAATAGCGACTGGCAGAGCGAGAGCTCACTCTTCCCTTTAGCAAGGGACCAATGAAATCCACACCTTATTTGGCGAACGGCCAGGGGCTGGATACAACCGTAAGTTCTTGAGGTGGTTGACTCTGCACATTGGAGAAGTGTTGACACTTTTCACATTTGCGTACGAACTCTATAACATCCCTTTTCAGTGTCGACTAGTAATACCCTTGTCTGAGTATCTTGTGTGCCAAGGCTGGTCCACCGAAGTGATTTCCACAAACGCCTTCATGCACCTCTTTAAGGATATAATTCATTCCTTCTCTCCCTACGCATATAAGAAGGGGAGAGGAGAAGCCGCGTTTATATAGGATATCATCCTGTAGGACAAAGTGAACAGCTCTCCTTCGAAGCATTCGTGCTTCGGTTCCATCCTCTGGCAAGGTTTGCTCTTTCAAGTAGGCCAAGATTGGTAGCATCTAGGGTGGTGTGCTATCAATCCACATCAGCTTTTCACCCTTCTTGATGGAGGGTTCAGCCAGGTGCTCAGTTGGCACTACCTTGAACAGCTCCGAATCTTTGCTGCTGGCCAGCTTCGACAGAGCATCCGCATGGGAATTCTCTTGGCAAGGCACCTGGATCAGCTCGAACCTCTTGAAGTTTGACAGAGAATTCATGACCAGCTTCAGATATGCTGCCATATAGTTGTCTCTAGCCACGAAGTTTCCATTAACTTGATTCACCACCAACTGTAAATCACCGTTGATAATCAATCTCTTCACTTGTAGTTCTTCGGCTAATCGAAGTCCAGCTAAGAGAGCCTCGTATTCAGCCTTGTTATTGGATCCGAGCCTTACGACAGTTGAGCTTGTGTCCTTCTGGGCTTTCCAACACGACATTAGCTCCAGAGCCCGTCTCTCCGGAGGAGCCGTCAACAAAGAGATCCCAGGTGGGAGGCTCTGCTGGCTCCATGTTTACTTCGACTTCAGGGGCCTTTGCAAATTCTGCAACAAAATCGGCCAGGGCTTGACCATTGATTGCTGTTCGAGGCGTGTACGTTATGTCGAACTCACTGAGTTCAATGGCTCATTTTAGCAGCCTTCCCAAGGCGTCTGGCTTCTGCAGGACCTGCCTTAACGGAAAATTCGTCAGGACGTGGATGCTATGGTTCTGGAAGTATGGCCTCAACTTTCGGGAGGCGATGACTAGCAAAAGAGCCAATTTCTCCATGTCTGGGTAACGCACTTTAGTGGGTAACAGGGCTCTGCTTACATAGTAGATTGGCAGCTGGTGCCTTTCTTCTTCTCGCACAAGTACCGAGCTGATCGAACCTTCGGCTACTACTAAGTACAACAGCAGAGGCTCTCATCCTTTTGGTTTGCTGAGTAGAGGTGCATGTCCCAAGTAGTTTTTTAACTCTTAGAATGCCTCTTCGCACTCCGAGGCCCATAGGAATTTCTTACCCCTTTTGAGGACTTTGAAAAAAGGCAAGCACTTTTCAATGGCCTTTGAGATGAAGCGATTCAGTGCGGCTATTCTACCAGTGAACTGTTGCACTTCTTTTGGCTTCTGTGGCGACCTCATTTCGATTAGGGCTTTGATTTTATCTAGGTTGGCCTCGATTCTCCTCTGATTTACACTGCAGCCTAAGAACTTCCCCGAGGCCATGCCAAAGGCACATTTAAGAGGGTTCAACCTCATGTGGTATTTTCTCAATGTATGGAAGGCCTCGGCCAGGTGCCTGATGTGTTCCTTGGCCAGGAGGATTTTTACAAGCATATCATCCATATAAACTTCCATTGTTTTGCCGAGCTGGTCAACGAACATCTTATTGACCAGCCTTGGTAGGTGGCTCCAACGTTTTTCAAGCCGAAAGACATTACTTTATAACAGTAAAGTCTCCTATCATTGATGAAAGATATATTCTCCTTGTCCCCTGGGAACATGAGAATTTGATTGTAGCCTGAATAAACGTCCATGAAGCTTAGCAATTCATGCCCCGTGGTCGAATTTACCAACTGGTCGATTCTCGGAAGTGGGGAGCTGTCCTTTGGGCGGGCCTGATTAAGGTTAGAGAAATCAATACAAACCCTCCATTTACCATTGTGTTTCTTCACAAATACGGGGTTCGAGATCCATTTTGGATAGTTAGCCTCACGGATAAAGTCATTACTGACAAGTCTCTCAACCTCTTCTTTCAGGGCTTTATACCTTTCGGCATTCAATGCCCTCATCTTCTGCCTGTGTGGAGTACAATTAGGGTCAATCTGCAAGTGATGGCAACTGACCTTGGGATCTATTCCAATCATATCTTCATGTCTCCATGCGAAGACATCTGAATTTTTTCGAAGGAAGTCTTTTAGTTCTTTCTTAGAGCCTGTTTGGTACAGATTCTCATTTTCTACAGTAAATCAATTCTCATTTTCAACCACACATTTTTCAATAAAATAATATTTTCCATCACATCAATACTTTTTTCTTATTTTTCAACCACACATTTCCCATCATATCACTATTCAAAAATCAATTCTTCCCCAAAAAATCCCTACCAAACACACTCTTAATCTCTTCTTCCAATTCATTTCCGACCTGCAAGACCTTCAATGTGTGTTGGGGATCCACTGGGAAGGTCTCAAGCTTTTCCATTAGGGCAGTTTGGGATTCCCACTCAATCACCCTGGGATCCAGTTCTTCTATGGACACTTCGAATCTGGCCTCTGCCATGACAATGTCTTGCATTGGAGGTTGCCCTTCCTTAGGGGCCTCTGACATTTTGACGTCTAACACCATGTTAACTTATGGCTCTGCCTTTCTTAGGGAATTAAGAAAGCACTCCCTAAACCCCATCTGATCGCCTCGGACAGTGGCGATTCCTCGTTCTGTGGGAAACTTCATACAGAGGTGGGAATGGAAGTTACTGCCTATATTTCTTTTCGAGTGGGCCTCCCCAGAACTCCGTGATAAGCGGATCGACAATCAACAATTAGGAATTCCATGAAGGTGAGGCGAGGCGAGGCCCCCATTTCGACAGCCAAAGTAATTTTACCTCTAGGAATGATGTTGTCTCCAGTGAATCCATAAAGGGACGAGCTCATTGGAGTTAGCTCATGATCTACTGCCATTTTGTCGAAGGTCGTCCCAAATAGGATGTTAACTGAACTGCCGTTATCCACCAGCATGCGTTTCAGCCCGTTGCGAGCTACCACGGCTCTAACTACCAGGGCGTCGCAGTGTGGGAAGTGCACATTGGTAGTATTTTCCTGGGTGAATGTAATGGGCTCTGCAGCCCTTCCATTTTGTGACTGGCTAACTATATAGCTAAAGCCATTGGTGGGGCTCCCGCCCCCTCTTGTAATTTCTTTGTTCATTTTTTGATTCACCTCCCACATGGGGTCCACCAATGAAGTGTAGATTTCACGAATGGGTTGTTGCTCATTCGAGGCAGCCGAATCTCTCCTAGGGCGTTGCCCGTTTCAGGGTCTGTCCCTATCATTGTTTCTGCCATTATGGGGGGGATAGTCGCCTCGTTTCACCCCTTCGATGGGGGCTCCGCCCTGGATTGTTATCTTGATAACGGTGATCTCTGGAGTCACGAAGGTTGCTTGCTGGCCTATTCATCCCTCTACATTCGCTTGTGTCATGGTCATAATAGTGATGAATTGTGCAGTAGGGTCGCGTTTCCTGGGGCCTATCTTTAGGCCTTCCCCTCTCTTCCTCTATTTCTAGAGGAAGAGGGTCGTCCAGTATTTCTAGTTAGATTGCTTGGGATTGGCCCAACATTTTCATAAGCCAAGGTGGGGACTGCATTCAGAGTGCCAATAGCCAGTGCCTGTCCCGAAGTGGGAGCCACGACGTATCCAGCTTGAGTCCACTGCTGGCTCCTATTTGAGAGATGGGTCCCCTACCTATCTACCTTTGAAAAGGTGGGTGCCCTTGGGCAACCTGTTTCTGTGGTCGATCATCTCTTTGTTGACAATCTCAACTTTCATCATTTCCACCAATTCATCATACGTCAAAGGATTCTTGCTTCAGACATCTCTCCAGAACAAAGTGTTCGTGTTCAACCCTCCTTTTAGGGCTGAAAGGGCCTCCTTGTCTGTAACTTGTTCACAGTAGGTTATCTCATCGATAAAGCGAGCAAGGTAACTTTTTAGGGGCTTCCCTGGTGCTTGCCTCATGTCTTGCAAGCGTTGAATTGGCGCATCTCCCTCTTTCCTCGAAAGGTATTGGTTTAGGAATGCCTTTTTTAGGTCTGGCCAACTTCTTATGCTAAGTGGTGCCAATCTACTGTACCACATTTTGGCAGCTCTACCCAGGGTTAGGTGGAAAGCTCTGCACTTCAAAGTACCTCAGAGACTCATTTGTGTTTTGTACTTGTTGAGATGTTTCTCCGGATCGCCATTTCCTTCATATTTGGGAATCTTTGGAGGGACGAAGTAATAAGGCATCAGAAAGGTGCGAAACTCCCTGGAGAAGGACAAGTTGCCATCATCATCGTCCAGCTCATACGACCTACATGATTCGTCAGAATCATTCCCATCTGCTGCAGGGCGAGGTGGATGTTGAGCTGTTTCAGCTCTGTTCCCCCAATCCATCAGGTTTCGCCTCTCTCTCCTATTTCTAGATGGAGGGGCTTGAACCTCTTGGCTTTGTGCACGCCCCTGCTGGCAAGCCGATTGATGTGGGGACCGATCCCTATTTCTAGGCATCCGCCCGATTCGATCGAATACACTGGTAGAACGTTGAGGTTGCTCATACTCCGGAGGAAAATTGTATTCTCCTACAAGAGCGTCATCAGCCGGAGCGATTGTACAGTTGGAAGTATCCATTCCCACTTCCCTTTCAGCAGGGACTTCTTCCTGAGGGGTTAGGCGAGTTTTTCTGCTAGACTCAGTCTCAGTTCGCCTATGGGCTGATTGTTAGGGATTCTATGGGGCTTGAAAATCGCCCTGGTTTTGTACTTGCATGAGGAGCTCTTGCATAGCTGCATTCTGGGCTGCAATGGTCCTCATGTTCACAGCCATGTGGGGCACTTCAGCAGTTAAACGCGCGGCAGTTCTACCACCTCTACGATAGCGGTGGTAAGGCCGTTGCTACGTAACATTCGTTCGGATGACCTCTTCCTCGGAGATATCCCTTGCTCTTCTTGCATTCACCTCTTCGCCACTAGAACTCATGATCCGAGGTGACAAATGCAATGAAGTTTAATGTAGAGATTCTTTTTCAAGAACCAGCTCCTTTTTCAAGGGAGAGTATCAACTGGCTATTCAAGAAACTTTTGGTGGGAAGACTCGTGGTTAAAGTAAGATTCCCACTGACGGCACCAATATGTTGACCTTGAAAAATGGCTCCGACACGTGGCCAACAGAAAACGTCTTCGAGTCAACTCTTCCTGCACACGTGGCACATCGTTAGTAACTCGTGGCCTTTCCCGGAGGGGTTGGGAGCGGCCGCAAGCACTCGACGGTCAAGTCAGTTTAAAGTTTAACCAGAAAAGAGTTCATCGACAATGGAACACTCGTCGGAAAGTGGTTGACAAAGTGTATATCGTAAAGTGCTAATAGTTAAGGGAGGTGAATACTTAATTTCGCAATGTAGTGATAGTTTGGAGTGTATTTGATTCCAATCCTTCTTCAGGTGCAAGGAGGGGGTATTTATACTAAGGATGGAAAGAGGAGAGCCGTTGGATGAGAAGATACGTGTTGCCAGATCCTCAGTGCACGTCCCATCCTAGGTGTCAATCCGTCCATCCGTAGATTGGCTGGCATTGAGTGTTTCTGACATAAGCAGCTATTTGACCGTTTCGGTCCTGCAACACATCCCATCAATCGATGGTTTGACTTTGGAAAGATCTTTGTACCAGATATCTTCGATGAGGCGTGGCGAGGCAGGCGAGGTGTGACAACATTATAGAAGCGGAGTGCGGGCCTTTACATTCGCGACATATTTACGGATGAGTCTGGTTCGTTTGCTGACGCATATTCAGTTCGTTCCTTTGGGATTACTTCGGCATATAAAGTCAGCTCGTCCCATAAGCAATCACCTCGTCCGACGTGTGCTTGGTGTGGCCACCTCTAATGACACGTGGAGGGTGAGGTGGCGGGTCTGACACAGACCCGTAACACCCCGTATAAGTATCTGTATAATTTCTAATAAAAAATTTTATGTACATGTAGAAAATTTCTTTTTTAATTAAAACTTCGAACATGTGTATTCTATTCAAATCATGAAATAAGATTACAAGCTATATCTAACCTCCAGCCTATGAAAAAGGAAAATAAAAAATAACTATGTTCAAAGACGAGAAGTACAATGTAAAATAACACTAAAAACTAAACTCAAGCCTAAAATCACTGCTTGAAATAAATGAGTAATGATATTTATCATCATGATGATGAAATATTGGTGACGTGACAATCTATTATCATTCACATTTTACTCTCTTTCTTCTCCACTCTCATAAAAATTGAACTGTTTAATCTCAGTATTCCACATAGATTACAATATCACCGTTATTTTATCATCATAATAATAAATAACAATGTTAGAAATAAATTGCCCATGGTCCAAGAGGAATGTCCATAATTTCCCCATCTCCAAGTACCCAAAATATCTCATCCGCGTCTCTAACCCTAGTAAAAGAATCAATCCACGTCTTATCACTATACTATTTAATAAATCTTTCAAAGTATATTTTTTATAAAACTTCGGAGATCTACAGATGGTGTAACAAATTTGATCAATGGGACTTCAAACTCGAGTGAATATTTATACGGTGTAATGATCAAAATTTAACATTTTTTCTTCCATAATATGGAATGCTGTTCAATCATCATACCAAAGATACAATGAGAGTCAAGGTCATTTTGGTACAACAAAATAAAATTCACAGCCCAAGTTTCTTTGGTCTCAAATAAGTAGAAGAGCCTTGTTTTAATCCAGGCATCGAAACTTGTTGCTGTTCCTTGGCCCTCTTTTTCTTCTCCCTCTCCTTAGTTTCCGTCTCTTTATCCTCTTGCACTTTCCTCAAGCTCTCCATCTCTTCTTCCATGGCAGTTTTCTCTTCCTTCTGTTTCTTCTTATGCTCCGACATTGAAGTATCCGACTCCTTTACCGAGAAAAACATGGGTCCCAGCCCGGCCAGCCATTGAGGCTCAACTGATGTTGCACATTGCATGTACTCTTTTGTCGTCAAGATTAGCTCGTGATAAACTACGTAATCTGGAGTATAACCCAAACCATAAAGAGCACTGCTTGGATGCAAGTGGCATGGCATTCCATTCCTGCAGTTTACATACTCCCCGACTCCCTTGAGTCGTGCAGCGTTATGGAAGTACGCGGAACATATGGCTTTTCTCACAACGTCCCAATCAGGTCCACAAGATGTGAGTGGTATCTTCAGTGTCTTGAGAATATCTAATAACTGGGATCTTACCTCCCTAGCCTTGCGCAAGCCCTTGACATGAAGAAAATGGTCGTTACACCAGTCGCCTCTATATTGATTAGCCTTCCATTGCTGGTACAAATTAAGAAGTGTGAGGTGGTCAGACTCCGGCACAAAAAATTTCTCCCGTGCAGCATCACTCTCCTCCACCCGATCCTTGGGTCGGAAAAATACAGATGGTACTGAAAGCATCGACACAACTGTCAACACCTCGTTAATGCATCCTAGCTGCTCACCCATCAAAAGCATCTTGGCAAGGGGAGGATCAAGCGGAAACTCAACCATTTTCCAACCAAGATCTGTTAAATTCCCAACATTATTCACAGCACCCAAAACCCACAACTGGTACATTGAATTAAGGATGTTTTCCTGAGGAGGAGGGTCCATAAAATCAAAATCCAGCAAGTTGTCAATCTTTAAAGACTTCAGCAACAAAACCACATTGCCAAGGTTGGTTCTCTGGATCTCTGGCACAGGACTTTGCAGCATTTCATTTAGGTACGCGCTCTCTGTATATAGTCGATAGCAAGTTCCAGGCCCAGTTCTTCCAGCACGTCCAGCCCGCTGGTCAGCCGCAGCTCGACTGACAGGAAACACTTGGAGAGCATCCATACCCATACGCGGGTTATACACTTTTATTTTACCATAACCCGTGTCAATGACATAGAAGATCCCGTCTACAGTCAAAGACGTCTCAGCAATATTTGTAGAAACAATACACTTGCGAGCTCCATCTTCAGCTTTCTGAAATATCTTTGCTTGCAAGTCAGCAGGCAGCTGAGAGTATATGGGAAGAATTAACAGCTTAGGAACTTGCTTGTTCGAGGATTCAAGAGATTCCATGCGTTCAGCAAGAGCATAACAAGTTGCCTCAATCTCATCTTGCCCAGTCATGAAGATGAGTATATCACCTGGATCACTTGTAATGTGGATCGTCATAGCCTGTTTTACAGCACCTTCCACATAATCCTCGCAAGGTGTTTTACTGTACAAAGTTTTAACTGGAAAAGTTCTTCCGGGAATGTGAAATATTGGTACACTGCACAGAAATTAGTAGAGGAAATTTGCTAAGAAGGACCAAGTCGGTGAAAAAATGAAAATAACCTCACTAGTTTTCCTTTTGGTTGATATACCAAAAACACCCTCATCACCTTCCTCTCATCTTCTTCCTCAATCCCAACCTTGCATCCTCCCAAGCAGCTCCACATTAGATGCTTTGGAATCTCTCGAGTAGCCTGGGGGGATGGGGAACGTGAGAGGGGAGATTGAAGCAGATGGGAAAGGGGGATTGGTGCATAGGGAAACGGAGAAAGGGTGACTGGTGGTGAAGGTAATTTTTAATAAGATTAAATTAGCCATTACATGTAGTAGACGTTTAAGAAAAATTAAAACTTAACATTTGTCACTTTGTCCATAACAGATGACTATTTTGAAAATTTTGCCTCAAGCAAAGAGTTCACAGTATAAAGGAGAAAAAGAATATGCAAACCAGACTTTATAGACGAGTTGTCCAAACAAATAGAAGAGGGCTATTTTGAAAAAATTGCACTGGTAAGGAATTTAATCAAAGGGCAAAAAGAAGATTCAAACCAAATTTTCCTAGACAATGTTGTTAAAAATAAAGATGATTACCTTCCAAAAAAGTTTGAGAATTTCTGAGCATTTAGAGTGGCAGATGTTACAATCAGCTTAAAATCACGGCGTCTGGCCACGACTTTCTTGAGGATCCCAAATAGCACATCAGTACTTAGTGATCTTTCATGTGCTTCATCCATTACAACAACACTAAAAGACAAAAGATACAAAAGGTGAAATATTTCGTACAAGTTTCCTCAATGATATTTAAATTATAATATCAAATTATTTACAAAATTCATACCGATAGTTCTCAAGATCAGAATCTTTTAATGTCTCCCTTTGAAGCACACCATCAGTCATGTACTGCAAAATACTATATATATAAAATAAAATAAAAAATTGCATTTTTAATTATGCATAGAAATGCAATTTCAAATATGATCGTTACAAGAATGCCAAGGGCCATCAACATAATCCTCTTTAAGAAGGTGGAAAAAAAACAGACGTCATTACCTTTATCACCGTGTTTGGACCAGTCACATCCTCAAATCGGATTGCATAACCAACTTTATCACCAAGCTCAGTTTCCATTTCTTCACTTACTCTTTTAGCAACACTCATGGCCGCTACACGCCTCGGTTGAGTGCAACCAACAATGCCATTGGTTGTGTAGCCATCTTCATGCAAGTACTGCCAATATTTTCACATCAGGGAACTGATGACTTCATAATTATTTTGAGATATTATTTTATAAAAATAAAAAATAATGGGTAAAAATAGTAAATTAAAGTAACCATTTTATGAAAACTTCAGTTTAATGGTGAACCAAAAAATTGTGTGTCAATATATATGCATAAATGTCTGATTGCAATTGTAAATACAACTGAAATAACCTGGGTCAGTTGTGTTGTCTTTCCAGAACCAGTTTCTCCAACGACCACCACAATCTGATTTTCGCGGACCACCTTCATAGATGAAAGACACCACCAAATTAAGGATAAAAAAGAAGCCAAAATTAAGGATTCTAAGTTCTTTTCAAGGGGCTTGTCAAAAACCTGCAGCAACTCCTCTCGAACAGAAAATATGGGCAAATACTGTCGTTGTTGTGCTAGTGTTTTTGATTTTGCAAAATCGCTCACTGCTTCACCCTTCTTCAAATGCTGTGCAAATTTGGCCTCTTCCTTGAAATCAACTTCACCTTCTTCACCTACTACAGCAGTATCAGCGTCAATCTGGCAATTAATATGCAAAAGCTTTAGATACGTGTCTTTCCAATACAAATATGTTAGCCTAATGTCTTCAGCATACCTGTTCTGCAGTCTTCTCAACACCAAGGATATCACCCAGTTTCGAGCCAGCAAGCTCCCAAAATCGTTGCCGTGACGTGTTCATGCTCTGCTTCTCGTGAATTTCTCGTACAAGAGTCGATCCTTTGCGTGATATAATAGCCATATCTGATGTAGGGTCTTTTATTGGCATAATTGACTCAGCTTGTTTCGTGAAAACAATCCCCCCATCGAGAAATGGAGGCTTTGTATCTGATTCACAAACAAAACTAGGAACTTCACTTCTTAGTCATGCATAACATTATCGTACATGAGATACGGTGAAGAAATTTCTTACCATGAACTAGGAGAATAACCTTCCTTTCATCCTCATCGTCAAATTCTGTCTGAACCTCTGTTCCTCTTACAGCTCCAGATCTAAGAAGTTGGCGGTCTTCCCACTGGGCATTATCTGCAGTGAGCTGTGATAATTTTTTGCTCTGAGCAAGAGTCATCTTGCTCCCATCTCTCCGGACCTGTGATAAAGTGAAGAAATCAATGGATGACTCAAAGAATCACATTACTAAGGTAAAAAACTTGAAAACCCCAACAAGGACAGGAGAATGATAATTATTGGACTCAAACAACAATTTGCTAAAAGCTTCGGCAGTTAACATATCACACAAATCCCATTAAACATTCAAATAGAAGTGCACAATAGCATTATCAGTCACCGTCTTGCAAGTATAAACGTGATAAGATAAAATAATAATTAAAAAAAAAAAAACCCATACACATGGATCATCAAATTTCCTAATTTCTCTCGCCATATGGATCAACAAACAGGAAGTAAAGGCTATAACTTGAAATGACCTAATGATCAATAGGGACCATGGGTATTATACAAATTTGAGACACTAAAATACTCAAATGCAGTCTCTACACACCAGCTTTTATAGATTGATCCCTTGCTGCTATCAAAAGCAGAATATGAATCAATTTAATCAAACAACCCAGGCAGCATTCACAAGCTTATCATTATTATAATTAAACCATAGTATTTATTTTAGATTCGATGAACATTGATTATAATAAATATATTTTCAAAATATTTTCTGGGAAAAATTTCATTGAGAATATGTTATTCCTGATTTCTTAGGAGTTAAGATTGTTGAGGAATTTCTGAAGACCAAAATAGAAAACAAAAAAGGCAAAAAATCATTACATCTTGAACTTTATTAGGAAACAACCAAGTTAAACTTTCAAGTCACTTTACTAGGCAACTCTTATTCTACTATTTCTTGGGTTGGGGGGATGCTCAAATTGTAGCAGTAAAATAGTAAGGGCCGAACATCATGAGGCATGCACTGTAATTGCACAGTAACCACATTCTAAATGAAGGGAGAAGAACTAAGGATGATACTGGGGGAAGGCTGAATTAAAGTCTCAACCAGTCTGCCCATTACATCACCTGAATTACTAGTGTAACCATATAATCATAAAGTCGACCAACAAGCTTCCTTGCTCTTGCTTTTGGACAAGTTAAATGCCTATTTCGTATTGCTGGATTACTCCCATATTTAACCAGGAAGTCACAACTCCCCCCTTCCCAACACCCTGCAATCTAGCTATTGCAACTGTGAAAGAAAAATGCAGCAGATAGGGCTGGGCAAAATGTCCGAACCGAACTGAACCGAACCGGAACCGAACCGAATCGAACCGAGCGGGTTTTCTTAACTTAAAAACCCGAAGAACCGAGAACCGAAGAACCGAAAAATTTTGGTTCGGTTCTCGGTTCTAGACCTAGAACCGAAGAACCGAATAAGAACCGAATTTTTTTTGATAAATCAATTTATTTTATTTTTTCTAAACAAATTAACAATTTTTTGTTGATATATACATATATATATATATATATATTCCTTAACCTAACACGAGTTTAATTTTGGGCTAGTTTGTAGTTTTGTTTTTATTTCTTATTGGACTTAGTTTAGATTGGGTTTGATTTCAGTCTTGAGCTAAGCTTTAGTTGATATTTTAGCCATTCATGGTTGGGTTTAGGGTTTAGTTGCTAAGATCGAACTTCATATTTGTATCTACTTCTTGTTATTAAGCCCCTGTTTGGCCAGCATTCTTGTGAAGAAAAAATGAAGAATTTGACCATTTTTTTCAAATTAGTGGGCCCCTCCCTCTCACAAGTTGGTCAAATATTTCGGCTGGCCCCATGTCTAACGGTAAGAAAATTTCTAGAAATGGGAAAAAAATGCCCTCCAAACAGGGGCTAATATTAGTATCTACTTTCAGGTGTATTTATGTAGTATTATTTTAAATATTAAAAAATTTAATTATAGTACGGAACCGAACGGAACCAAACAGAACCGAACCGAACCGAACCCGAACGGTTCCAAAATTATATTTGGAACCGACGGTTCCATTTACTAAAGAACCGAAAATTTCTGGAACCGAAAAAACCGAACCGAACCGAACCGACCCGCGCCCACCCCTAGCAGCAGATGTGGATTCTATGGGCCGGAATCTCCAAAATGACCAGCAGAATATACTGAATACCATGATCTACTACTGATGAAGTTATCTCATTGTACACTAGAAGCCATGAAGAAGACAACAATTCTGTGGTCTAGAATCCCAAAAAAAAAAAAAAGCAGGAAACACTCTAATACACGATGAGCTACTAATGATATTGTTATCTTGTCATGTGCTACAAGACGATAAAGGTTTTTTTCCCCTTCGAAGTGCTAAAGTTTCTCTACTTAAGATTTTGTAAATTCCAAGATTATCAACAAGCTGATTGTAGGAAGTTCCCCAGTTCAAAAGAAAGGAACAATAATGAGCATATGACAAGTAAACCTCATACCAATCTTTTGGCCAGCTCTGCCTCTTTCTTCTGGAAAGTGGCCTCATCACCAAGGAAAATTGAGGAGCTATCTGCATCAAAGGTGCTACCTTCTTCTCTATCATACCTATACAATCACAATTACAGTTCACTTATTTACAAGAACGATCCAACCAATTCATTATATTTTTTTTAACCTATATGATACCAACATGAAGAAGTATTTAGGAACTCAAAACGGCATGGGCACTGAGAATGAAAATCCAGTACTGGAAATAGAAAACATGAATTGGAGTTGACTCCAACAATGATCTTACAGGTATTGAAAAAGAAGCTCCTTAGACTTCTTTGCATGCTTTTAAATATGAATTATGTACTCTACCTTTTTCCTTCTTCACTGCTCCATTTTTAACATAAAATAAAATTTAGTGTGGTATAACTTAAAAAAAAAAAAAAAAGTTAACAGTGTATACATTCGAGCAATCAACCATCTACTTATCTAGACTAGATTGAATAACACCACTTCAAAAATAGTTTATATTTTCAGTTTTCTACAAGACTAAATCTTTCTGTTTCTCTCATGTTTGATGCAATATTAATCTATATGCAGTCGTACAATGTACACGAATAATCATCATAACCAATATCCATGTTCTTGCACAGTACTAACCAAAAAAAAAAAAAAAAGTCAGGTGAAATCACCATGCACGGTCAGAATTGTACTCCATCTCTAAACGCATACTTTCGGTGATCTCTTGATTCTGGTCTTTTGATATGTAATCTGGGCCATCTTCTCCGTCCTATAACCATAAAAGAAGAAAACAAAAAAGAGAGAAGAACACCACAAGTCAGTTTAAGTAGAAAGAATAGGTGAGCATAATTTTGAGGAAGATTTTTCCAATAGAGGTTAGAAATAGAAGTAAAAAGGAAATGAGAAATTGAATACCTCTGATGATGACAACTTATCCCCAGAAAAGGCAGCATGATTTAACATCCCACCATATCGGGAACTTGAAGATCTAGCTGATGCCCGAATTGGAGTTGGGGAAGGAGCAATGCTATCCCAAGGAGATGCAGCACCTCCTGAGCACGTTCAACTTTCTGGTTAATCATGTCTAAAAAGTTTGCCTAAAAATCCATACAAAATAATTTCAAATTCAAGATATGAAGCTTAAAAGACGTTTTCATGAAGTACATGGCATACCATTGAAATTAGGGGTGCGACCTCCCAACCATGGGGAAACAAGTTGTGCATCCGGGGAGGCTCCAACAAGCATAGGGGAAGGGGAAGGGGAAGGTGAAGGTGAAGGTGAAGGCTCATGGTGTCTGCTGCTAGAAACGCGACCATCACGTCTTGGGGTATCTTCCCACTCCCATCGCCCATCATCCCAGCTTGATCTACCTGGGGTGTAGGCAAAGATTCAATATGATTACAATATGCATTGCAACAAAGAAAAATCAGCGGGAATCTGGCAAGCAAAACCACTCTTCTTCTATGCAAGAACACAAAAACAAAGCAGACTTTGCAACAATTTTTTGATAGAATTTTGAATTGTAACTTTTATTTTGAGCGAAATTCCACTAAAAGGAGTAAACAACAAAAGAACTTTACAAAGAAAATATAAAACATACCAGGTGTCCTAGAACTATCATATCTACTCCTTTTTCTTTCATAGTCTACACTGCGCTCCTTCTCATAACCAGGTGATGATTCTCTAGGAGTCCGCTCTTCCCTGTAAGTTCCACTTCTCCTTGTTTCTCTACTTGAACTTCTGTAGTCTTCCTTATATTTGCTTCTACTCCTATAATGGTCAGTATTGTCAGAACTAGGACTCCTTGATCTTGAGCTTACAGTAGATGCACTTGGAACCTGAAATTACATGACAAGGTCGACAATTAAAACTGCACACCTTAGGAATTACTCATGCATACGATCAAATTACTGCCAATCCCATGGGACACATTTTCCATGGGTTTGAAAATTTCATTAACTTTAGCCAGAAAATTTAAAGCTACGTACAAGTTTCTAATTTGCTTGCATAGACATCTAAAACAGATTAACGGAAAATTACAATCGCTTGTCTTGAACCAATTCATAAACAAGAAATAATAATGAGGCTATAAAGTTACCGTTCCAAATGCTTATAACTTATCACAAGAACATGAAGGAACATGCTAGGGAAGACCACAAGGAAATTATTAGTACCTGCATATACGTATCCTTTTGATGCTGCAGGGTTGGGTCTTTCGTTTTGTGTTTGTTGATTACAGCACTCTCTGCAAATGCATCGAAGAAATCATCAAAAAGAGAAGTAAATCACAATGGTAAAAAACATTACTCTTAAGCATATAACTCTACCATGTGGTGACTAGCTAAAACTCATTAATTTTGAATTCCATTTACGTGTTGAGATCTATTTGCCTATACAAGCATATGCTGTCAACATTTACTGCATATAGTATTTATACAAAATAAAACAGAATAACGTGCCTGAATTAGATTCTAGAGTTGAGGCCGATTCACGATACTGCCTATTAACATAATTGCGTGCCCCATTTGATACGACAACATTTCCTTCTTCATCAAGTCCAGAAGTAGAATTCTCTTCATCTTCATCAAGAGATGCCGCAACTGATGCAACTCTTTCTCTAGGAACCCTGAATGCCCCCTCATCCCTAGATCCTCCACGTTCTGTACTGGAAAGAACATCAAGCCCTGTTCCAATAACCAAAGATATATGCAAGTCAGCAGAGGATGAGGATAGGACGTAAGATTTCAGAGAGAAAAAGGGAATGAAAAAAGAAAAGGAAAGACACAACCAAAGCAAAAAATTTCAACCATGAGGAGCCAGAAAATATCATGGAACTCCGAGAATACCACGTTTCTAGATTATGGATTGATGGTTGATACTGAATGACAAAACATGCTACACAAGCAAAAATCAGTCTACCGAAGGAATGGATAAAGACAACTTCACTCATGCAAATCATATGCCATATTTTTTAGACAATGGAGGTGAGAACTAGCAGCCTAGACGGCTAGACTTAATCTAAGTACTCCAGCTCTCATTTACACCACCCTTCTTTCTCCATTTTTAACAACCCCCACGCCCACTCATTCTTTGAGGAAATTGCCACAGTCGCCAATCACCGTTACTTCATATAGTTGACATTTAGGTCGGACAACAGATATTCAGCAATTAAACTACAAGGCATTGACATCGAGAATAATACTTCAAAATTTTTAATCATGGAAAGAAATTAGACCTGTAGTATTTAAAAAGAGAAAGTGATAAGAAAGCATACCTAGAAGTGATTTCCTCTCGGGAGGTTTGAACAGTACTTTGTCCTTTCCATGTACAAACAAACCACCAGTGCTGGTCTCCTCCGATTCTAAAGTTTCTGTTATTTTGTTAGGATCAATAAATCTACCATCTCCTTTTTCCTGAACATAAAAATATGATGAGATTATGCATTCAATAACTTCAAAAACATAGGTAAAAGTAAGCCAAAATAGCAAATTAAACTTTGATGGGTAAAATAACAGGAACACTCAATCAAGTTTCTCTACATATACTTATTTCAAGGAAATCAAAGCGCAGTGAGCATCATACTGACCTCCATATCACTTGATTAATTTCCTTTCAACGGAAACACTTGATCCTGCAGCTGATAATGGTGACTCAGCAGGATTATATCGAGATTGTGTTGAAATTAAATCATTCACAACAATCAAATCGAGTGCGAAATCAATACAAGACAAAATTGGCGTCAAAAGGGTGATGAACTATATCCCCCTTTTCCCTCTCCTTCACACTAAATTGTTCCCAATTTTAGTTGCATACAAGGAACAAAAACCCATAGCCACCTCGGTCAATCAGATTTAACCACCATTAATTGGGCTATAGTATGATTAAATCGGAACGGATCGGCTGGTCTGATAGAAAATGATGAAGTGTAGTAGTTCGATCCGATCAGTACCAAGGTTCCGTTTGACGGGGCATGAAATTTGCATAAAAATAAACTAAATTCTAGATAATTCAATTACTTAAAAATTATTTGTATGAAAATTATAATTAAATGTATTTGACTGGTTTAATTTTCAACCTAAAAAATATTATACCTGTTCATTTTTTATTGATAGATAATTAAATGTATTTGATTGGTTTAATTTTCAACCTTAAAACATATTATACTTGTTCATTTTTTATTGATGGTAGATGAGAAAGAGATAGATGAGAGAGAAATAGAGAGTGAATTATCTGGAAATAAAAATCAATTTTCCTTAAAGAAAATATTTTCCTTATTTTTAAGGAAAATATGGTCACATGACTGAAAGTAAGAAAATATTTTTCATAAAAAAAATTGGTAATCAAACAGCTCAAAAGTAAAAACTTAGGTGACAAAACACATTTTTCATGAAAAATATTGACAATCAAACGCACCCAATAAGAGAGAAATGCTTTTGAGTCTTTTACCCTTCCGAACCGGACGGTGTTTACCAAACTACCCGGCTTGTGATATGTAAGAATCGACGGGTTTTTCCTGAATACAATGATCAAGTCTTGAAGCTTGAACTTGAGGATTGATAGACAAATCTGGTGTGTATATATATATATATACTAGGTGCAAGCAACGTGCAATGCACGTTTGCCTAATTTATATTTAATAGTTTTGTTTAATAATTAATTTATTATTAATAAATATGTAATTTTTTTGGTTAATTAAATAATTAATGATGTAATGTTTATATAATTGTTAAATAATTAGATGTGTGATTTTGATGTTGTGATGTAAGTTGGTGAGATCGAAGAAAATAAGCAAAAGTTGACAAATTTGGAGAATGAGCTAAATTGTAAGGGATCCAAAATTCGGGGATTAAAATGTAAATACTTAAAAGTTGTGCCGAACCTCACGATGAAGATTTGAGAGTGCTCGGAGTCAATTGGATAAAGGAAGACGTCAATGGAATCAAATTTAGTCAAAAGTTGATCACAAATCAATTTCCAACCGAAAAGTTATGCTCCGATGTTTTAGTCTCATATTGAGACCTATTTTTGGCATATAAAGTGATCGAATTGGAGAATGATGTCTGAATCAAAGTTGTAGCCAGATGAGTTAGCTTTCCAACGCATTTTGAATCACCTCAATCGGATATCGGAATACAAAGTTATGATAAAAACACTGAAAGAAGGTGCAGCTGTCTGTTTAAAATAAGAAATTTCGTTACATAGTCCGTTAAAACAACAAATTCCGTTAATTTTTCCGTTAAAAACAAGAATTCCGTTACATAGCCACTTTTAATATATAGAAGATATGTATGTGTGTGTGTATATATATAACTTTATAATTATTGTTAACGAGACATTATGATGAAATTTTATTAACAGTTGTCAACAATAACATACTTCTACTCACATTAGGGGTCGAGGATTCAGAAAATGATGATGGCTGAGAGTGATTCTTTTTTAGGTTTATGGAAAATAGGGAAAATGGAGATTTATGCACATAAATATCATACCGGTGAAATAGCATTTTAGAACGCAATTCATATAGCATATCCAAATGCAATTCTTGGGGTGTGTTCATTTCCCACGTTGAAGAACGTAAAAACAAAATATTGTAAGAAAGGAAAAACGTAACAATATAATTCAATGCATACACAATAAGTGAGTTTGAATATCATATGAAATAATTGGACAAGATCAACAAAGATAATCGAAAGTACATGGTACGTGTGTTGAAGTAGTAATCTTTACAATTATTCCTCAAGTACAGGAATAACTCACAGAATTTTGACAGAATTTTGAATTTTCTGCATCCTGTCCGTCCTCGTGTATTTTCCCTCTTCCCATCTTTGAATCTATTCCCTCCATTTCAAAATTCTGTATAAAATCTGTATAATTATTCTGTACTTGTAGCAAGATTCTAATCTTCATATTACAACAAATTTTTTGAAAAAGTTACTCTTACCAACCTAGGACGAGAAAGCTGGACATAAAAGGTAGACAAGGGTACATATTTTGCCGACATTGCACTAATTTTTTCAAAATCAATAGAACTCATTGAAGATGATCTTAATCGTATGCATGAAACCCACTTTATTGATATTATCATTTAACGTCACATCACACTGCGATGATTCATTACTTGATCAGAAAGATCACTACCACCTAAACAGATAGGATCACAACTATTGATGAATTGCATTACTCAAAATTAAGCTCAAGGAACTACTAAGGATATCAAAATGAGATAGTCGTGAATGGCTTTCTTATAAGCTTTTGGAATCTATGGTCGTGCACATTTTGGTTCATTCAATTTGTGGGTTCCAGATCTTATAAAAAACCCACTTTTCTGTCAAACATGCTCATAATCTTATCACAAACATTCATTTGAGGCCAACTGGATAAATAATACATGACATTCCATAATTTGCAACAAAGAGCTCCAAGCAAAAAAGTTTTGTTGCATCTGGTACATAGTCGAGTAAAACATGCACTTTAGGAGTATTTGCAGATTAAACCACATGTACTTCAAAACAGACTGATGTCAAATATGCTACTTCCTATAAGTCTCTCACGACCCGGATACCTCAGTCATCTCCTGCTCCACAGATGCAGGCTCCACAGGATAGTACATATAGTGAAGTTCTCCAACGTCGTCACCTGACAGCTTTTTCCATCCATTTGGTCCAACGTGATAAACTGAAAAACACACCCTCCACGTCATGATTTATTACCACAACCACATAGATACGAAGAGAAAAAAGAAGGGTAAGGGATGGGTGAGTGGGTGGGTGGATAGGTAGGTAGAACAATGTGGGTTGGGGTCGGGTGCATTACCGCTGGCAACACCACCACTGGCTCCATCACGGAAAGTTGCATGATAAATTGCACGTCTAGCCAGCTCAGCACCTTCTTCAACAGACATATCAAAACGGTATCTAAAGAATTTAAAAAATTACGAGCATTATCAGAATATATGGTAACATCAAGGTTCTCCATAAACATACAGATGCACAACAAACGTTATGAATTGATTACGTTAAATGAATATGCAGGAATGGTTAAATAAGATTTATAAAAAAGTTAGTATGAATTTTATCTCCAAGAGACTAAAGTATTTAGCTTGTAATCACCAGGGCAACAAAGTTAATGTGATTCGCTTAATCCAAGGAAAAACATCCAGTTTTTTTAACCCTAGTTACTGTGAGATATATGTAATAATTTAATCCACAAGAGGATTCCAGTAGCCCCACAAGATTTTTATGGCTTATTTGGTTAACAAGTCCCCTTTTGCAGCAGAATCTGTAGTTTAGCGCTTATTAACAAATGATTGGGTGATTCAGTGATTGAATTAGTGGTTATGTAGGAAATTCGAGAACGCTTGCAGATAAAAAGTTTAGAAATTAAAATTTCCAATGGAAATAAAAGATACGATACCTTGGCTGCAACAAGCACCGATATAAAATAGCTTAAAAGGCACGCCCTAAAACTTGGGTGGAGTAACAAAATAAATAAAAAGAGAAGTAATATGAAGAACATTAGGAAAAGCACAGGAGATGAAGTACGTACCCACTGTCCAAAACGCCATAAGCATATGGTGAACCAGATCCAACAGAGAATCTAGTTCCTTTAAGTCGTCCTCCTTCACTGTCCACATAATACAGGCCAGGACCCTACAACAAATACAAATAGCAAATACACAACATGAAGCCTAACAATGTTAGAACAATGGCATACTAAATTTCTCCTTTTTACCGTTTCATCCCAGCCAGCTATCATAGTTCCAACAGACAAACCCATTCCTCGGTAAGAATACAGAATGTTCGCCAGCAACTTTGAAGCTCCAGTCACAGAAATCCTTCTCTTATTTGCCAATTCATGTAAACGGCACTGGAGAATGCATCATAACACATTCATTAATGCAATTATAGCAGCATATATATAGACACAAACTCTTGCATTCCATTCCCGGAAACCGTAACAACGGTATTCATAATAAATGGATGCTGTAAACCCAAGCAGTAGGTAGCATTTCAAATTCTAAATATACTAATGATCCACCCTTTCGCCCCTCTTCATTTGCCTTCTTCTATGTTCAAAACTTGACAGCTAAAAGATACATTACAAATTTAAAACGTAATAAACTAAAAGGATAATGTTCATAGCATAAGGAAAACTCTACATTCACGTCATAGAACTTTAATGCTAAAGGAATTATAATCATGAGAGATAAAAGTGTCTTAGCCCCTGTTTGGTTTCGATAAAAATAAGATTTGCAATAGGTATTGATAAAAGTTGATGAAATGTACAGTTGAAAATGAATTTGAATAAAAATGAGTTTTGAAAAATGGGTGCCAAACAGGGGCTTCATCTAGAAATGCTAACCTATACTCCATTAGACCAACTACGGCAATGAGCCACATCATGCGCGTTCCGATTGAATGACTATTATAAGGGGAAAAAATGAAGATTAGAGGCATAATGCAACTGAAATACCTTAATCCCCAGATTTCTGTGCCAGAATTGGCAGTCAGCAGCTCCTCCAGCCATTGTGCCAAGCATGTAAGGATTGATTTCAATTATTTTCTTGACAGATTGTGATGCTGTCAAATGCCAATTAATATGAATAAGGCACAGGTATTATGACTTGGAAATCCATTTAAAATTAAGAAAAAATAAATATTATTGAAAATTCTACAAGTTATAAGATACAGCATTAGACTGTATCCTGAAAAGAACAGAGTGCCAAAATGACTGAGCCTTGTTAATTGAACTTACACCTTATATACCTCGTTTTATAAACCAAAGAAAAATAGAAAGAAACTATATCAATACTTGAAACTCAGATTCACAATTTAATTTAACTAAATGCCAATTACAACTCTGAACATCAACGTATGCAACCATAGTCTATCAAACCATAAAAATTGCACTACTAGTTAATATTGTTTAAAGTAAGGAAATATATAAGCATTATCATAATAGATTTCTTATTTTAAGTTACAGTTTACTCTATGAGATAGAAAAAGAACTAGAAAGTTACTCTTCCAGATCCAGGAAAATAGGATTTTCTCCTCTTCAAACTGTTTGATTGCGACTTTCATCATTAAATCTGATTCCTTCAATCAAAAATGTCCCTCTTGCATGTGCTCACAACTAATCAAGTAGCACAATAGATTCTAAAGAGCACACCTAATATCTATACTGTTCTGTTCATAGATGTCTAGTCAATTAAAAAATAGTCCTAAGCCGAGAATAATACTATGGTGAAAGAAATAAAATCTAATTTACTCTTAAAGTCTAAACAAGCTGTGTGGTCATTTTAATAGTCATACTAAAGCAGCCATTTCTATATCCATGGCGCTAGATGGAGCAGGCACAAATAGCTAGCAGGTATCCATAACAATCGTATTGCCTAATAGTTGTAACATCACATATAAACAAATCAAGGAAGATTTATCATATACAAGGAATGAAGAATCAGACACCCAAACATGTTAATGAGGATAGAATGCGAGACAAATAGCTAATTTTCAGGATTACATCTTTTAGCACTTAATATTTACATGCCAAAAATGTAGTAGAAATGTTATTTTGCACATCTCCGAGCCTGCACTACCTGTAAAAAGTTTCACTTCTGATTTAGACTCTTGTCAAATACTACTAGCCTAGTCGATGCTACTAAGCTAAGAAATGCATAATTATATGTAGAAACGTTCTCATTACATTACATGTTGAATTCCTTGAAACTATCATACTAATGCATCACTCGATGTGGTATTATCAAGAGTGTGTTTGGTGGATATTATTTTTGAAGAATGTATTTTGGAATAGTAGATTGATGGAGAATGTATGGTTGAAAAAGAAGGAAAAGTTATTGATGTGATGGAAAATATTATTTTATTGAAGAATGTGTGGTTAAAAATGAGTAGAATAATGAGAATGAAAATTTTAATGTATACCAAACAGAGGCCAAATAACAAAATTAAATACTTGATAGATAAATATAGAAAGCTCACATATATATCCTCCCATGCTGGCACGGGAATCAGCAGCCACCATGACACCTTCCTTAAAAATAAACGCAAGAGTTGTGGTTCCCTTTGCTGGCTTCACCATCTGTACTGCTTCTCTCTGAAACCCATCAAACTAATACAATGCAAAAACAAAATTCAAAAAGTTAAAACAACAGCATAACACCAGAAAGTAACTACTATTATTTTACCAAAACACAAAAAGAAGAAGAAAAATCACGTCATCGGCAATAGGAAGTTCAAATTTCTGTCCAGTCGAAATCTCATTGTTCAATTCATCCGTGTTGCCACAAAGCGGGGCTGAGGCCGCGAGTCCACTAAAATCAATCTTCATCATTTTCCCTAAAAATCAATCAACGTACCCAAATGTAAACAAATATACTTTTCAAGCACAAAACCATAACATAATTCTTCAGAATATTGAAAAATAAAACCTAGAAAATAGAGCTAATGTACAAATTTACAACAAAAATGTAGTATTAAAGAGCGTGTGAGCATAAACCCTAATCCACTAATTACATAGCGATAAACAATTTAAACTTCGTTGAATCCAAGAATAATATAAAGACCCTTTTTACCTTTTCTTCGTGAATTATAGCAGAGAAATTGTGAATGTGAACAAATAACAGAAAAAATGTTAAAATAGTGAAGAGAGGCAATGATTTCTTACACTGCAATACACACCAGGAGCAAGCTTTTGTATGGATCCGAGAAAATTTTGACCCGAACCGATTTTAGAAAGTAGGAGCCTTCAGTTTGTAGAAGGTTTTGTGCTAGACTTGTTAGCACAAAACTTAAGAAGAATTTGGGGGAGATTTTATTCCAACTAAAATTAAAAATATAGTCGTTATTGGGTCTCACTTATCTAATAAAAATCAATAATAACGACTAATTTTTCAATTTTAATCCGTTTTTAATCCCTCCCAAACAAGTTCATAGTCTTTAGTGTGCAAAATATCTATACATTTCAATTTTTTGCATTTTCATCCATATTTTCACGTTTCATTGCAAAAATCATCATTTTTATTTATTTTTTCAATTGAAAGCTGTGAAATGATTAAAAAGCCCTCATATTTAAATAAAATAAAAAGAAAAGAAAAGAAGGAATAAAGAACAAATCAGAAACATAGTCCCAAAATTTTAAAAGATTACAAATGATTCTCCAATGTATAATTAAAAATCCAACTTAAGCCAAAAACTCAGGCCAACCATCACCCAAACCACCGGAACACCATACCATTGGACAGCCTTCACTCCCCTCTACACATACCACCCCGCCCCCAACCCTAACGTCACAAGATTTGACTAAAATCGATGGCCAAAATCTTCTTCGCACACACTTACTATTCATGTTCGATCTGTTATATGGAGGTTGAATTGTTGAAGACCCATAGGTAGAATTGCTGCGTTGTGATCAGATTATGCCGAATGGGTAGTTCGCAATCATAGGTCCCACCACCGACGCCGAAAATCATGACTAAAAGTTACATTTTCGCTTGATAAGAAAAATGGGACTGTAAATTTTGATCGTGTGGATTTATTGATGTTGCAAGACCAAGAATAGGTGTGCCCTGATAAGTATAGTCGACCCGTATTAAAGAAAGGGCATGGTCTCGCCAAGGTGGTGTAGTCGGTTTTTATATTGACAAGTTGTTGATTTTGGCCATCGATTTCGGTCAAATTTGGTGACGTTAGGGCTAGTGGCTGGGTGGTATGTGTAGAGGAGAATAATGGTTGTCCAATGGTATGAAGTTTTGTGGTTTGGGTGGTGGTTGGCCGCAGTTTTTAAGTTTCAAAGGTGGTGGTTAACCGGAGAAGGTGATGTAGTCGATTTTTGTGTTAACAAGTCGCTGATCTTGGCCATCGATTTTGGCCAAATCCGGTGACGTTAGGGCTAGTGGCTTGGTGGTATGTGTAGAGAGGAGTGAGGGTTATCCAATGGTATGGAGTTCTGGTGGTTTGGGTGGTAGTTAGCCCGAGTTTTAGTAGTATGTTGGATTTTTAATTATACATTAGGGACTCGTTTGTAATCTTTTGAAATTTTGGGACTATAATTCTAATTTTTTTCTTTTTTTGTTTTATTTAAATGTGAGGGCTTTTCATCATTTCACAGCTTTTAATTGAAAGAATAGATGAAAAAGATGAATTTCGCAATGAAACGTGAAAATATGGGTGAAAATGCAAAAATTTGAAACACAAGAATGTTTTGCACACTAAAGGCCAAACATGTAGACGTTTTGTGCTAATAAGTCTTTGTGGAAGTTGAACAAACAGTACAAGATGCTTCATTTATTGGGCTCAATTAAGTACATATACTTCGCCCAAACTAATAGAAAGTGCGAGCCAGGCCAATCCATTGTAAAAACTACAATAACACATTAGTACTTCTTATAAGATAGCTACTTTTTTTAGCCCTTTTTTGAGCATCATTTTGAGATAAAAAAAATGTATTTTTGAATAGTGATTTGGAAAATGTGAGATTAAAAATTAAGAAAAAACTTTGATTTACGTGTAATATTATTTTTTGAAAAATGTGTGATCGAAAATGAGTTTTGAAAAAATGAATTTTCAAAAAAATGGGACACAAACAACCCCTTAGTTCTATCTTTTAAACTCTCTCATGGCCGTTTGTTAAGGCTAATTCAAAAGTTACTTTTAAGATTAAAAAGTTGCTCATAAATATGTTTGGATATTTTTTTTAGAAGTAATTTGTCAGGTTAGAAGAACTTTAAAAGAAGTTGACATATGGATTAATAGCAAAAAATCCCCTAAAAACGTTTTCAATCGCAATATACCCCATAACTATTGGAAAACATAGAAAACCCTTTGTTTGAAACCTTTTGTGCACAAAAAACCCTACTTTTTAATTCCATTAATTTAACCGTTAAAACAATAAAAATAGCAAAATTAAAAAATGAATAATTACAAGGGAAAATTGCAGCGATGGTCCCAAACATTTTCATTTTTTGCAGACTTTGCCCAAATTCGACGATTGAGGGATCGGTGGTGGCAGGATGGTGGTGGTGGGGGTGGGTTTTTTAAATTATTTTTGGGATTTTAATTCATTTTTTTAACTTACATAATATGAGAAAAATGCAAATGACAATTTTGCCCTTATTAGTTTGGTCAAAATTAATTAAAATTTGACTTTTTAGGTCAACTAATGGTCAATCTATTCATTTGGACCTCCGATGCATATTTGTGAAAGATTTGGGACCTCCGCTGGTGCAAAACAAAAGTTTGGGCAAAGTTTGCAAAAAATGAAAAGGTTTGGGACTGCCACTGCAATTTTTCCTAATTACAATCTTAGTACCCAAAATTTTTATTTTTTTACAAATTAAATCCAAACTTTTTATGTGTTAAAAAAATTTTTCCACCCCATTTCATCTTCTTCCCAAAAATAAAAAAAGTTTCTATCCGTTTCTAACCTACGAGAATCGCCACTGAACATCTCAAAAGAAAGACTTGCCCAAATTTTACTTCAGCTCATGAGCTTATTTCTTCGATGTCTTCATCTTCTTCAGTTTCAATTGCTAATATGGGGCCTGGTATTAATACTTTGTCTTCTCCTCAGCAATCCTACAGCCACCATTGGAAGCATAGTTCTTCTGCTGGTAGTCGTCGCAAAGGAGGAGGCAATTGCAGTGGAGTTGGCTAACCCTCATGTAATTTCAGTAGCCATTACTAGTGTTGTTGCATCTGTTGACCTATGGTTGATTTCTCGATTTGATTATCACAAACAAATTATGTTTATTCCTAACAAATTGATTTAAGTGTTCATAGTGATTATTGCACATAAGTATATTCGATGGCACAAAGTTCAAGACCAAGATATTTGCACACAATGGTCAACGTGGAAACATGATCAAACAATCGAGGCCATGAAGAATGATTTTACAAATCCCACAAAAGGTTGCCTCAACGAAAATCGAGACACAAGTCGAAGTACCGTCAAACGATGCACGTCAAATGTTCAAACTAAGTATTTAGACGTTTCACGATTATATGTAAAGGTAAAACGTATTTATACTTGGTAATGCATCGTGGCAAGCTCAAAATTTTTATTTTACAAAATTTAAGACAAAAATATTTTACTTGAACATTATGTTTTTCAAAAGTAAAAAAATCGTAACACATATTTTTAAATATGACAAAAACTTTGAAAAACATTTTAAACGTCCATCCAACACTTACATTTGACAATATTTAAAAACAAGGGCGTTTCGAGCAATCTTGGTTGTACCGGATGTCCGGTACACATACCAGATGTCCGGTAAAAACCAAAATTGCTCCAACGGCTATTTTTCAGTGGTCCAATCTTCTGACAAAAAATAACGGCTAGTTGACCATCCGGTATTTTACCGGACGTTCGATAAAGTGCATCCGGTACGACAGAGTTTTTAACCGTTTGAGTGCTATAAATACCTCGCTATTTCTCCACTTTGAACAACCCTTCTTGAGCATTAAGTGAGGTTTTTTATTGTTCACAACTATCTTATTATCCATCTTTAAAAAGATCAAGAGCATCAAACTCTTGGAAAACTTTTGAGTGATTTAACTTTATGAAAATCTTTAGTTCTTCAAGAAGTTTTTCACCTTAACAATTTGAGTTAAAATCATTATGTTGTTCTCAATCTTGATTCTATCATTCGATAAGAAGAGAAGTTTAACTTGTAAATTCATTTTGAGTTGTGGGTCGCGTTGAGGTCTCGAAAAATTCAACATTGTAAAGGATTAGTGCTCCTTGATTGTAAGTCACTGGAAGCGTTGTAAATGGTTTGATTGCACCAAAAGTCAATCAACAAAGTGAAAAAGGCATTGCTCGTGCCGGAGAGCTTGGTAACGGGGGACAAAGATCATTACATTGGATCGAACCTCCATAACATATCGTTTGCTCTCTTTATCCCTTTTACTTAACGCATTTACTTCACGCTAATATATATTGCTTCATTTGCTTGTTTTCTTGTGCTTAGGTTTTTCTCTATCATTTGCGTATTCATTATATTAAAAATCTTGAGTAATTAACGAAAAAATTTTAATAACCAATTCACCCCCTCTTGGTTAGCCAATCTTGGACTTTCAGCATCTGCTAGTGCAAGTCTTCGCGGTGGGGATGTAGCAGCGGAAAGAATGGTGGTGTGTTGTATGGACAGTAGTACCAACTAGTGTTGTCTGGTCAAAAGGAAGATTTGGGACCTCTAGCAATTTAAAGGATAGTGTAAAGAGACTAAAGAGTTGATGCCACACTAGATTATCTTGCTGATTTATTTTATAAGTGTTGTAGGTCAGTCTCAATTTCAAGTCTTCAGCATCCTAAATTCAATGCATTTCCCAACCATACTTCAACACCCTGCAATTTCATGAAGAGAATTATCTAGGTTGAGATTAGATGTTAAGTGTTGACATTACCTCCGAGGTGATTAAGGTCGGATCAATCTACGTCATGTGTAGTTAATATGTTGAGATCGGGAGTAACAGGACCCGACCTCCGAGGTAATTAAGTAGATAACATGTCGAGCTCGGATAAAAGAGGTCAGGTCGGATATAGATGCCTTCTGGAGGAAGCTTGTGTAATCTCCCAAGGGATAAGATATTGTAATGATGAAGAATCTCTGAAAGGACATACGAGCAACCAATCATGGAGATGCACCTGGAAAGGTCTTACATCATTACCCCCATAATCCTCCAATTAAAAGTGTTAGATGCCTCCTCTAAGTAATGCATTAATTATTGGGGGCCACCTACCATTAATATTCTGAAGAGCTCTGACAAAATCCAGTTCGGAAACCAATCCCGTCGCACCAACCATTGTACTTCTTCAGCTTGGAATTGCAATGAAAAGACAGGAGGTGTGGTATGCATGCATACGATCCCTATAAATAGGGATCCACAGCCCCAGGAAAAGGCAGGTGGATAAAAAACCCACAAAGACTCTTAGCATATTTTCCATACTTCAAATATCTCCTGTAACACAAGGAAGAAATGATTATATGTATCAAATTCTTATAAAACTTGCATATCCCATCAAGAATTTGGTATATCTTTCCCCTGGTTGGCTTAAATCTTGTTCATACGATTTTTAACGTCAACAGTTTGGTGCTAGAAGGAGGACCGCTTGGGAAAACAGCTCCATCTCTCTACCAAAAAAAAAACTATAAAACAGCATAATGGACGAATTTTCAACATCTGGAAATCGATCCTACACTCACCCCAAACAAACTAGCCACCTCCCTGAGAATATTGAAAAACGAGATCGTAATGAGGCTATCAGCCCTCAAATGGTGGCTATGAGGGAAGCTATCGAAAAACTAACAAATGTTGTCAATCAACTGGAGTAGAAACAAGCTCAAAATCCACCAAGAAATGATGAAATAGAATCCCACCAACAAGGGAGGAGTAGACGGCTCCCCACCAAAAGAACTCTCCAGTTCTCTAGCGGGGAATCTTCTAAAGAACAAACTGAAGAAGTCAGGAGTTCTCCCACCACAACAAAGCCAACAGCCAGGAAAACAAACAGTGTATTCAACAGGCTAGGCTCTCAGCATTCACAAACACCCCCGGATAGACACGATAAGTCACGCCCGGCGGAGCAAGCCGAACCCGAAATGAACGCCCTCAAGAAACGTATAGCTGACTTGGAAGCCAAAAATAAAGGAAGTACGGAGGAATACCTTACCAAACGCCACTCCCCCTTCACAGAGGATATTCTGGTGGAGCCATTACCCAAAAAGTTAAAAATGCCCCAAGTAACCGGATATGACGGGGAAAGAGACCCCCTCAGTCACTTGGACAAATATGCCTCCTGGATGGAACTGCAAGGAGCTGGCAACGCCATATTATGCCGTGCCTTTCCCTTAACTCTGGGAGACAAAGCCCAGAGGTGGTTTAGGAGACTACACCAGAGGTCTATAAAAAGTTAGGACGACCTCGCCACGGCATTCTTAGCTAAGTTTATGGGCTCAAAGGCAAGGACCACACTTAAGGAGAGACTGGTAAGTATAAAGTAGGGAAAAACTGAATCACTCAAGAGCTACTGAACAGGTTCAATAAGCAATCCATGGAGGTAGAAAAAATCTCCGACGACGCCGTGCTTATGGCAGTCCTCTCGGGATTAAGACCAAAAATGAGATTTTGGTGGTCTGTACACGAGGACGGACCCCGGACTTACCACGAGCTTCTAGGACGAGCTGAGAAATACATAGGCGCGGAGGAAGCCACATCAGATCAAGAGGATGCCAAGCCATTCCCGCTGTCTCCACCGCGAGCTAAGACGAAACAAACAGACAAGGACCTAGGTCGAGAAAAAAGGAGGGACAGAAGGGACCAAGGCCGCTCCAGGCCATATCCCGATAAATTTCACGAATACCATCCTTTGAATGCGACCCTAGAAGAGGTCTTCCTGCAAGGAGAAGAGAAAGGGGCCTTTCGCCGACCTCCACATTTAAGAAAAGAACCTACTGGGAGGAACCAATGCAAATACTGTCGTTACCACAGGACTAAGGGGCACGACACAGGAAACTGCAGAAACCTAAAAGAAGAGGTGGAGTCCCTCATCCGACGAGGTCATTTACAAGAGTTTGTGGTAAAACCTCAAGAAACGGCGTCGACCGGGATCCCACATCCTAACCAACAGAGGGTATCCCTTCCGCTCGGCCAGGGCCTCAAACGCATGACGTCCAGCACCGAATTGAGATCAAGACACTGATAAGTGGGAATCAATGCCTGATAGGGTCTAGAAGAGCTCGACGACGGATGGCGCGGAATGTTCTCGTATGGCAGAACTACAACGTAGCACCCTTGGAACTGGAATGCAACACCCTATCAGACCTGGAGTGGTTCGGATTTTCTGAAAGAGACGCGCAAGGGATCCTGCAAGATCAAAGTGATGCGCTAGTTGTTACCATGACAGTCGCTGGGGGTACAAATACATCGAACTTTAGTAGACAATGGAAGCTCGGTAAATGTATTATACTCTCGAACTTTGGAGCAAATGGGAATACAGGAACGTTACCTACAACCTTACCCCAGAAGGCTGCAGGGGTTCTCCGGAGACCCCATCGATGTACGAGGTCAAATAGTTCTTAGCATGGAGTTGGGCGACCCTCCTGTCAAAGAAGGATCCTGGCGGATTTCGTCATCGTAGACCTACCCACTAACTATAACGCCATACTAGGAAGGCCCATATTGCATGAGTTGCAAGCAACCACCTCGATATATCATTATTGTCTCAAGTTCCCGACGTCAAGCGGCCCAGGGCCCAGGGGTGATACGTGGAAACCAGGCCGAAGCCAGGACCTGCAACGTCAACTTGCCTAACCGTCAGATCCGAATGTTAAAAGATCAACACATTCAGGAGCTTGCAATTTCAAATACTAAAAAGCTAGTCGTAGCTGATCTTATTAAGATCGGCATTAACGAGAAACACCGCAGAAAAACAAACGACGACTTGCTCATGTTCGAAGAAAAAGAGGCATGTAATGACCTCAATCCTAGAATGCTAGTGGTCCCGATACTCATATCCAAGGTTAGCATTCCTAAAGCTTTGGTGGACACAGAGAGCTCACTCAACATACTTTATACCGACACCTTGGGATGGATCGGAGCTCCACTCAGCGCCCTGCAACCCGACCCTAGTATGATTATGGGGATTGACGACGTGCTCTCTAGGACAGAGGGGGTGATCGAACTCCCAATTAAGTTCGGGGAACTACCTCGCCGAACTAAGCTGGAGGCGAAGTTTACGGTTCTACGCTCAAAATCTCCCTACGACGCCATCATAGGGCAACCTCTATTGTTTGACTTTAGGGCGATAGTTTCACTATATCTTACTCTATCAAATTCCCTACGCCCCACGGCACCGGACTGATCAAGGGAAACAAGGAAGTCACTAACAACTGTCAAGTAATTATCGATGAAAGAGAGAAAAAGATTTATTACCCGTTGGAGACATGTATGACATGCACTAAGGAGTCACCAACGAGTTCACTGGCCCCACGGCTAAAAGTTCGATGTGGAGAACCGGTGGAAGAGCTTGACATCATCCAGGTCGGCACAGAGGAACTCCCAAAGGAACTAAAAGTAGGACGCGAACTGCGACCTTCATTAAGAGGTCGGATCATCAGTTTTCTTCAGGAGAATCTTGATGTATTTGCTTGGAAACACTCAGACATGAATGGGATTGACCCAAAAATCATGTGCCACAAGTTAGGAAGCGACCTTTCTATCCGGCCAAAACAGCAACGACGCCGTCATCTAAATCTAAAGCGATATGACGCCCTAAACAAAGAAGTGCAAAAACTACTGCAGAATGGTTTTATTCGAGAGGCAAGATATCCAAAATGGATAGCCAACCCCGTCCTAGTCAAGAAAAACAATGGAGATTGGAGGGTGTGTATCGACTTCATTGACCTAAACAAGGCATGCCCAAAGGATAGCTTCCCGCTCCCAAGGATAGATCAGATGGTAGATGCCACCGCTGGACATGACTTGCTCAGCTTCATGGATGCATACTCAGGCTACAACCAAATCCCCATGCACGAATCTGATCAAGAGCACACCGCCTTCATCACCGATCGAGGTCTTTACTGCTATAAAGTAATGCCGTTTGGTCTCAAGAATGCTGGTGCAACCTACCAACGTTTGGTTAACTCAATGTTTGCCAAACAAATTGGTAAGACCAAGGAAGTATACGTGGACGACATGCTGGTTAAGAGCACGGACGCCAGTATTCATCCCCAACACCTTGCTGAAATGTTTGGAATTTTAAAGGCTTACGGGATGAAGCTGAATCCTCAGAAGTGCGCCTTAGGTGTGAGCTTGGGAAAATTCCTGGGGTACATGGTAAATCGAAGGGGAATTGAAGCCAACCCTGAAAAGATACGAGCCATAGTCGAAATGCGTTCCTCAGCTATTCCCAGGGAAGTCCAAAGCTTGACTGGGCGAATAGCCACCCTAAGCCGCTTCATGTCAAAATCAACAGACAAATGCAACCCTTCTTCGACGTACTCAGAAAGGGAAACAAATTCGAATGGACGCCTGAATGTCAGCTCGCATTCGACCAATTGAAATCACACTTAGCACAGCCTCCAGTTCTATCGAAGCCAAAGAAAGAAGAAATATTGCTGCTCTACCTAGCAGTATCGGAACATGCTGTTAGTGCGGTGCTAGCAAGGGAGGAAATAGGGATCTAACACCCTGTGTATTACATCAGTAAAGCTCTACATGAAGCCGAACTCCGTTACTCTCCGCTAGAAAAATTGGCTTACGCTGTCATTACTGCAACTCGGAAGCTAAGACCCTACTTCTTGGAACACTCTATCGAGGCCTTAACCAACTATCCACCAAGACAAGTACTACAAAAACCCGATACCTCCGGAAGAATGGTTAAGTGGTCAGTTGAACTCGGCCAATTCGACATAAGTTTTAAGCCACGCACCTCAATAAAGGCCCAGGCCCTAGCTGATTTCATTGCCGAATTCAGTTCAGACCTTCGACAAGAGCCGTATCCACTCACTCCTTGGAGACTCTTTGTAGACGGATCCTCTACAGACGAGCGAGCTGGAGCTGGGGTAGTACTAATCTGCCCAAACCAACAAGTGTTTTGTGAAGCACTACCCTTTGACTTCAACGCATCCAACAATTAGGCCGAATATGAAGCCCTCATCGCTGGCTTACGTATGGCCGAGGAAATGAAAATCGACAGTTTAATTGCATATAGCGACTCTCAATTGGTAGTAAACTAAGTCAACAACATTTACCAAGCCAGGGAGGGGAGGATGGACAAGTACCTCCAACTCGTTAAGCAGAAGCTAAAGAATTTTGGGCATGTCCAAATCAAGCAAGTTCCCTGAAGTCAGAATGGGCATGCTGACGCCCTGGCTCGTCTAGCCACCAGTGAAGGGATCGAAAGATTCGATAGTATCCCGGTAGGAAGAATTTGCTGCCCAGCTATTGAGGAACTTGAGGTTGTCCATATGACTACCGACCTCAAATCATCATGGATGGACGAGATTGTTTTATATCTACAAATGGGTGCGTACCCCTAGGATCTCATCATGGCAAAAAAGTTGCGGATAAGGGCAGCAAGATACACACTAATCAACGGCGTTTTATATAAGCGAGAATATTCTGTACCCCTGCTCAGATGCCTAAATGATGAAGAGGCACTGAGAGCCATGGAAGAAGTACACGAGGGGATATGTGGGAATCATGCCAGGGGACAATCCCTGGCGCATAAACTTATGCGACAAGGATACTTCTGGCCAACCATGAAAAAAGACACCTTGGAATTCGCTAGGAAATGTTACAAATGTCAGCAATTTGCTCCCAACGTCAACCTCCCACTTGGAGAGCTGCATTACGTAAAGGCACCATGGCCTTTTGCTAAATGGGAGGTCAACCTGATTGGCCCTATGCCAACTGGAAAAGGAGGCACCAAATTCGGAATTGTGGCAGTCGATTACTTTACCAAATGGGCCGAAGCTGAACCATTGGCCAAAATAACTGAGCACAAAACTACAAAATTCATATGGAAATCAATTGTATGCAGGTTCGGAATACCCCACTCCATCGTGTCAGATAACGGAAAACAGTTCGACAATGCCCGCCTTGCGCGAAATTTTGCGAAGAACTTGAAATACAAAAACATTTCTCCACGCCAAATCACCCTCAGGCTAATGGCCAAGTGGAAGCTATCAATAAGATTATCAAGCATACGCTGAAAGCAAAGCTTGATAATCTTAAGGGAGGATGGGCGGAAGAACTTCCTGGTGTACTATGGTCCTATCGTACTACGTCCAGAAACAATACTGGAGAAACTCCTCTCTACTTAGCCTTCGGAGTAGAAGATGTTATCCCGCTCGAGGCCGAAATCCCTTCAGTTCGGACTCTAAACTACAACGAAAATACCAACAAACAAATACTCCAAGAAGAGCTAAATTTAATTGAAGAGAAAAAGAATACGGCGGAGATGAGAAATGCGGTATACAAACAACGTAATGCGAGGTACTACAACAAAAAAGTAAAGACACGAGAATTTGAAGTTGATGACCTCGTATTGAGGAAAGTCTTCACGGCTACAAGAGAACTTAACTCCGGATCTCTAGGACCTAACTGGGAAGGCCCTTATAAAGTGACTAAAGTATTACTCAAAGTGGCCTACGAACTAGAAGACATGGAAAGAAGACCCCTACAACATCCCTGGAACGCGGAACATCTCAAAAAGTACTATCAATAAAGTTTTGCTGTATTACGCTCCATATAAATCGTTAGTAATAAAAGTATGTTTTTATACACGACTGACATAACAAAGCAAAGCCCTACCCAAGTGTAGGCCGAACTGAGGTTGTAAGTGCTGCAACACTCAGTGGAAATTCCTAGAAAGGGAATAAAAAGCCCTACCCAAGTGTAGGCCGAACTGAGGTTGTAAGTGCTGCAACACTCAGTGGAAATTCCTATAAAGGGAATAAAAAGCCCTACCCAAGTGTAGGCCGAACTGAGGTTGTAAGTTCTGCAACACTCAGTGGAAATTCATATAAAGGGAATAAAAAGCCCTACCCAAGTGTAGACCGAACTGAGGTTGTAAGTGCTGCAACACTATTCCTATAAAAGGAATAAAAAGCCCTACGCAAGTGTAGGCCGAACTGAGGTTGTAAATGCTACAACACTCGGTGGAAATTCCTATAAAAGGAATAAAAAGCCCTACGCAAGTGTAGGCCGAACTGAGGTTGTAAGTGCTGCAACATTCGGTGGAAATTCCTATAAAAGGAATAAAAAGCCCTACCCAAGTGTAGGCCGAATTGAGGTTGTAAGTGCTGCAACACTCGGTGGAAATTCCTATAAAAGGAATAAAAAGCCCTACCCAAGTGTAGGCCAAACTGAGGTTGTAAGTGTTGAACACTCAGTGGAAATTCATATAAAGGGAATAAAAAGCCCTACCCAAGTGTAGACCGAACTGAGGTTGTAAGTGCTGCAACACTATTCCTATAAAAGGAATAAAAAGCCCTACGCAAGTGTAGGCCGAACTGAGGTTGTAAATGCTGCAACACTCGGTAAAAATTCCTATAAAAGGAATAAAAAGCCCTACGCAAGTGTAGGCCGAACTGAGGTTGTAAGTGCTGCAACATTCGGTGGAAATTCCTATAAAAGGAATAAAAAGCCCTACCCAAGTGTAGGTCGAATTGAGGTTGTAAGTGCTGCAACACTCGGTGGAAATTCCTATAAAAGGAATAAAAAGCCCTACCCAAGTGTAGGTCGAACTGAGGTTGTAAGTGCTGCAACACTCGGTGGAAATTCCTATAAAGGGAATAAAAAGCCCTATCCAAGTGTAGGCCGAACTGAGGTTGTAAGTGCTGCAACACTCAGTGGAAATTCCTATAAAGGGAATAAAAAGCCCTACCCAAGTGTAGGCCGAACTGAGGTTGTAAGTATTGCAACACTCAGTGGAAATTTCTATAAAAGGAATAGCAAAACCCTACTTGTGAGTAGGCCAAATTGGACTAAAGATGCTAAAACTTACTTATGAGTTAGTAGTCAAAACAAACGATGCATCTATCACTACACCTAGTGCACTATCTTAAAAGATTTGCTACTAGTACAATGACTTGAACATAAGTCATATATATTGCGAAACACTCAGTTCAGGGAAATAAAATTGTTGCTAAAATTAAAAGCAATTAATGAAATGAAATTAAAAGTTTCATTCACAATGACCTCAACAAAATTACAAAAGTCACCCAAAACAGGTCTTAAAAGTATTTACTTGTTTTGAAATTACAAAAATAAATACACAAACAGAAATTAGGAGGCCGGAGGGTCTGGCGGTGGCACGTATGCCTGAGCTACATCCTCGTCAACAGGAACGATCCTCACCTCAGCTGCTGAGGATAATTGATCCAGCTCTTTTTGCTGCTCCTTATATGCTTCCGCCAAGAACCCAGTATCCCAATCTGGCCGCTCTTTGTTGATATATTTGATGATTTTCCCCATCGCCAGCACGTAAGCATCTTGGGCCAAAACGTCGAAAGCTGGAGAAGCTCTCCACTCCTCCACTGCCTTGGAAGCCTTTAGCTCGGCTTCTTTTACTCTCATCACAGCCCCATCGCCCTAGCCATACCTGTATCTGCCCTCTCCTTTTCACTATCAGCTCGGGTGTTTGCCTTCTCCCCCCAAGTTCTCAATGCTTGGACATCGTCCATCAGCTTCAATTCCTTAAACAAACTGGCATTGACTCCTCCCCCATCATGTTCAGACGATCTTCATAGTCCTTCTCTTTTTCAGCAAAAGAGGCCCGCTCCACCTCCACCTTCTCAAAAAGAGTGTTCGCCTTATCCCTGAACTCCAGTACCTTTCCAAGCTCAGCATTAGCCTGCAAACAAACGAAAGAAATGTCAACAATGGCGAGAAGTGAAAAACGACTAAAACAATACAACACCAAGGAATTTACCTTTTCAGCCACCGACATCATGTGAAGAATTGCTCGGTGACTGTAGAGCTGGGCTGAAAGGATGTTCTCGCCAATGGGCATCTCTGCCATAAACTGTTGCTCCTTGTTATTCCAGCTCCTGGTCATAAGGATAGCTGACTCTCTCAAAGGAGAAGGCAATGCAGCAATTGATTCACGAGCTGGGAAAGGAGCTCGGAGATAGTCCAGTAGGACTTCAGGTCGGCGACCCAACAGACCCTCTATGTTTGGCCTCTGCAGGTTGGGGCACTTTTCTTGCGACCTCGAAGATGAGGCGGAGGTGGGTATTGCCAAAGGAGCTGGCTGAGGAGAATTGGGAGGTGCTGCCGGAGTAGGCATGGCGTGAGATTCTTCGGAGCGACGACGCTTCGACAGAGGCTGCTCATCCTCGACCTCGACCTCTGCCTCCGGGGCTTCCACGAGGACCTCCTTATTTTTTTGCTTAACAGCCTCGGCCACTGCGGTCGCCTTTGCTGCCTTGAAGCTCAGCATTTATGGATCTTGCCCTAAAAAAGGGTTGGTACAGAAGTTCAGTTCACTTCGGAAGTATAAAATAGAAAAATAAAGCTGAAAATACTTACGAGAGGTTGTTGGCGTGGAAGTTTCAGTTCGGCTCGAAAGGTTTCTTTGAGCAAACCCGCCTGAAGCAATTTCGTGTCAGAGATCACGAACTTACAAGACCTCTACCTATTGGGAAGAGCTCGGATTGTGTCCGCTTGTCTTTGAAGAACTGAGCTCAAGTGGCAAGGTCGGTAGACTGCAAAGTACAAAGAAGATCAATGGTTAGATAATACAATTAAATATAACGAGCCGAAGTAAAGAATGACACTACTACAACTTACACAAAGAGTGATAGAGAGCTACATCCTCTCTATCCACCTCGGAAGGATGAAACTGCCAATCCTCCAAAACAAAGAAAAACTCCTCCTTCCATCCCTTAATCGATGAGGGGGTATCTAAAACTAATGGGCCTCCGGTCTTAGGCCTAACACTGGTGTACCGCCAACCCGTGTTTTTCCCATCTTCTTTAAAGGTGAAAAGGGCGTTGAACTGAGAAACGTTGAGTTCGGGATGGCCTAGTTGACTCCACAGAATTAGAGTCGCGATGAGAGTCCTCCAACCGTTAGGACACATCTGGGTTATCTAATGATTTTTGGGAATGGTAGCCTCGGCCCAGCATGAAGGATTGCTGTGTTAAGTGCCACACATCCTAGTGGAGGATTACTAGCTCGGTCAGAGGGAGAAGGGATCACTAACTCTACCGAACTAGGAATGCCGTACTTGACCCTAATACTAGCCAACATACCCTTCATGACTACCGACCTAAAGGAGTCAGCCCCCCACTCCGAATTCCTAGCTGCCTGTGACCTCTCCTCCCTTATCTTTCTCTATTGTTGCATGCTCCAGGAGAGTTGGACAGACGAGGAAAGAAGGATGAGATTGGGATAGGAGTTAATACTTCTTGACAATCTAAACTGGTGGAGAAGGGCGTGGCAGGTGAAGAAGAAGAATTTTCTTGGTTATTACCCCAGGATCATACCTGGGATTCGTCCGAATTCATATTAAAAATCTAGCAAAGAATGTATATTAAACACAGTAATAGTGAAAGGTATTCTCGAAAAGAAAAAGGGAATACCTGAATAAAAGCTCGACCTCACTCAGAAAGAAGGACGGAGAAGAAAAATTTTAGAGAGCAAAAATGTTCTTTCAAAAAATATGAAGAAAGTAAAAAGTAAGAAAGAAATAGGGTATTTAAAGAGATGGAATGCCAGGGTCTTGATCTCAACCGTACAAAGTAAAGGCAATAAATGAGTGAACGGCTTGAATTAAATGCTTCAAAAAGAAGAAACCTCACTGCTTCACAGCCTGCATTCGAGTCACACGATGACACGTGTCCCCCACATTTACTAAAGCAATCATTATAGAAATTCGAAAATTGTGCCAAGAGAAGGTCAATCCCTCACCTGAATCAGCGTTGACCTGGGGGGTAACTGTTGACATTGACCTCTGAGGTGATTAAGGTCGGATCAATCCACGTCATGTGTAGTTAATATGTTGAGATCGGGAGTAACAGGACCCGACCTTCAAGGTAATTAAGGTCGGATCGGTCTTTGTCATAAGTAGATAACATGTCGAGCTCGGATAAAAAAGGTCAGGTCAAATATAGACGCCTTTTGGAGGAAGCTTGTGTAATCTCCCAAGGGATAAGATATTGTAATGATGAAGAATCTCTGAAAGGACATACAAGCAACCAATCATGGAGATGCATCTGGAAAGGTCTTACATCATTACCCCCATAATCCTCCAATTAAAAGTGTTAGCTGCCTCCTCTAAGTAATGTATTAATTACTGGGGGGCCACTTACCATTAATATTCTGAAGAGCTCTGACAAGATCCAGTTCGGAAACCAATCCCGTCGCACCAACCATTGTACTTCTTCAGCTCGAAATTGCAGTGAAAAGATAGGAGGTGTGGTATACATGCATACGACCCCTATAAATAGGGATCCACAGCCCCAGGAAAAGGCAGGTGGATAAAAAACCCACAAAGACTCTTAGCATATTTTCCATACTTCAAATATCTCCTGTAACACAAGGAAGAAAGGATTATATGTATCAAATTCTTATAAAAACTTGCATATCCCATCAAGAATTTGGTATATCTTCCCCTTTAACGTCAACATTAAATATGAGTCCAAGGCTAAAATTTGAAATGCAATGTTCTTTTAGATATCATAGGATGGTTGGAAGTAAAAGATTAATAGCCTTTTTAGGGATGGCAATTTTGCTAATTTGATAGTAAATCTTCCCCATAGGACTAGTGCGTTTAGGCTTATAAGAATTCACAACATTCTTTAACATGAATTTTCGAGTCAAGAAACTTACTTGAAATGATAAATTCCAAGATCTTTTATTGGTTGAATCACATTGCATTCCAAAACTTCAAAATCTGCATTTCTTGTTCTCCAATGGTCCCAATCCCGATCACAATGGAAGGTGATTATTATCCACAATTTAAGTGTCAATTTTTGTGAGATTTCATGTCCAAAATATGGTTCTAAGGACTTTCCAATTTTGATGCAATTTTCCATACGAATTTTCTGTTCATTTTGCATGCCATCTTATTCCCTATTTTTCCAATGCATAACCATTTTTTTTAGGTTGTATGAGAGTTAAGAGTGGTTATATGGAGTTGCATGTTTGAACTTTAAATTCAAACCACTCCCTCCAACCCTTTTAATAACTTGTGGGTCGGGTCATTCCAGTACTATAAATATGTTAGGGATATATAGTATCTCTGCTAGAGGAATATTACATCCTGCTATTCCCCAAACTCATTTTTCAACATTAATTCAAGTATTTCTGATCTCTCAAATATTTATGGAATATACTTGAACCTTACATCATATCATTGTATTTTCAATTGTGTTCTATACCCTAAATGGTTAAACACAATTGTCCGGCCGGTAAATACAAATATAAATGTTGGTCAAAATAGTTTTCATTTCTTACTTGAATCCTCCAACTTTAAATCAGCTAATTTCCTAGACATATCCCATCAAATCGAATCAATCATAGTTATTGACAACATGCTAAAGTAGCAATACCGAAATAAAATTTCAAAAATAGTCAAAAGTCATAAGGGTATATATGAGGTTATATAAACCTCAAGATCTCACACAATGAGGAAACATGAATCCATTCACTCATTTACTCAATATTGGTCGTAAAAGCACTCGTGGTATGAAACACGCGCTACCATGTTTTCTCTCATTTTTAAGGCATATGTCATATCATTTATTAACAAATAATACCGTACAAATCCTAGTTCGGGTATTCCCCAACACCTAACTTGAGTTCTCCTTATGTTCATTTCTCCAGGCAATCTCAAATCGAGAACTCAATTGGCAACTAAACAGGTTTAATGGATAACATAATCCATTTCGATTACTTGTTGTAATCTCATCTTAATATCTTAGCAAGGCGATCGGATCACGTACACATCATGATCACTTTGTCTCATCTCAGCACACCCCAAAGTATCTGAGGCAATTGTTCATGTGAGTGAACCAATCTCAACCTGTTTGATATACTTTATATGTACATGCAAAATATTATATAGTAATCTCAAGAATAGATTACACATAAACTCAAAATTGTTCATCTATGGGCACATAAAAATCAATCAAGAGTTTTCTGATACACCAAGTATCATATTCTACATAATTTTAGAGATTCGACATTACCGACAAGTACATCTCTAAACGTCTTTAGAATATGATGATTACATACCATTATTTACGTAGATATATTGTAAAGACACTTTCTTTGCTAATGTCTCTCACAGAAACACTATCGAGTGTTTGGTTCCATCATGATATTTGAAATCATCATCACATGAGATAATTGCATAACTATCATGGATCTCATATTCACAATTAGTATCATTAGTTGCTCAATACATCTATACCAAACAATTTCTTCAGCTGTCAAGTTATATACTACAAGATATGCTTCTTACTACTCTATGTAGTAAGATTGCACAAGTCTAATAACTATTTGCGCTTGACTAACTCTCATCTTTAGTCGATATTTGGATAAATATTTCAATCACAAGTTATTCATTCTACAACTGATAGAATAACCGACAGCAACACTCTTCGGGTATCACATTATCCTTTCTAAGGACAATATCAATACCTTCTCACTACATCAATGGCATGACAAATATTAGGACAAGTATACATTATAACATACTTGTAACTCCTAATCGTACTAGATATGGTTCTCTGGATATTTCTTTGTGCACTTATGGAGTTCTTGGACATACATGAAGACTCATATGGTCACCTTTCGACATAGAAACATCAACAAGGTAGCAAATTCCACAGTTAAAAAAAATTCTAGAATCTTTATGGTATATAAGTCTTGTGATAGAGAAACAAAACTAGATTAATCTTTTTTAACATAAAATATACAATTTGCTAAACTCGTGTCCTTCGTCTAAAAAATTGAGGACAATCATTTCAAAATGGTCTCAATACACTCATTCTCATGCTTAGCCAATATAGTGCCATCAACATCAAAATTAGAATTACAACCTACTATCAGACTTTTACATAAATACAGTGATTTTTACCCGCATGATGAAATTTTATACGAAATTGAAACCTTATTAAAACTCAAGTACCACTGTCGAGATAACTGCATTCGGCTACAAGTGTAACTATATAGTTACCACAATACTATAGAAGTCTTCAACATGAAACCTATAAATCGATTCATGTAGATCTCTTCAATCATTTCTCTTGAGAATGAAAATACAAACCTTTTTAGTGATTGATGGAAAAATGTATAGTTAAAAAGTAAGGAGAATTTTTGCGTTTATGTGTAATATTATTTTATTGATAGAATGTGTGGTTGAAGTGACGAAAGAGAAAAAATGAAAAAGTGAATGAGAAAAAAATGGATGTCAAACAAGGGCACAGTCTATAAATCTATTTCATGTAATCTACACTTAAACATAGTATCATGGCTAGCATCATCGTATAGAAGTGAATCTCATTGTTAAGGATTCTTTTTATCAAACTCAATATACTCATTTGATTATAACATTTCTCTAAAAAATTAGCTTTATCTATCATGAACTCATTAGCCTTCCACTTATTTTTAAAAACCTGAATGTTTTCAATAAACATAATATCCAATTAAAACTTCCACCAAATCTCAAACTAGATTGGAATTATGTACTCCATATATATACTTCCATCACTTTTCTCAAATTTCTCCATTATTTTTCTAAACCAAGAATCATTGAAATTGAATAGCTCTTAGATCCCACTCGGAACTAAGATCCATTGAAATTGGATAGTTCTTTGATAGTTCCACTGGATAGATAGCTCCCACTCAAAAACACTCGAAACCAAGATCCATTGAAATTGGATAGTTCTTTGATAGCTTCAACTCGGATAGATAGTTCCCACTCAAAAATAGATTACTCCCACTTGAATCGGAAGTTTAAACCAACTTTACGTATTCAAAAAAAAAAAAAAACTGATTCATCAATACACATAATATCAATTTCAATAGTATTCTCCCAAAAAATTTCTTATTAAAAAATTGTCACATCTTGTGACCCGATATCCATCCATCCAAAATCTCACTTAAGTACCTTTTTGGACTATTAAGTGTATCTCATAGATACATCTTGTTTTTAATAGACTCATGTTCCCAAACTCATTATCAAGAACTAACATAATCAATTATAAATCTAAGACAACTCATATTTGGTTGTCTTCATGTCCAAAACTTATACAATTCTAAAGGTATTAATACAGAGAGAACTCCGTTAACTGATACATTGTAGTTAACCAACACTTTTCCAAAAGAAAATACTTAAATTGGATTATATCTCAAACATCATCATATTCAGAAATATTACATCCTTCTACCCAATATACCATATAATTATTGATGATTAAGGAATCGTCAATCAAATAAGAATTTATTTCATTACATAGATCAATGATATTTCGTGATAGAGATTCACGCTATTAAATAGTTCTCAAAGTCTTCACTTCAATAATCTAATTTTCTACTCCACTTCAGAGAAATCTATATCAGTACAATATTTTCAACTTAAGAAAATCAGAGGCACAACTGAAATACATGAATGCATTTATAAATGTAATGAAAATATAAATTCAATCTCTATCTCTCAAGAAATTCGAATGGATTTACTCAATGAAAGTTTAACTTTTACAACTTTGAATGGTTTTCTCAATTCAAAACTTCAAACCATTGCACAAATATCCAGAATCATAATTAAAATCATAATTAAACATTACTACTGTGAATATGAACAGAACTACCACATATAAGTTCAAGATAGAGACAACCCTTAGAAGAACAACTGAGATCAAGTTTAGTGGAGTCCTTGATACTATCTTAATATCAAATAGGAGGTAAGTTTCTCCACTTTGCAACACTAAGTTGCAGTATCACTCCATCTTCATTATTTGTATATGTCTATTTTGTATCAAGTCAAAGACTCGACAATAGAATAAAATACTTCTTGTTCTCATATAAAGTGAGTTTCTAATCCTTGAATCCATTATCCACAAGCTAAGATCTAACATGTATAGTTTTCTCATGTAAACAACACTAAGAGGAATATATTCAAGCGCAGTATCCTTTAACTTAACCACTTTCGAGCTAAAAGATTAAAACCGTATAGTTGAAGCACTTGAACCTTTATAACATTGATCCTCTATCAAATCCACTCTCATTCACTTACTATCTGATATGTTCTTTTTGATCCCTTTTCTAGTCTCTCCATCCATCTCGCATTTATTCTAACTCATTTAAAGCTTAAGATCCAAGTCTTATGCAAACTAGAACATTGCTATACAAGTGTATCATCGAGACTTAGCAACATCAAGTCACATGTCTTTTAACTCACATAGCAGATAGTTTCAATAGAGAAAATTGACACTTCAATTCGTAAGCCAAATTGACATTCAAAATTTTTATCTATTAGAAAGAGATTAGTTTGTACTTACTACTCATCTAAAAAAATTGTGACCAACAAAAATTGTCAACTTTATGCTAACCATTTTAGCCAAGTCACATTCGAGAAAAAAATCATTTATAAGAGAACTTAACAATTCAAATGTTCAAGCACAAGAATCTATCTTTTCTCTTTTTAACAAAGTTCCGATATTTATTCTCTAGAATAGTATGTACATAAGGTCTTTTATTGCGTGGTTAATGCTCTCTAAACATCATGTCCTTCTAGTATACTCAAAATCTTATCATACCAAATGTTATTGCATTTAGCTTATCACCTTTATTAAGGTTAACTACTATAGATTTTGATACCATGATTTATCAATTTTTAGAGACATCTTATTCTCAATCAATGCCCATTTATGCACATTTAATTTTGCATCAATGCAAATTAACGTCTACGATAGTTCAACGTTAGGTACATAGTCGAAAGGTCACTATATTCTCAATCATCGTCCACAATCATATTGTTTCACTATCATATACTTAATTTCATAATGCAAAATTTCATTGGTTCTAAGTGAGAATTACATTAATTCTTCCAATTTGAGAACTCTCACTCGGTTGGTGAATTAACTAGTTTTAGGTGAGATTTTCTCTAAATCTTCTAATCATCGAACTATCACTCAACTGACAATCAACAAGTCTAAGTAAGAATTTGACTAATTATACTGACCTCAACATTTATAACAATATATGAATTAATGGATGTCATGTATTCAATTAGATAAAATAAAAGCAAAACTATACACATTTATCCAATTATAACATGTATCATGATATAACAAATTAATTCTTCCAGATGATAACTTCAATTAAAATCCAAAAATAAAATTAACATCATTTAAGTTTTATTTTACAAATTTTCAATCGCATTTAAATCTCTGTTGCAACACGGTCTTAACAAATGGGACGTGACATCAGAATTCTCATATTCTGTTTATCACCAAAAGCTTATGTCCCAAAATACTCACGTGTTCCACATTAGGTCATGATCCAGATCCATTTACTTATATCGATAAGTACAGCACATTTTAACAAATTCTATAACCCATGCTTTTCTAACATTCCCTCTAAAGATGCTAAAAGTGTACATATAATCAACTATATCTAATCGAACACAAAATTGAAAAATAAGTCACAATTTTTCACATAACATAATCAAAACCCACACAACTCATGAACGTATATAAAACGTAGTATTTTAAATACTTTCGTAGTATTTTTCATTTAAAAAAAATGAAACACTTTTAAAAAAAAAAACTCCCACTAGGAAAATACCACTTAACAAATATTCTTAATTTTTACAAAATTTTCAGAATTTAATTAAGTTCAAAAAGATATTTTTAATATTTTTTTATAATTTATTTCAATAATAAAATAAAAAAATATTTTTGATTTTTTGAAAATTAATTTTAATTGCACATAAAAATTAAGAATATTTCAAAAATCCAGTTGCAATTTTCGAAATTGTTATTGGAATAATCAACTTCCAAAAAATAATTTTTGGACCAATATGCAACATTCAATTTTTCAAATTGCATTTGAAATATTTAAGGGACCACTATGCAATTCTCTCAAACCTAATCAAAACCCACACAACTCATGAACGTATATAAAACGTGATATTTTAAATACTTTCGTAGTATTTTTCATTTAAAAAAAATGAAACACTTTAAAAAAAAACTTCCACTAGGAAAATACCACTTAACAAATATTCTTAATTTTTACAAAATTTTCAGAATTTAATTAAGTTCAAAAAGATATTTTTAATATTTTTTTATAATTTATTTCAATAATAAAATAAAAATATATTTTTGATTTTTTGAAAATTAATTTTAATTGCATATAAAAGTTAAGAATATTTGAAAAATCCAGTTGCAATTTTCGAAATTGTTATTGGAATAATCAACTTCCAAAAAATAATTTTTGGACCAATATGCAACATTCAATATTTCAAATTACATTTGAAATATTTAAGGGACCACTATGCAATTCTCTCAAAATTGAATTTTGAATCATTCACCTCCATGGCAACAGTTCAGTTTTCTACCCTTTTTTTTTTCGCAGGTTACTATTCATCGTCAAAGAAAAATTGCAGCTTTTTTTTTTCATATTTCTGTCGAAATTTCGGAAGGCTATAATTTATTCAATTCAAGGCTAAAAATTATATTTTTTATACCGTTGGAAAGGTATCGAGAAGATCTATCAAACCATACCAAATGTTATATGAAACACAGTGTGGAAGAATTCATCATGTGATTAAGTTTCGGATTTTACCGATTTTAATGCAAAAAAATAGATTTGCATACAAATTTTCACATCCTCATGATTTTTTCATTTTAAGTCCAAAATTTGAGTTCTTTATATGACTGGAAAGCTTATGAAAAGATCTTTCTAAACATACTAATCTTACTATATGAAGATGAACGAGTAGATGACAGTAAATATTTAAAGTTTCTGTAATTTTATTTAGGATTTCGTTTTTCTCCAAATTTATAAAATCAAAAATTTTCAAACTTTGCAAATATGATACACATCATATAAGGAATATGTTGTAAAAATTTCATGAATTTATGTTGTACATTTCATGACATGCCATTAATAATGTTTCAAGTTTCAATAAAAATGACATACATGCATTTTTCAATATAATAATTCCATTTACAGCAAGATAGTATGCAAGAGAAACAACTTTTACAGCTCTGATACCTATGTAAGAATTTGCAGCATTCTTTAAAATGAAATTCGGGTCAAGAAACTTACTTGAAATGATGAATTCCAAGATCTTTTGATGGTTGAATCACCTTGCATTCCAAAACTCCAAAATCTATATTTCTTGTTCTCCAATGGTCCCAATCCCGATCACAATGGAAATGGATTATTATCCACAATTGAAGTGTCAATTTTTGTGAGATTTTATGTCCAAAATATAGTTATAAGGACTTTCCGATTTTGATGTAATTTTCCATACGAATTTTCCCTTCATTTTTCATGCCATCTTTTTTCCTCTTTTTTCAATGCATAATCATTTTTTTTAGGTTTTATGGGAGTTAAGAGTGGTTATATGGAGTTGCATGTTTGAACTTCAAATTCAAACAACTCCCTCCAATCTTTTTAATAACTTGTGAGTCGGGTCGGATCCTCCCACATGAGTGATTCACGATCCGTATTTTTCTAACAAGGCTGAACGTAAAATATTGGTGTTCTAAATTTCACATTGTAGGACCTATAGAGAAAGTGATAGACGGGATGTTTGAAAAAACTTATCATCCAGCTTGAGCTTACTTAATCCATTTTAATTGATTTCAGACAGTAGTCAAAAATAGGGAAAGTAGTACTTAAGCTAATTTTTGGAGAAGAAGATGAAGTGAGGTGTGGCACTTGGGTGAAAATAAAATTTTAAAAATTAGAGATTGACGGTGGCACATATAAAAAATTCGAATTTAATTTGTTAAAAAAACAAAAAGTATGGGTACTGAAATTGGAATTATTCCTTTTTAATTTTTACAATTTTTACTGTTTTAACGGTTAAACTAACGAAATTAGACTGTATGAATTTTTCACGCAAAAGGTTTCAAACATGGGTGTTTTCTACGATTTTCACTAGGTAGGGAGTATCTCATAATTAGAAATGTTTTTAAGGAAGTTTTTCTGCTTTTAATCCTTGATATATAATAATTTCCTCGTAAAATTCTTTTACAAGTAGAAGACATGTCAAACGAGCTCTTAAAGCATCTCCACAAGACTCTTTAAATACAATATAATATCTGTTTCAAAGAGTCATAAGCTGCAAAAGACTATATGTTATCATTTTAGAATAGAAAAGTAAATTCGAACCCAGTCTCCATTCTTACTTTAAATGATAGCATTATAGCATATTCAAAGAGACTATGTATTTATAAAGAGTTTATTATGTAAGGTATAGATAGTATTTAAAATTAGAGAGTAAATTTTTTAGACACTCTAATGTTGTTCTCTATTTTAATTTTTCATTTTGCCTTTTTCAAGAAATATTTATTTATTTCTCCTCATTTTTTATTAGAGTGTGTTTGGTGCATATTAAAATGATAGAATGCATTTTTTTTAAAGTGATGTGATAGAGAATAGTGGTTGAAAAAGAAGGAAAATTTATTGATGTGATGGAAAATATTATTTTATTAAAAAATGTGTGATTGAAAATAAGTAGAAGAATAAGAATGAAAAAAATAATGTGACTCAAACAGGGTTAAACATATTTTTCTTATATGTCAATAGACAATCAATTTAATTGTGAATTGAATAATTTAAAAAGCAAGATATTAAAATATATTACGTGAAGATGTTATTTGTGTAAGTCTTTGTTTGAGCCACGTTATTTTTCTCATTCTCATTCTTCTACTCATTTTCAATTATACACCCTTCAATAAAATAATATTTTTCATCACATCAACAACTTTTCTTTCTTTTTCAACTACATATTCCCCATCACATCAACAGTAAAAATGTATTCTTACTCCCAAATTGTGCATCAAATATGGGCTAAATTTAAAGATGTTATTTATGAATAGAGTCTCTATAAGATGCTAATAATTTTCATTTCTTACAATCAAGAACTCCACAAAGACAATTGAATTAGTTGAGAAAAAAACTACTATACATTATAAAATGGGATGAACTATCTTGGTACTCAATGGGATTTTATGTCCTTTTTGTAACAAAATTCTAAGCATTTTTTACATTGGTGACCTCATATGAGGATTTTTATTTTAATTAATTATATTCAAAAAATATTGTCTTGTTGAGGTATGCTTACGATAGATGGGCATGTGGAGTCATAAAAATTTCAACATACTGAACCATCTCAATAAGGAACGCACTTTACCTTCCTACCCAGATCCGATCTAAAGACAACGATCAAGTCCGCTTATTTGCCCTCTTCATACTTGGTATTTCTTAATTTATCATCCCATTAATGGTCTATAATTAAATAAAGTCACTAGCCAATTTTATTTAGGAAAAATTGTAGCCGCGATTCCAAACATTTCCCTTTTTTGTAGACTTTACCTCAACCTTCACTTTGTGTCACCACATATCTCAAACCTTTGAAAAATTCGCAAATGCAGTCCAAAATGACACAAAATGTTAGTTCCACCGTCAGTTGACCTAAAAAATGGGAAAAAAGACAAATCTTAACCAATTTAAACAGAGTTATTTGCCTCCAATTCAATTTCCTCCCTTTCTCTGTACGAATCACTGTTCATTTTTCTCTTTCAATAACATTTACTGCATCAGATTCACTAATTTTCCCCGGTTTGTAATTTTTATTATTCTCAACAACCATCTCATCTAAGCTATCATTTTGCACATCACCATTTTTACTACCTCCATTACTTTCAGCATTTTCCGTTACTTCATCTTTTTTAGCAACCCCACCGTTTAATTGATTTTCTTCATGGGTGAATCCACAGGCATGTTTGATCTCTTTGTTTTATCATCAAATTCATCGACATCCATATCAGAGGAGATTTCAATCACGATAGGCTATTTTTTCTCGACAAACTCATTTTCACCCTCAAATTCCGAATCCGAGTCCTCAAAAACCGTAGCTTTTTTCTCCATAGAATTTTCACTCAATCCCCTATTCCCCTAATTGGAACCTAGGCTTTCTTCGATTCAACAACTCCACTCCCGAATCCCTCTCACCCAAGTCATTCACCCATGTGTCTCCTCCCATACTACTAAGATCGACGGTTGTAGGCTCTCTTACCGCACAATCAACGGTTTGGTCTTCAGACGAGGTAAAACGCTCAGGAGTACGAAATTCCAATTCATCATTGTGACCTGTACTTTTGTCAATAGAGCTGCTGCTGATTCCAGTAGATTCGGATGAAGTGGGAGCTGGAGAGCATGAAACCAGGTCGGCATTCGAATCAGCGAATGTCTCGGATTCAAGGGCATGGGAAAGTTAGTAATTTCGATTCTTGGGAAGGGCAGCTTGCAGAACTTCATCAATGAGACGAATTTGTCTTCCTTATCTTCTCCGGGGAATGAACAATGATTAGTATAGTGAAAATGGGGAGGATGAAAATACCCCTATTTAATTTTGTCAAAATTTGCCTTTTTTTTAAATTTTTGAGGCGACTGACGGTGGAACTAACGTTTTCCGTCATTTTTGATTGCATCTGTAAATTTCTCAAAGGTTTGTGACATGTGATGATATAAAGTGAAGGTTGAGGTAAAATTTACAAAAAACAAAAATGTTTGGGACCGTAACTGCAATTTTCCCATTTCATTTATGACAGGAGGAATATGCTTTTCACCCTCTTCAACAAATTCTATTACTCATTTCAAGAGACAATGTGTATGCACATCATGCAAATAAGGTGCATGCAACCTACTTTTGGCGGTATCACATGCATCAAATGAATGTACATTTCAATGTTCATAAAAAGCTATTCATATTATGATTACAAAAGTATAAAAAAGACCCCACTGCATTAAATTGATCGATACCTAAAGCACTTAATGGCTTCCATGATTCAAATTTCCTAACAATTAGTTTCCAATAGAAAAGAGTTCGTGAAGATAAATTTAACGTTGAAATTCATAATTGGTTGAGTTTGAAAGTATTAAGATGCAAAGTGGATACATCATTAGGAAAACTATTATTATATACTAATTTTGACATTATTCTACTCCCGTCTATTTATAAGTAGCGACAGCAAATTTATTTCTTCAACATACAGGTGTTTTATATCATTCGATTGGACCACGTACAGACATCATTGTTTGTTTAAGAAAAACTGGATATCATCAATGATGACATAAGAATAAAATCTTATATTAACTATGGAATTAATGTTGAGGTAAACCTAGGTATAATGTTTTCCTTAAAATGATTTTTAAAACCATTATAGGGTTCAAAATAAACATAAATAAATTAAAAAACATTCTTAATTAATTTCTGAATTAAATCTCAATAACTTAGAATTTTTGTAGCCACAAATTTTAGAAGCATTGACCAAACGGGAAGGGGTCCATTTCCTTAATTATTTTGTCCTATGGATGCTTGGCTTTAATGATAGGGTCCGACCGTCCGTGAATATGCTTTGCCTTTCCCAAATTACACTTTTTTATGGCTAGTAATTTCGCTCCATATAAGGGTATGTTTGGCTATATAGCAATCACGATAAATTGCAAATAAGATAAAGCTTATTATATGAAAGTTGATGAGGAGATTAAATCTTAAGCTATTATTACAAGTACACTATCAAAAATTGTACTTTGAATGACGGACAAATTCATCGCTAATGTTGCCTTTTTTTTCGTCAAAATGAATAACGATGAACCGAAAACATCATTGAAGTTGCATTTTGTCTAATATTTAGACCATGGGATGAACTAATCGTATATTTTGGGCCCATTTGACAAGGATTTTTCAAAAGTCAAAAATTGTTTCTAAAACTAAGAAGCTATTTTTAAATCAGATAATTTTTTGAAAGTATTTTGTCTGATTAAAAAAAGCTTTTAGATAAATTGATCTAAAATAACTTCCTTTAAAAATTCTTGTACAAGAAATAAAAACCTGTGAACGAATCCTTATTGCACAAATGACTCGTTCAATAAACACGTAATCAATCTAAGTAAGTCCGATGAAATACGTATAACGTTGTTGCCTAATCAAAATTAGTTGTCATGTCCATGTGGTGGAACGTGCAAACTAATTAGGGCACGATTTATCATTTAAATACCTCGTAACCCTAGAATTTAAAAAAGTTTGATTCTTAATGTGTATTATTAGTACAAAAGAGATCTTTAGAAGATGATCAAATTTGCAACACTGCAACCATTAGACCTAAGTTTGAAGTCTCTTTGGAATATGCACCATCAACCACCGGCCAACCTAACGGATTTCTCATAAATTAATCTATTTTTTATCTCTTACATGTTCTTGATGTCGGAAATATAAATTAATCCTATGATTACAACTAGCAAATTAATAATTTTTTAAGATTGTTTTGTTATACTTCATGCTGGACAAAGTTTTCAGGTAATGTCCTTTCATAAAAAAAAAAAGAAAAACAAAACAAAAAACAAAACGAAGATCTCTATCGAATGAAAACGATTTTTCACTCAAATTCAGTATGATCTTCTTTAATAGTTGAATAAAGAAATAGAATTTAATCCTTGAACCGCTCTTGAAAAGGAGTTATACGATACAAAAATTCGAAAAAAATTTAATTGATGAAGTATGTATTTAAAAAGTTGATAAAAATTGTGGGTGTTAGAATTAAAGTGGGACCTAAATTCTATTTTGAAGATGATTGATAATTTTAACAAAGGTCGATATTTAGAGGAATTCTATTTGTTAGAATGTTTTTGGAATCCTATTGGAAATCTATTTGACAAATTTTAGTTGAAATTATATTTGGAAGTCCTATTGAGAATTGGAATTTGTATTGAACTTGAAGAAATCAACATATGGAAAAAGGAAGAAAAACACGCTGGATAATTAATTTCAGCAACCAGAGCCGGGACAACGCCACCATTTTGCTTATGGGGCGTTTTGGCCTCCATATCCGTTTTCAATAGGGGTTTTTTGCATTCTATTTCATCTTTAACTTTACTTTTAGCATTTGGCATGTCCCCTAATATTAGTTAGATCATCATTGTGTTCTAAATTTAAAAATTAAACAAATTATAAATACAAAATCATTGTATTCTTTCTCACATTTTAGGGAACTCTCTGCTCTCATGCCAATTATTTTGTTCTTAAGTTTGATATCAATTATTTCATATAGTGTCAAATTATTTTCTTGCCTGTTATTACAACAAATTGATATTGGACCAATTCGGTATCTTTTTCGTTGTTTATAACAAATTGGTATTAGAGCTAAGGCTTTTTTTTCATAAGGAGATTTTGATTTTGGAATGGCAACAATGATGTATGATATTTCGCTTTTAGATCGCAGTACAAGTTGTGGCAAGTAAAAATGCAAACAATACTCACTGGATGGATTTGGACGATGCATTATTAGGATTTGACAAGATGTTCACAATTTGAAATTAGGAGGAGAAATAACGTAGGGATCAGAAGACCTTATCACAAATTCATCTTCATCTTTCGAATAACGTTCTTCAAGACGTTTTGAAGGAAAAGTCTCATTGCATTATGGTTAAAATTGGAGCAATTATGCATGACGAATAATCTTACTAGTAAATTACACTTGAAGCAACACCTTTATTCTTGTCATATAACGGAAAGTACATCTCTTGAAGATCACCTATCTATTTTTAAGGAAATCGTCACTGGTATTAAAACTTTGGAGGTTAAATAGGGTTAATATCCTAAATAGTCATTAAACTTTGCTAAAAGTTTCCAAGAGGTCACTGAACTTTGAAACTACTCTAAATAGTCACTGAAATTTTTCAAAACTGTCCTAATTAGTCACTCAACTTTGCAAAAAAATCATAGGGGGTCACTAAATCATTAATGTATGAGGTCACAATTTGCAAAGTTCGGTGACCTCCTAGAAAGTTTTAGTAAAGTTCAGTGACTATTTAGGGTAGTTTTGAAATTCGGTGATCTCTTAGAAACTTTTTGCAAAGTTCAGTGACTAATTAGGGAAGTTTTGAAGTTCGGTGACCTCCTGGGAACTTTTGGCAAAGTTTGGTGACTATTTAGGTTATTAACTCAGGTTAAATATGATGAAAAAAATTTGGATTTGATTTTGCTATGTTCATTGCCTGTTATATATCGTTTAGAAACACGATCCTATATAGTTGTGATACACACACCATTGAAGATGTTTATGATACTCTATATTTAAAGGAGAAGTTGAAACATCTCGTTTGAATTAAGGCTCTAGAGATAACTTTATTGTTGATGGTGGTAATGTAAGGGGTAAATTAAGGTTTAACTTTACAAATAAAATTTGTTATTATTGCAAAAGGAACGGGCAATTGGTTAAGGATTACTATAAGTTGTAGAATAAAGAAAAATTGACTACAGCTTATCAGAAGGGAAAACAATTAGATAATTCATGTTAAGCAATTGTTGGAAAAACGTTCCACAATTATGGAAAGTTTTTGATTATTTCTGATGACGATTCCAAACCTGAAGAAGATTGGATTTTTTATATGACTTGCACTTTTCAATGTGTTCCAAACGGGATAGAGGAGTTCGTCTGTATTTTTGTTGAAGAGTTGAAGTTCATTCCTTGCAGTGGAGTTTGTCTTCAGGCGAAGAATTTTTGAAGTTTACTCATTGCAGTGGAATTCGTATCAAGATAAAATTGGTTAGAATTAGGATGGTCCCGAATTTATTATGAAGATAATTGAGAATTCTAATTAAGATCGACATTAAGAGAAATTCCTCTATTTGTTGAAATGCTTTTGGAATCCTATTCGAAGTTTATTTGACAAATTTTAATTAAAATTCTATTTGGAGGCCATATTAATTTCAGTGACCTAGCGTTGAGGAGCCTATCAGGGGCACTTGTCCTGTCGGTGGTGCTACCCATTCTACATATGCCGTGTTTTGGCATTTGCATTTTATTTCATCTATAACTCTACTTTTAGGGTTAGACATGTCCCCTATATATAGTTAGCTTTTCGTTTTATTTTAGACTAAAAGTTAAGACAATTTTTAATTGATCACAAAATCATTGTATTTTTTTGCCATATTTTAATGAAATCTCTATGCATCTGTCAAATTTTTTTGTTATTGAGTTTGTAATCAATTACTTCATATTGTGTCATATTATATTCTCTTCTATTACTACAACAAATTAATATCAAAGCAATCCACTATCTTCTTCGTTATTTATAACAGTGAGTACTTATAAATGTATGATTAAAATGAATTATTGATTTTAATTTTATTTTTTTAACAATTTTAAAGTTATTTTAAATAAGCACTTAATTGTCCTTTTCGCCACGTCTTGATCAATAATTATGGCATTTGTCCGAATACTATCTTAGGGATGCGAATTGTGTAATAGATCACTTCACTACATTTGAAAGGTGACACGAATATCACTTGAGCAGTATCCACGTTCTATTAGTGGACTTCAATTTTCAAACCACGTCCCACCAATTTTGTTAAATTAATAAACATGCAACTTTATTGTCTTTGACCTGACCGCATGATTATCTCTAACGAACCATACGTCGACCGGTATGGAAATTAGGCAGGATTTTGTTGAAAACCTTAATTTTAAAAATTAAAGATTCGAGAAATGAGAATTCGGTAATCTATATTTAGAATATTTAATTTTTGATGGTGACTTCTATTGAAATATTTTATTAGTTTACTTCGAAATAACGAATAAATATTACGTCACATTTTTATATTTATTATTATTTAAAATCATGATGATCAAATGAGTTTTTTACATTATTTAACAGAATTTTTAGACAAAAATTATCGTCGAGGATAATATTTATAAATTAATAAAATATTGACGCGACGAAAAAATTGAAAACATAAATGTGATTGTAACTTGTAAGCAAATATTAGAATTTTAGTCCCTGTTTGGTATCGATTAAAATTAGATTTTTAGTAGATTTTGATAAAAATTGATGAAACGTGTGGCTGAAAAATCGTGAATACCATAAATATATAGTTAAAATTAATTGATTAAAATCGAACGGAGGCTTAGATGGTGTTTGTTGGATATTAAAATTAGATTTTTAGTGAATTGTGATAGAAGTTTTTGAAATGTGTGGTCGAAAAGATGTGGGACCCATGAAAGATATTAATATTGATTGTTTGATTTTGACTTGAATTAAAATCAGATTAAAATTGGCCCAAACAGACCCTTAATATGATTAAAAAAATGGGGCACCAACAAAAATTAATGCCGTGAATTGATTAAACAAAGATTCTCACGTTTTTCTCTCAAACTCGGGCCATTTGAATTTGACCTCCAATGTAGAAAAAGTTAATTAATTTTGAGTTTTTCAACTTTTAATAAAAATATCTGATTAATGTGGACCACATTTAGAAAAACGAGCCGGGTGGACATATTCACCTGATTGGTGGAAAATCCAGAGGAGCTCCGGAAATTTCGGATCCTGGGTCCGGTTAGTGCGAAAAAATATTTTAATGGTGAAGAACAAAACCACGTGTCAGCCGTAATTATTTAATCAGACAAACTAGGAATTTGTAGTCCACCTTACTCCTCGCATGGAGACATCAGTTGTTCAATAATATCTAACGAATCAGTCAATGACAAAAATAACCTTTAACCCAACCTTTCAAAACACAGAAATACAAGAAGGTAACAATATTTTATAATTTTTATTTGACAGTTGAAAGTTTTTTATTGTGAAAATGTGTGGTTGAAAATGAGTTTGTGAAAAAAAAAAATTTAATGACCAATGGTTAATCAGACTTAAAAAAAAAGTTCTATAATATGAACATTTTCTATAAAAAAAAAAGTTCATAATTATTTCTGAAAATTAATTTTGAAAATCGAACGTACTTTATTGATGAATAACAATTTTTGATGACGTGTTTCAAACTCCTCTTTTTAGTTTTGCTGAACAATTTTTTTTTTATTGATTTTGATAAAAGTTGACAAATTGTGTCAAGAAAGGCTTGAACAATATTTTGACATATGTAAATTCCATGATAGCTTTATTAATTCTAAAGGGACAATGGCTTACTACGTCGTAAACGAAGGACAATAAAGAGAAATATTCCACTTATTGAAAGTAAATATCTATACGAGTACATTCATGACTTGGTTATACCGAATTCTTATGAGCATCTATGACCTTGTTTGACAATAATTATTTGGAGAAAATAGAGTTTTGAATACTGATTTTTAGGGAAAATGTATGGTTAAAATTAGCCCCTTTTTGGGCCGCCTTATTTTCTCATTAAAATGAAAAATACGGCCATTATCCATCACATCAATATTTAAATTAAAATTTTATATCTATTCTGTGGGTCTCAATAACGACTATATTTTTCATTCTCATTCTACAAAAAGGTGGCTCAAACAAGACTTTAGAAAAAAAAAAAACTTACACAATATTTTATTGTGTGAATGTGATTGAAAATGAGTACGTAGAAAAAAAGTTTTAAAATAATGGTTGTTGAACAGGAACTATACGTTAGAGACAAGATTTGAAAATGCTTGTTTGGGAGAGAAATTATATATTGCTAGAAATTAATAGACGAAATATGGTTTAAAGTTCTGTTTTCCACACAATATGTAAAAATGGTAAAATAATAAATTAAAAAAGGATAAAATAGACAATTTGAATGCATTAATGACAGATCTGCAAACCGACAAAGTAGGAGGTCGGCAACTGTCGGCCGGTGAATCGGGGAGAATATCGTGCTTTAAATTATTAATTTCATTTAAATCCCTAGATTAAATCAAGTATTTAAAATTAACCCCTCTTGTTCCTGTCTCAATTTTTATATGTCCCACTACAATAAAATATTATTTCAAATATTCCTTCACATTTTACACACCCTCCTCTCCTCCTCTCGTCTCCTCTTCTCCTCTAATCTCAAATCCCTCTCCTCTCTCTCCAACTTTCTCTCTCTAAATTCTGTTGATGCAAAACAACAATAGTGGAATCGTATGAGAAGAGTTGATGATAGGAATTGTAATGTTTTTGGTTTTGGGTGTTATTAATGAAACCTCATTGGATTGAATTGACTACGGTAAGTTGGAATCCTAGACAGTTAGCTGAAATCTTTTGATTGCATATGATTGTGTTTTTGTTTATAATTTAGTACCTTGCCGATCTGCCATTTAATTGGCAAACTATACATCTTGTTTTTTTTGGCTTTTAGATATTCCGATATCAAAGAACTCCAGTTAGTTTTTAAAATGCAAACTTTTCCTTTAATCGCTGAATTTTGCATTATTTATTGTTAAGTTTAAAATTTTTATATTGTTGCGAAATGTAAGACTCGTAAGGTATGTTTTCCTTGTTTCTAAGTTATTCGGAAGAAGAATTTTGAATTGATTGGTTATTGTTTATTTAAATTCGTTCCATTTGTTAAATTGATATGGCGACACCAATAATGATTATAGCCATTATGATTAGATAGTAATCAGATTGTTCTTTTTGTTTGCAGCGATAGTTTTTTACATTTTCCATGTTCCAGGTTATATAAAGTAGTGCTGTTGCTTTCCACGTTGATCATAATTATGGACATCTCTGAGGTTGAAGATCATTTAGTCTCAATTGGCGAGGCGAAGGTGCGCCGTGTTTATTCCACTGCTTTTGTTTTCTGATTGTATTTTCTTAGAATTAATATTTTTTAACTGGATTGTTCAATAGCTGGGCGTGACCTGTGGATGCGGGCAGTTGCTGAACCACGTCAAATTGCTTGTGTTATTATTTATGCTTTTTACTAACATCTTTGGTTCGAATTTGACTAATTGGTATAATTGTAACATATAGGAATTTGTATGGATACTTGAAGATTATTCTGAATTCAAAACCTAATTCATGACATTAGAATCACAGGGCCTCAATTTTGCTAATTACTTTTGCCTATGCATGATTTTGTTGGTTGTTTAGCATATATTAATGGAATGTATAACTAGTAAGTTTCTCATAGTTTATTCTAGCCTGTGGAGTGATTGACAAAGATGTGGTTGTTAGTGCAGTTGCATGGTGAAATGTGTAAGAGCCTATGTTTTGTATTTGTGAAAGTGTTGGCAATATTTCCTGATATAGAAGCAGCTCGGCCTAGGAGCACATCAGGTATTCAGGCATTATGTGCTTTGCACATAGCACTCGAGAAGGCCAAGAATCTTCTCCAACACTGTGCAGAATGCAGTAAACTTTACTTGGTATAACTGTTCTTTCATTTTTCATGTTTCTCTGTGCATGTGGGGAGAATGAGTTTCTCATTAAGGATTTCTGCCATCTACAAATTGCATTTATCAATTAAAATTTAGTTGAATCATCAAATTCCTAATATCCCATGGCTTTAAAAGGATTTTTCTTCATCTGAATGTAGCTTGTAAAATTAATACTTCCACGAGGAAGTTTATCTCTAACCTATATAGGTGTTATATGGATATATAAAGTTCACTCACTTGGCTATGTGTGTGGCAAGTGTTTAAAATAATTGAGGGTATCTACTTTTGAGATTCAACGCATTTTGGAAGCATCCATTTTAATATTCCTCCTCCTTTTCTGTCTCTCTCTCTCACTTCATCCACATCTATGTTTAATGTAAACATATATCATTGTTGTCAGGCTATAACTGGAGATTCTATTGTTTTGAAATTTGAGAAAGCAAGATGTGCCCTTGAAGATAGTTTAAGGCTCGTCGAAAATATCGTTCCACAAGTTATTGGTTCTCAGGTATTACCTTCTTTTGTTCTTTTGGGCACTACGGTATCCTGTTGGATCTCTTGATCCATGAAATTTTTATTAGTAATTATAGTCTTGATGAGAGTAGTATTTAAATTTTTTTGTCCAGTTTTTGGCAGCCTAACTAAACTTTTCTAATTGCTATTTTCTTTCTCTTGAGGTAAAACTATCATAATTGTGGAATGAAATGTAGTATTCCCATGCTTTGTTGAGATGGAAAAACTCACATTTGACAACAACAGAACACAAAATATAATGGACACGCAGTTGCTTGGTGTGATGGGAGAGACAATTTCATCTTTAATTGTTAATTAAATGTTTAACGTCTGCTCCATTCTTGCAGTTGTCCTATTTTAAACTGCTAATATTAACAATTTGGCACTGTAAAGAATACTTGTTGATGCTTCATACTGTATTTTGGCCAGAAATTAAGTTAATATGATATAGCTTTTGCCCTGTTTTCATATTTTGTTCATTTTCAAGAAATTTATTTTTAACAAATTTTATGTTGCTTGAGAATTATTCCGAGACTAATTATGCTTCTCTTGCTTCAGATTGAGGAAATTTTGGGTGAACTTCAGGGGATTGTGTTCTCACTTGATCCGACGGAAAAACAAATTGGTGATGAGATCATTGCATTGCTCCAGCAAGGGAGAAACTTCAGCAGCAATGGCAGTGACAACAATGAGCTTGATTCTTTTCACCAGGCTGCTTCGAGACTTTGTATTACCTCTTCAAGAGCAGCACTTAGGGAGAGAAGGGCTTTGAAGAAACTCATAGAAAGAGCCCGAGCTGAGGAAGACAAAAGAAAGGAGTCAATCATTGCTTATCTTCTGCATCTTATGAGAAAGTACTCGAAGTTGTTCAGAAGTGAGTTCTCAGATGACAATGATTCACAGGGTTCAACACCTTGTTCACCCACTCTCCAGGGATCTTTCAAGGATGGTGGCAGCCTTTTACGCAATGGTTTTGCTTTTGAAAGGCAACTTTCAAAACTTAGTTCTTTCAATTTCAAATCGAACTTCAGGAGATCAGAGCAGATGCATGTCCCCCCTGAAGAGTTAAGGTGTCCAATATCATTGCAACTTATGTATGATCCTGTCATTATCGCTTCTGGTCAAACATATGAAAGGGTCTGTATAGAGAAATGGTTCAGCGATGGGCACAATACTTGTCCAAAAACTCAACAGCACCTCCCTCACCTTTCTTTGACTCCCAATTACTGTGTTAAGGGTTTGGTGGCTAGTTGGTGTGAACAGAATGGGATTCCAATTCCAGATGGCCCACCACAGTCACTTGATCTCAACTATTGGAGGCTAGCGTTGTCTGAAAGTGATTATGCCAATTCAAAGTTGTCAGAAAGTGTTGGGTCGTGCAAGTACAAGGGTGTTAAGGTGGTCCCTTTGAATGATAGTGCTATTAATGAGGAGGCTGAAAGAAATGAAGTAGAAGATGTGTCTGCACATGAGGATGAGTGTGAGGTTAATCCCTTCGAACAATATAACGATTTTTTGACTGTCTTAGACAAGGAGGATGATTTGAGGAAGGCGTGCAAAGTGGTAGAACAGATAAGGCACTTGCTAAAAGATGATGAAGAAGCCAGAATTTATATGGGGGCTAATGGCTTTGTTGAAGCATTGTTGCGGTTTTTGGAGTCTGCTGTCCTTGCAAGGAATGGGATTGCTCAGGAAACAGGAGCAATGGCTCTCTTCAATCTTGCTGTAAACAATAATAGGTATACTCTTGTACATGTACCCAGACTCTCTTCCATTATGGAGATCTCATTATAGTTCATATTGATATATGTAATATCTCTTAGCTTGCTGATTCTTTGACTTCATGTAATTTATATAAATCCATATAATTATTATATTTCCTGTCTCAAGAATTCTGAAAACTTGTTTTACATTAAAAGGAAGCTAGTTACACTTATCATCAACATTGAGAAGTATCTGGTCTTTATTGGGTGTATGTCATTCCTAGTGTCATCTTTTCTATTGGTCTGATACATATTCAATTTTTTATATTCCACTTTTAACTTTGACATAGAGACCACATACTTGGAATCATACTGACAAGATGCTCACAGCAAATTATTGATACTTAACCGAGCTTTGTAGCTGATACAACAAATTTGAGTCTTTTTGGTGAAAATTATAGTATCCTAGCATCAAGGGTACAGCCAGAAGTGTTCATTGGGCTAATATATTTATGGGCCTAATTGTTGTTGATGAAAGCATTTTATCCTTCATGCTTTTGCTTCAGTGGTTTCAATGACATTGTTTATCAGTGGACTTTGCTTATGGGTGTTTAAACCATTTATTTGTCCAAGATATTTGCAATTGATTTCATATTAAATTTAGTTAAAGTGAAACAGTTTTATTTATCTGAAGAGTATTCTACTATTCTACATGCTTCCTCTTTTACAGTATTTAGAGCACAAATGTATGAGTAATGTTATTCATCCCCACTGGGGATGAAAACATAGTCTATGTGGCACTAATGTGGCATTAAATGATAGGTGAAATTAAATGACTTATTTAATTTCACCTTTCATTTAACTTATCATTTAGCGCCACCTAGACTGTGTTTTCATCCCCACTGGGGATGAATAACATTACTCCAAATGTATAGGGTCTTCTGGTTTCATATGTGATGAGCATTATGATGATGAAATTTCTTATTGGACTTTTCAGAAACAAGGAAATAATGTTGGCATCAGGAGGACTACAAGTGCTGCAGGATATGATCAAGAGTAACGATTCTATTGGAGCTGCAACAGCTCTTTACCTGAACCTTTCCTGCCTTGAAGAGGCAAAGCCCATCATTGGATCATCTGAGGCCATCCCTTTCTTGGTACGGATTCTTGAGTATGAAACCTCTGTACAATGTAAACTTGATGCTCTCCATGCCCTCTACAATCTCTCCAGTCATCCGACCAATATACCCATCCTCTTGTCAGCTGGCATTATCCATGCCCTCGAAGCTCTTATTACGCATTCAAGCGATCACGCCTGGATGGAGAAATGCACAGCCGTTTTAATAAATTTAGCTTCAAGTAGAACTGGAAGAGACAAAATCGTACAGGCTCCTGGCCTCATTAGTGGACTTGCAACTATTTTGGATGTTGGAGAGCCTATAGAACAAGAGCAAGCTGCAGCATGTCTTCTGATATTATGTAATGGAAATGAGAAGTGCAGTCAAATAGTTCTTCAAGAAGGGGTGATCCCTTCCCTTGTCTCTATTTCAGTAAACGGGACCATGAGAGGGAAACAGAAAGCCCAGAAACTTCTGATGCTGTTCCGTGAGCAGCGACAGCAGGATCCATCACCAGTTCCAACTCAACAGAAACCTGAAAGTGGAAGTGACTCGATGCCCTTGCCAGATCAAGATTCAAAGCCTTTAAGCAAGTCGATCTCAACAAGAAAAGTAGGGAAGGCATTGAGTTTTTGGTGGAAGAACAAGAGTTTTTCTGTATACAGTTAGCTCTGAAAATGTCAGCTGTATTGTTTCCACATATTTTCTATGCTATAGAGGGCATTTGCTTCGTTTGAAACAGAAGAGATGTACATGTATCGTTATTGGTATAAATTAATACTAGCCAACACATTAGGATGTAAGTTTAGCTAAACTTGTATGTGAATATCTTGTTAATATGTTTATGGATGAATGTTTTGAGAAATACTTCAAAAGCTACAAGAGAGAGATTATTTATGTTGTTTTTTGCTTTCTAGAATTATTTGTGAGGGTTCGTGTTGTTCCATAGCTGGCAGGAGTGATGAATGTGAAGAGGTGGCAGGAGTGTCGTGTGAATTATGGGACGGGGGTGAGGTGGTGTGTGGCATATCGATCAATTGTGGATGATTTGTCATGGTGGGTGGTGATGTAAGGTCACTGTGCTGCATGATATTAGCAAAGGGAAAAATAGATTTTACAGAGTGTATATCACGAGATAGAAATATCTTCTTGGTTTGTAAGTTATAGACACGATAGGTATGTGAGGTTTGAGAATAGCCTAGAAATATGCATGATGTGCCATGGGGAGAAAACTTATCTTCAATGTTTAAAGTGTGTACATAACAAAGGCATCCAAAGACACGAAGGTGATCATAGTTGGGTGTTTTGTTGAAAATCAGTTCTTATGGAGATTTGTTATTGAGAGATGGGGTTGGTATGTGATTAATTAAGCAGGTCCAGAAGGAAATAGGTAAATGTGCATGAAAGCGAAGACATCGAGCTATATTTAATAGTTGAAGATGTTTTCGTTCAGCCCACACCATTTTGTTGGGGTGTCTCAACACAAGTACGTTCACAGATGATGCCATGGTCAAGGAAGAATTGTTGCATGCGATGAGAAAGAAATTCCTGTCCATTATCAAATTGAACATGCTTGATAGGGTAGTTAAATTGTGTGCGAACCATTTTAATAAAGGTGGTAACACAAGTAAATGCATCAGATTTAAAATGCATGAGGTATACCTAAGTAACACGTGAGAAATCATTTACAATGGTAAGAAAGTAGTGTGCACCAGTTATGGATGGTGTGGAATATTCGTCCCAAATATCGCAATAAATGCAGTTAAAAATAAATGTACTTTTAACTAACTTGAAAGGGAGGCGTATGTGTTTGTCTCGAATACAACTATCACAATGTTTAATGTTATTTGAACTACATAGAAATTTCGGAATGCAAGAATGTGAAGGATGACCTAAACGAAGATGCCATAGATCAGGAGCAGTTGTGGGATTGTTTGTGATTTGAAGTGCAGTTGGAGTAAAATGTTTAAGATGATAGAGGCCTTCACATTCTTCACCCATCTCAATCCAGCTTCCTCGTGTGTTGGTCTTGAAACAAACAAATGGAAGGAAAAAACACGACAATACAATATGAGGATTTAGTAAGCTGACTAATGGAAATTAAATTTTAGGGACAGAGAGAACATTATAAAGACACAAGTGAGGGAAAATTGGAATATGGCCCATATGTGTAACTTGGGCCTTGTAACCCGTGGGTAGTGTGAGGAATTGAGAGTGGGCTGAATCATTTATGGCCCGTTTTAAGTTGGATAGAGAAGATATATGGGCCGAAGCTCCACTGTCAATTACCCAATTAACATTTTGAATTGGGAGAGGAATACCAAAGAAGACATTGTGGCAGAAACGGCATTGGCACTGGGTTGTAGAACTTCCATTAATTTCCGGTATTGCTAGTCAGAAAGGCCAGGAATTGCACTTTAGGAGGGAAGGAATTGAATCATCAGACACCAAGTTTGCCATGTGATGCCGATTATTGACCGAGATGTGGTTTGTGCGTATGGGTTGCTTGACTTGCTTCAATTTGTTGATGTTCCAATGGGGTGTGTAGCCAATGATTTCGAAGCAGGAGGACTCCTGATGGCCATCATTTCCACATTTTGTACATTTCTTACCATTACGAGGGCGAAATTTACTGGTGATTGAAGACCGAGTGCACGCGACAGCCATAGCAGAGTTTTCAGGGTAGGGCAATAAGAGAATTTACAGAAGTCGCTGGGTTTCTTCTTGATGTATGGTGGCGTATGCTCTGGAGATTGTAGGAAGTGGGTCCATGGCGAGAATTTGACTGGGGACGTTGGAGAAGGAATCATTGAAGCCCATGATGAATTGAAAAAGCAGTTCGATGTTGGTTGTCTCTTCGGTCTTTTTACGAGCATCGCAGGTACAAGGATTGTGATCAATGAGGGCAGTGATTTCATCCTATATTCCTTTGATTGTGTTGTATGTTGTGACGGACATGGTGTTTTGCTTGAGTTTGGCCAGATCACGTTGTAGGCGATAGAGACGGGGGTGATTACTAGGAAAATCTGTTGTCCAAATCAGCCCAAACATTCGATGGTTTGGTACAGTAGATCAAACTCTGTTGAAGGTGTCTGTCAATGGAATTTAGAAGCCAAGAAAGAACCATATCACTGCAACGATCCCAAAGATTTACAATTTTAGTATCAGACGATTTCTTTAGAGTACCATCAACAAAAATGAATTTGCTTTTGGCATTGAAAGCCATACGCATCTAGCCTTTCCAAGCCGCGTAGTTTTCTCTATTGAGGAGGTCGGGAACAAGTATGGTTCCAGGATTATCAGCAGGAGTCAAGAAGTACGGGGATGTGAGATCCTTTATCAATTGTGGAGGTGTGGATGATGTGGAATCAGAAATGGTGGTGATTCGTTTCACCATTTGCAGATTTTAGAGAAATCAGAAGAGGCCGCAGGAAGGCGAAGGCTCTGATACCGTATTAAATTTGATAAGAAGGAATATTGATCATGAAGAAAAAGGTAAATTCTCTTCTGTATTTTGGTAATTTCACAGTATACATTTATAAATGAATCTTAGATCTATACATGGTAAATAAAAGTCTGTAATGGAAACAATATGTCCATGGAAACATTGGCTTGATTTCTCTGTATGCTGGCTTGATTCATGTCCTTGATTGTGTGCTGTAATACTTTACTCGATTCTGGTTCTTGTTCATCACTTCTTTGATGATCTCGCTTATGCCATTTCCACTATGGGCTTTGTTAGTTAAGTTTTGTTCAAGGGCTGAAAATTAAGTTTTTCTTTTTTTTTTTGTTGGCATACCCTTATTTGTTTATAGTTTAAAAATAAAAATGTCCTTCCATGCTACTTTGAATAAAAGTTTGGACGTAATTTCAGCCACTAATAATGAAAACATGGAGGAAAGTAATGCCACTTAAAAATCCGCATACGGGAGATATCGATTATTACCTTGGAAAAACAAAAAAATGAGGGTAATAATGCAAAAGATGATAAAGATAGAGGATGACAATTGCAATTTAGGTTATTAGTTGTTTCAAGTTCAAGTTAGAAGGAATCCCGCGACACGCGTGGCAAGGACTGGCGTCAAAGTTTACCGATTTTAAAGGAGAATCTCACACCGTCAAATACTTTTCCGCAACCAATCCAACGGCTACCATCCATTCGAACATTCTTGAACCCGAAAACCATTTCAATGGCAAACTCAGATGCGTGTATACATACTGTCCTTGTTCCATTACATTCTTCATATCTTGAAACCCTAATTTTCAAACATCAAGCTCTCTCTATTTTATACGTGGAATATATAGCCGATTAATATCTGAGCGGCAATGGCAAGAAAAGGAGAGGGACCGGCGATTGGAATTGACCTCGGCACAACGTATTCGTGCATTGGCTTGTGGCAGCACGACCGTGTGGAAATCATCACAAATGACCAAGGAAACAGAACGACGCCGTCCTATGTCGCTTTCAACAATTCCGAGCGCTAATTGGTGATGCAGCTAAGAACCAGGCCGCCATGAACCCGATGAACACTGTCTTTGGTAAGATCTGTTATGCTTTACATTAATGTACGCACATAAGAGTTCAATTTCGCTTCCCTTTGTGTTGTTCAGCAAGATCTATGATTGAAAATATTTAAATGTATTTACTTTTTATGTTTTTTATATTGTAGATCTTAATTTATTGATTACTGTTAATGTTGCTTTAACTCTGTGATGATGACTGGTATAATATATGTGCTTAGTGCTCGATCTTATAGTATAAATCTGCTTTGCCCTAATCATTTTGATGACCTAAAATTATCAAAGATTGTGCTTGCATTTGTATGTGATTTACTCTGTATTTTGTGTTTCGTTCCATTGATCTAGATTAGAATAAGATTATTTACTATGTTGCTAGAGAAAATATGACTTCAACCAAGGGATGAAAGAATTATTCCATGAATCTCTCATAAACTTTTGTTGTTGATTCATTTTGGTTGCATAACCACTAATATTTTGGGAATGCCTAAATTGCGAGTCACATGATTGTTTTTATTACTTCTCAATGGTAAAAGAAATAAGTCCTTGGTGAACGATAAACCTTAATGATGTCAATTCTTATTATGACATAGAAAGATTTATCTTGACATTCTTTTTTTGCGAGTCACATGATTGTTTTTATTACTTCTCAATGGTAAAAGAAATAAGTCCTTGGTGAACGATAAACCTTAACGATGTCAATTCTTATTATGACATAGAAAGATTTATCTTGACATTCTTTTTTTATGTCTAGTTGTGCATCATTAAAATGAAATTGTGAAATTGATAATTGAAAGATGTGTTTGCCATATGTTGATTCTGTCTTGATTTTATATTCCTCATCATTAAGATGGATTTTTGGTTGATAAAAGAAATCATGTGTCAGCTTTATGTTGTTTTTCTTCTAGCTTTTAACCAAAGGTTTCAGTTATGCAAATCCAGAGTGTTATGTTCTGCTGCGTATCAACTGTGAGCTAAATCTTACTGTAAATTTGCTAATGCGTTACTATTAAAATGATTGTGTTTGTTGTGCACATTAGATGGGTGAAATTGTTTTAGTTATTAATTGATTGGGTCTTCATTTTTTTTGCATTCTGGCAGATGCCAAGAGGTTGATAGGTAGGAGATTTAGTGATGCCTTTGTGTAGAGTGACATCAAATTGTGGCCCTTCAAAGTTATATCCGGACCAGGTGATAAACCAATGATTATAGTCAACTACAAAGGTGAAGAGAAGCAATTTGCAGTTGAGGAAATCTCTTCTATGGTTTTAATTAAGATGAAAGAAATTGTCGAGGCATTTTGGTTCAACTGTAAAGAATGTTGTGGCTGTCCCATCGTACTTTGATGACTCCCAGCGTCAAACAACTAAGGATGCAGGTGTAATTTCTGGTCTGAATGTGATGCGTATCATCAATGAACCAACAACTGCTTTCATTGCTTATGGTCTTGACAAGAAAGCAACCAGTGTTGGTGAGAAGAATGTGCTTATTTTTGATCTTGGAGGTGGTACTTTTGATGTCTCTCTTCATACCATTGAGGAGGGTATCTTTGAGGTGAAGGCAACTACTGGAGACACTCACCTTGGAGGTGAGGACTTCGATAACAAAATGGTGAATCATTTTGTACAAGAATTCAAGAGAAAGAACAAGAAAGACATCACTGGTAACCCTAGGGCTCTCAGGAGATTGAGAACAGCTTGTGAAAGAGCAAAGTGAACTCTCTCATCCACTGCCCAGACTACCATTGAGATAGACTCTCTATATGAGGGTATTGATTTTTACTCCACCATCACACGTACAAGGTTTGAGGAACTAAACATGGACTTGTTTAGAAAGTGCATGGAACCAGTAGAGAAGTGTCTACGTGATGCCAAGATGGACAAAAGTACTGTCCATGATGTTGTCCTTGTTGGTGGTTCCACTAGGATTCCTAAGGTCAGTAATTGTTGCAGGACCTCTTCAATGGGAAGGAACTATGCAAGAGTATAAAACCTGATGAAGCTGTTGCTTATGGTCCTGCTGTCTGGCTGCCATTTTGAGTGGTGAGGGTAACGAGAAAGTGCAGGATCTTTTGCTTTTGGATGTCACTCCTCTTTCTCTTGGTCTGGAAATTGCCGGTGGTGTCATGACTACTTTGATTCCGAGGATGAAGAACACAAAAAGAAGGTGGAGGCTAAGAATGCCTTGGATAATTACTCATACAACATGAGGAACACAGTAAAGGATGAGAAGATCCCCTCCAAGCTCCCAATTGCTGATAAGAAGAAGATTGAGGATGCAATTGAGCAGGCCATCCCGTGGCTATAAGGAAACCAGCTCGTGGAGGCTGATGAGTTCGAGGACAAAATGAAAGAGTTAAGAGGGCATTTGCAACCCTATCATTGCAAAGATGTACCAGGGTGCAGGTGGTGATATGGGTAGTTCTCCCATGACGATGATGACCTTGCTCAGGGACGTAGTCAGGATTTCAATCTTCCGGGGACCCGAATTTTTTTTTAACTAAGATGATTGAAAATGACGATTTTGAGTACCAAAATAGACAAGTTAGATTGACTGACCAAAAAGACAATCAGTTTGTCGATCCAAAAATAATATGTTCATCTATGTGTCTAACGCTATACAAATTGAAAACATGAACGTTAGATGGACATCAAAAAGACAAAAAGTAAATTGCCTATCTATATAACACATGGTAGAGAAGGTTTAGACATCTGAAATTGGTCTCTCATTATCATCATCACTTCAAATTCGCCAATAAAAGAATCTAATGGAAAAATATCAACAATATCCTCTATATATATAAGCATGATACTGGACAAAAAATCATCTTCCATTTTGTGGGCTGTGGCCTGTGGGTTTGCTTTTGGGTAATTGATTCATAAATGGGTCTTTTGCTTTTGGATTGGATTTGGGCTATTTATTTATTTAAGTAACTATTGGATCTTTAATTTAGGTCCAAGATTTTTGTATGGTTGAATTTTAAAGTGGGAACAATACATAAATAAGGTATTTACTTTACACATTTTCAAAAATACAAAAACAAGTTTGAAAATTCACAAATCAGGTTTTTAAAATTTTTAATTAATAATTAATGAATAATTAAATCAATTATTTTTTAAATATTTAATTCTAATTTAATATAATTACCCCACCCCACCTCCACCACCCCAACCGATTTTCCGATCACCACTATTCTCCGGTGACTGTTCCGGCGACTGTTCCGGCGATTGCTCCGATTCCGGCGACTATTCCGGTCACAACTCAAAATTTTTGTAGGTCACAATTAATTCGTTGGTCACAGATCAAAATTTTATAAGTCACAATTTAATTCATTGGTCACGGATCAAAAAATTATAGGTCACAGTTTATTGATGGTCACAATGAACCAAAATATCGGTCGCATACACCAAACACCCCACCCCAGTCTCGATCCTCCGCCAATGTTTTGGTCACAAACTAACCAAATAATTAGACACAAATACTACCCCGCCCTCGCCACAACACCGCCCAAACCACCACCTTCACCCCCCGTCACACTACCACCACAACAGCCGCCGCCGCCTGCACCGTAACACCAAAAAAAAAGCACCACCACTGTCTTTCACCCACCACAAAAACCACCACAAATAAAGCCACACCTCACCGAAAACCACCGTCTACAACGACCTCACAAAAACAAAGCCACAAAAACCACCGTCTGCAACAACCCTACACCTCGCCGAGACCATCTCCAGATCTGCCACCAACAAACACGGCGTCGTTGAAAAACTACCACAGCAACCATCGCGAACAGCCACCATACCCATCCAATAAATCAAACTTGAAACTAAAAAAATAAAAAAATAAAAAAACGACCGTCAGATCCGCCAAAACCGCCGCCAGAACACACCCGACCGCACCCAAATAGATCCACACCTCCACGACCGCCGAACAAACACGAACAACCAACCACACTACGTCCGCTGCCAACAGAAAACAAAAAAAAAAAAAAAATCCCGTGCCAACACTAACTCCAACCCGCCACCTTTACAGCCACCATCACTGTCGATCCTTAGCACAAATGCCTACAGTACCACCGAAAAAAGACTCAACCAATTGTCGAGACGGCGATGAGAGCGAGGGTTTGGGGGAAAGTGAAAAATAAATCGAACAACAAAAAAAACTCACCAACACCGTCGTAGCCACGATCTGTGTTGGTCGCTGCTTCGAGCGCCAGTGTCGGCGGCGAGGAAAAAGAGAGGAGCCGGAGCCAGAGAATAGAGAAATCGGGTGAGGTAGAGAGAGATAGAGAGAGAGAGAAAGGGTACAGAGAGAGGGGGAAATGAAAACTGATTAATTGGAATTTGTAATTTAATTATTAATATTAAATATTTTAATCATAACCTGATTTTTGAAAAGTTAAACTTGTTATAGGATTTATGAAAATGGTAATTTAAAATCAGGCCTGGGTGTAATTTTTTCTTTTAAAGTGTAGGTTATTGGGTCAATATTTATTAATGGAAAAAAAATTCAAAATTTTGCGAGGGTGGATCAAAATTTTTGTGGGGGCGAAATTGAAAAACACATTACAAATTAATTGATAATAGTGGACCAGCGGACAATGCCTGCCCCTATCTCCGTCTCTAGCCCTGCTCCTCGCGGTAGCAGTGGACCTGGTCACAAGATCGAGTAGGTCGATTAAGCTCATGGTATATTCCCCTTGGATTATTTATGTCATATCTTATTTTGTTTACTTAGTAATTGATAGCATCGGCAATTCTCTCTTATTCGATGCCTGCTTAAGATTTTATGCTATTTTCAAGCAACTATTATCATTTTTATATTATGTGGCAAGTATGCTCAATTGGAGATTTTTCGCCTCGATTTTATTCTTGAAATTTGCATGTGGTCTTCCGCTTGGCCTCAGTTTGATTCCCTTTATTTTAACTTAGCCCTTGTTTAGTCTTTCATTATTTTCAAAATATATTTTTATTTCTTATTTTCAGTCACACATCCTTTAATAAAATAATATTACATTCAAATTCAAAATTTTTCCTTATTTTTTTAGAAAATCAAGCTATTTGTACACTTTAATTAACAACTTGATTGATGATATATTGATTACGTGGAAGAGTTATAATGGATTGATTGAATGTGTGAGACGTGAAAGATAGTGTAAGTTGTGAAAGATAATGTGAGATTGTGTCAAATGTAAATTTATAAGTAATGATGTAAACAAGGGTGTACGTATAACATGATTATATTCTTTAACAATACATCTTTCATTAAAATATTATTTTAAAATGTATTTTGGTCAAAAAAAGGGAACTCAAATAGGCTCTTAATTTATTTTTTGTACTCATTTTCAATTACATTCACACTAGAACATTTTGTATGTTAATTTTTTTTCTACTTTTTAATTGTGCATTCTTCAAAAAATATAGTTCAAAATATAATGTTTTTAAATTAAATGCTACCAACCAAGGGCTTAGTCAGATTGGTCCTGAATCCGAGGTTTTTCGTGCTTGATGCATAATAATTTTATGACCAAAATGCCCTTATATGGTGCTTAAACTGCATGTATATTGAGTAATGTTATCTATTATTACGATAAAACATCGATGATGTGACAATCATTCTCTCTCAAATCTCTCTCTTCTTCCTCCCTCATGAAAATTAAACTGTTTAATTCAATTACTTTATATAAAGTATCACATCAATGATATTCTTTTATCATAATGATTAATACCATCATTTATGTATATATTCTACTCTGGATTCCTTGATCCAGCTTTTTATCCGTAGTAGTAATAGCAAATGATAGATGACAAAGAAGGAATCATTAAAATTTCGGATACGATTTTTTGAAAGGCAAAAAGAATTTTGCAAGATGCATAGTTGGAATGCAGCAGCCACCAATACAAGTATATCCTCAGCCTTCACTAAAAATAAAACACATTTAGCCCCCGTTTGTCTCCCATTATGGGAGAAAGAATGGTGTAATGAATAGTATTTTTTGAAGAATGTGTGGTTGAAATTGAAAGAAACTTTATCGGTTTATGTATAGAATATTTTATTATTTGAATGTGTGGTGGAGATTGATTACTGTAGAAAACAATTTTTTGGAAAATGGTAGACAAACAGGGGCTTAGTATTATTTAGATCATTCGTTCCATAAAATATATTAGCTTTCTTTTTTTATTTGTTTCAAATTGTAGGTCAATTTTCTTGTTATAGTTTATTTTTTAGTTTTCTAATATGTCTCTATTTATTGTTTTTTGTTATCAACAAATATGAATTATTCTTATTTAAATCATTATTTATCTTTGTTTGGTAGAAATTAAAATTTGAATTCTTATTAAAGTTAAAGTTAATAATTAATTTTGATCATATATTTTATGGGACTTTTAAACATTTCAATCACATAATTTTTATAAAAATTTGCTACAGTTTTGATTTAACTTTCGCCAAATAGGAGGCTAAATGTAGGAGTATATTAGAAAAAATGTAAGAAAAATTTATTTTTCAACTATAATTAATTATATATTTTTTAGTAAGTGTGAAATTGAAAATAAATCTATGATATAGGGAGTATTATATTTTTGTTATAATCTTCCATTCCAAACTTTATCAGAAAGATAATAATTCAAAAAATTGCAAGCTTAAGCAAGTTGTTTCATATGATTTGGAGATGGAGAGTATCGGATTGCATAATTTGCCATGTCTGATTGGAAGTGTCATGGCCTCACCAAAAGGCCTAATAATGATTTTTTAGAGAACGTGTCGTTAAAAAGTAGAGAATTTTTTTTGAAAATGATTAGAAGTATTCAATTAGAAAATTATTTTCATTAGATAAGAAAGCATTGCTTATGTCAAGCATGACGTCTTGTTATTTAATTATTAAAATTGAAGAACATTTTATGTACATTCGAATACTTATTACAGAGACAATAGAAGAGAAAATGGAACGAGACAAAATGAGAATCAATGAAACTTGACATAATAGTGCACAATTAGATCACATTCAACCAATGTAATACATGGGATCGGGTACTTTGAAAGTTCGATTGCCCGAATTATCTCCAAGTATGTCACTCCATTGATCTCCCATATTTCCAAGAATTCTATATCCAGAATTTACTAGCTCTGTTCTCTTCCTGGATTTGTACACTAATGCAGAGGTCCCCTAATCAGCTTCTCTCCTGCATCTAAACAGCATTTTGTTCTCAAACCAATAATTGCTTATTCTTGGTAAATAAGTAAATTACTTACTTGACAGTAAGATAAAATTTACGAAAAAAAGGAGTGTAATTAAAGTTCAAGTCGAAGATCAAAGTGAAAGTTGCGGATCTCTTCGCCCCCCTCTCAAGTTTAGTCACACACCTTCCCTGTCTGTCTAGTCAGTAAATCCAGTTTTGAAAGTGGTAAGCCCTTAATTCTTCTTTCTAAGAGTTCTAAGTCTTGTCCCTTCTTCTACTAGAAGTAACAACAAATAGCATTTATACTTAATTTTAAGCTCCAAATTAGATGTAGGTGAAAGGAAGAAGTAAAAAATTGCAAGTTACTTGAGAATGAGCTTTTACCAGGTATGATATCCAGCTGCCTTTATATTGGAAATCCTAATGTCTTTAAATCTTTCTATTGTTCCTGTTAAAAAGACAATCTTAAACCCAAGAGGTAGCAATGTTTGATATGGGCGCAAAGACCTCGGCAATGGTGGAGCAGCTTCCTTCGCAAACCACTAGTTAAACTTTGTGTTGTTGTATGGTAATTGCTAGAACTTTATTAAAACTTAAACTTTATGATCTTGCCAAGATCTTCATGTCAAATCATCAAGAAACTGAATTAATGCAGAACATACCTTAATCAATAGATTTCTGACTTGAATAATGAATTCTGAATCTGAATCTGTAAATCTTCAGTTTGGTTGCTTTAAATCTCCATCTTAATTCCTGATTGTGGGTTTTATGGATCTTCCTCTTCATATGCTTTCTCTCGTATTCTTATGTTGATGGGATGCCACAAAGAATGAGAAAATCACACATGAATTGGGGACCATAAACCTTTATATATTTCCATATGTATTCGGCCCATCGTCAAATACAAACCCTAATGGATCCGGTCTCTACACATATAGTCCGGTCCACACTTTAATTAGATGCTTAAAGCCCAATTACTTAATTCCTTATTAGATCACTTTAATTTTGGGCTTAACTTTAAGATAGCATTTATACACAGTTAATTACATATGTCGGCTCATCACGGGAAATTAAATAATTTCCCAACAATCTCCCACTTGGGCCACATATGCTACCTTATAAATGTGTATAACCTTATGAGCTCAAAAACTTTTGCTATCATAACCAAAAGTATCTCCGAACAATCTCGTCCATTAATTATATCAACATAGGATCAAAGCGGTCTTCGTTATAAGTAACATAACTAAACCCATCAATGGTCACGTACATCAATACAATCAAATGACATAGATCAAGTGTGGATGTGTAGCATGGAAATTACATGTAATGTGATCTAAACATGCCTATTTCCAACTGGTCCTGCCTTATTCCTTAATACCTTATGAGATCAACCATAAACTTTAATCAGAGTGGAACTGAACTGAATACTTTATTTTTGAAATGAACTGATTGTGCACAACCAAAATTATGTGTCAAAAGACAACATCCAAAATACAAACTCCCACTAAACTGACATATCATCAAAAGATGCAACACCCATGTGAGCATTATGCTCATGAAAGACCTCGAGTGGTAGCCATTTAGTAAATGGATCCATGTTTATAGAGTTTGTCCTTGTATACTTTATAGAAACCTAACCACTCTGAATTCATTCCTTAACACTAGGAACTTAATGTCTATAAACTTTGATATCATCATGTTCCTATTGGAATACAAGACTGTTATTGTCAGAAAATAACTTAAGTGGTCTTTCATTTCCATCCAAAATATGCAGCCTAGTGACAATATTTTACAGTCAAATTCCATAATCAAAATCAGAATATCCAACGATTTCCAATTAGTCTGATTTTCCTGAATGTGATCATGTTATCCTTTGTTCTCTATAGATACCGAATAACCTGATGGCTGCTTTCCAAATCTCCATCGCAAGTTAATTAAATATCTGTCAAGCATTCCAACAAAGAATACTATATCCGGATGTGTGCTATCCCGAGTATACATTAAATTCTCAATTGCCAAAATATAGAGAATCTGATGTATATCCTTTATCTTTAAATTTATCATTGGGGTATTAATTGAGACTAAAGTTGTCTCCCTTAATTGTAGGGGTATTACTTGATTTTCATATCTGCATTACAAATCTTTTAAGAACCTTATTGATACAACTCTTTTGTGATTATCCAGAAAATACACCAAGAACAATTCTTGTATATCTTATATCCTTAATACAAAAGATGCATCACAAAGATTTGCTTACTCCCACTGAACTTGTGATATCCACAATCATCAATTGAATGTATCTTGAAACCAAATGAAATAATTATTTGATAAAATTGTGATACATATTAGGAAAACCAGCTTAAGCCCATAGATGGATTTCTTTAATTTGTAAATCATCTAATGCAACTTAAGACCAAAATATGTCACAGAAGCCATAATTGTCCTAAAAGAGTTTTCATAGAAACCGAAGAAAAATCTCTTTATGCATGACATCAATCCACTCTTTAGAATTATTCCTTTGCATGGCTTGATGAAAGTTGATGGATAAGTCATTCTTTTGTCAATCCATGCCATCCTTATTTTTTTGGAGAAAGACTATAAGGTTATCCAGAATTGTTTTTCTTCTTTTATAGTGGATTTCCTTAATGACATTTGTTCTTGAGGTTGTTGAGTTTGTTTTTCTGGAACAATCTCTTGATTGTGTATGGGGGATTTTGTAATATTGTCTTGATCCGAAATTGCTTCTTGAACAAGATCTGGAGCAAGAATTTGTCCCTGAACCAAATCATTGTCAATTGCAACAGAAGGAATATATAAATATTCTTCATCTAAGACAAAATCATAACCTTGATTGTGTATGGGGGATTTTGTAATATTGTCTTGATCCGAAATTGCTTCTTGAACAAGATTTGGAGCAAGAATTTGTCCTTGAACCAAATCATTGTCAATTGCAACAGAAGGAATATATAAATATTCTTCATCTAAGACAAAATCATAACCTTGTAACCTTATCTCCCCTCACAAACTCTACATCCTCAAGAAATCGAACATTTCCCGTTTCGAAAATTGACCTGGTAGTGGGACCTTTAAAAATTTGTAACCCCTTAACAATTACTTTACTTGGAACTTTGTTGAGACGTTAAGCTGAAGTCTTTAGTGCTTTAAACCTAGGAGGATCCTGATGTACTGTGGGTAAATTCCACATTCCTCTAGAAATATTGCAAAAGGTCCTGGACATTGTTCTCCTGATTCGTCATATTTTGGCATAGTATTTACCACTATGGTAAGATTTGACTTGTTAAATTCTTTTACTGAGTCGATTTTCGAACTCAGTCTTGTATGCCTTGAATATGTCCAGTGTTTGGGATTTCTCATAGATGAAATATAGGTAGCCATATTGAGAAAAAATCGTCTATTGACTAAATAAATGACTGTTGACCATTCCAAGAAGCCGAAGGGAATGATCCACAGATATCCGTACAAATTAGTTCTAAGACATCCGAAGTCCTATTGGCACCTAATCTCCTTACGTTTGTTTGTTTTTCCCTTAATTTACTTAAGTCTGAAAATATTAAGGGAATCAAGAATTCTTTCTGACACAAATCTTTCCATTCTCTTTTGAGAGATGTGGCCTTATCGCTTGTGCCATAACAAAGCAGAATTCTCATTGGTTAATTTATGTTCAATACCACGTGAATCCATATACAAGGTTTCTTTATAAGAGGCAACCGTATTAAACACATATAGGTTATCGTAACCGAATAAAGAACTGACACCCACAATATTTGAATTAAGAAAAAGATCAAACTGACTATTTCTAATTGAACAAGAGTAACCAAAATTGTCCAATGTAGAAATAGAAACCAAATTCCATCCAAAAGGACAGTACCGCAAATATCTCTTTCAAATTCAAATAATAATCAGTCTTTAATGATAACCTAAATTCCGTAAAGCCTCAACCTTAACTGATTTGCCATCGCCCCAGATAGATGAATCTTTCAGCATCAATTGGCTTTGGCAGCTCAGACAACCCCGCATAAACACACTTATATAAGTGGTGGTACCGAAATTTATCCACCAAGTGTGTCTTGATATTGACATTAAATTTACCTCAAAACAAACCAAAGTGAGAAATGTACTTTTCTTCACACGCCAAGCGTAGCATTTAGGACAATCTCTCCTTATATATCCCAGATTTTCACAAAATTTACAACTAAATTTATTTCACCGTTAATTTTGAACCGAACCGAATGCAGCTTTCTTAATCTTTCTTTTCTTTAACTTGTCCTTAGAGGTACTAGCCAAGTGAGCACTTTCAGTCCTTTCTTGCTTCAGCCTTTCTTCTTCTTGCACACAGTATGAAATGAGCTCATTTAGAGTCCATTTATCCCTTTGTGATTATAAGCCGACCTTGAATTGTGCAGGAATAGAAATTAAAACCAGATGCATGAGCAAATCATCAGATAGCTCAAGTTTTAGAGCCTTTAAGTTTGAAGCAATATGAGGCATCTCCATAATGTACTCTCGAATATTTCCTTTGCTTTTATGCCTTAGTGAAACTAAGTATGCCAAAAGCGTACTAGTTTCGTACTAGTTTCAGCCTTATCGCTCTTTGCAAAGCGTTTCTTCAATTTCAGCAAGAAATTTATTGGCAGTAGTTACCTTATCGGATACAGCACCCCTGAATGATTCTGGAATACAACGCTTCATGATCATAAAACTCATGCGGTTTGAACAATCCCACTTATTAAAGTCCTTATTTTCATCAATGGAAATTTTATCCGTAAGTGCAGCGGGTTGTTCGGTCCTTAACGCAAGGTCTAAGTTCATGCAGACAAGAACGATCATAACGTTCTCTTTCCAGTCCTTAATAGTCGGTTCCATTTAGCACAGGAATGGAGTTGATGTTGGCAGATATTGTGGAAGTTGATGGATTAACTGAATAGAGAACTAATACTTAATCTACATGTTCACATAAGAATCCATATTAAACAATTAATCAATTCAAATAATGGTAAACCCCATCACAAGAGACCGAGCACAACATTGATATTTAGTCTTTGGACAGAAATATCAACTTGTAAGTGGTACTCTTGGTGTAGTAATCAAATATTGACAATAAACCATGTCAAACAATAAACCTATCTTTGGACCGATTTATTGTTCACATAAAATAAAACCTTATAATTGTCATATATTTATTACCACATGTATGTAAATAATTCGGCCAAATATTAACCTTCCTTTGGGCCGGTCAATACCCGCATGAATTACGTACACACAACCTTTCTAATATTCCAAATAAATTAATCTAAGCAAGAGAGGTCACTTTGGTGACATGTTACTTCAATCAATTTATTTAGAAAAATTAGTAATCCAAAAGAAATACCAAAATTTGAATTATAATTGTTAATCCTTAATTCTTTTATTTTATTTTGAAACTTTAGGGGCCTAGGGTTAATAATACAGAACTTTAGGGACCCAGAAATAATAATCCAGAACTTTAGGGCTCAATAATTAATTATGAAAAACTTTAGGAGTCAAAAATTAATTATTCAAACTTTAAGGATCCAAAAATTAATTATTGAAAAACTTTAGGAGTCAATAATTAATTATTCAAACTTTAGGGGTCTAAAAAATTAATTATTCAAAACTTTAAGGATCCAAAAATTAATTATTGAAAAACTTTAGGAGTCAATAATTAATTATTGAAAACTTTTAGGGACCCAAAAATAATTATCCGAAACTTTAGGAGTCAATAATTAATTATTGAAAACTTTAGGGATCCAAAAATTAATTATTTAAAACTTTTGGGGCCAATTTGGAACAAAATCAGAAATTTTGATGCTTTCATTACAAAATCAGAACTTTAAATGGCCCAAAAATAATTAATTTTAAAACTTCAGGGGCTGAATTATTAAAATCCATAACCTTAAGACCCAACTCGAATGAACTTTAAATTTTAGGGGCTGAATAACCAAAATTGCAAACTGTAGGGGCCTAAACATTAAAATTAAAACTTTAATGGTCCAAAAATAATTAATTTTGAAACTAGAGGGACTGAATTATTAAACCCGTAACTTTAAATGTCCAATTGGATGAATTTATAACCTTAGGGGACTGAAACACCAAAACCTTAAACTTAAGGGGCTAAATCTTTAAAATGAAACCCTAATTTGAAATTGCAGTCAAGGACCTCAAAACTTCAAATTTACAACCCAAGCCCCCGTCCCCAAAATTCATCCAAAACCCTAATTTTCAAAATTTAACAACCCGGGGGCGGGCTCGCCGGCGCCGCCCCCCAAAATCAGGAGCAGCGCTTGCTGGCGCTGCTCCAAGCAGCAGCAGCAGCGTCGCTGCTGCTGAAAATCTGCAACTGCAACGCCGTGACAGAGAATCGCAGCGAACATCTGCGATTCTGACGTAAGCTTCTTGTAATAACAGCAGCCACTCTGCTGTAACACAGTGGCGGTGCCGCCGCGGCGGCGGCCTCCAAAAAAAAATTTTTTTTTTTTAAAACCGAAATTCTGAAAATCTTTAAAATTAACCGAATAATTTTCAAATTTAATAAATCTAAATCCGAAATTATTAAATTTGAAAACCATAAAAATATACAACAACCAAATTTAAAAAAATTTGATTCCCAATGATTTAACATGAACCTGGCTCTGATACCACTTGTTAGAACTTTATTAAAACTTAAACTTTATGATCTTGCCAAGATCTTCATGTCAAATCATCAAGAAACTGAATTAACGAGGAACATACCTTAATCAATAGATTTCTGACTTGAATAATGAATTCTGAATCTGAATTTGTAAATCTTCAGTTTGGTTGCTTTAAATCTCCATCTTAATTCCTGATTGTGGGTTTTATGGATCTTCCTCTTCATATGCTTTCTCTTGTATTCTTGTGTTGATGGGATGCCACAAAGAATGAGAATATCACACATGAATTGGGGACCATAACCCTTTATATATTTCCATATGTATTCGGCCCATCGTCAAATACAAACCCTAATGGATCCGGTCTCTACACATATGGTCCGGTCCACACTTTAATTAGATGCTTAAAGCCCAATTACTTAATTTCTTATTATATCACTTTAATTTTGGGCTTAACTTTAAGATAGCATTTATACACAGTTAATTACATATGTCGGCCCATCACGGGAAATTAAATAATTTCCCAACAGTAATGCCTTGAAGACTTGAAGTCAAATAATGTGGTCATGATAAATGAGAAATAACAATACCAAAAAGAACATACTTTCCAAGGATGCTCAAAGTAACTAGATCGCACGAAAACAAGAAATCAAACCCCACACGTAAAAATATTATTTGCAAAAATGACGCAAAACTAGTTAAATTATATCATACGAACAAATTATTGATAATATTATCGAAAACAACTAATGATTTATACAAGCCAAAATGTTAAGTCAACTACTTATGGAATTGTGGGTATTTGATTGAAAAAATGAAAATGCACTACATAATTTGTTGCTTTACCCAAATTGCACATCGGAGCGAGCATAATATAGCAAATTAGATAGTGTAGTTTCGTCAATATCAAAGATCCAAACCTTCCCATCACCAACAAGTGTGAGGCTCTTGGCATATTCAATTGCGATTTTTGCCACAATTTCGCAATCTTACGGTATTGTTTGCCTAGCATGTAATGGCCAACATTCTGTTCACAGTCCTCGGCCACCAGTTTCCAATTTCGGATGTTGTTTGTTTCCACAGCTAGATGCCAGTTGAGGCAGTCAACATCCTGCAGCCGATAGTCGGCTACACCTGACCGTGGCCGGAGAAGATGGATTTCTTGGGTCACTTTCTCTATATAGCCATCTATATAACAAGTTGCAAATACAGTTGCCAAAAACAAAAGTACTGTAATCAACCTCATGTTTGAAGGTTGTGTGAAGTCTTGACTTGAAATTTGGTCGTTTATATAAAGATTTGCCACCAAATGAACCCTTATTGTGCAGAAAATTACAGATGGTATCCTTGGTGTGGTACCAAAATTTTTAATTATATATTATGGGTGTCTCTCTCCCTAATTAACTTATATATATCAAAATGTGTCTAGTAAGTAAAATACTCAGTCAAGAAATAAAATATACGATTGATGAACCATCATTTCATCGTTGAGTCCTAGACGAGTCGATTTGGGCATACTAAATATAAAAAATACTATAAGATTGCTTTTCAAGTTAGTGTTGGTAACACGGGCTAAATATAAGTGCGGGTGAAAGGGTTGTTGTATATCGAACAAACCAAAGACAAAGTTTAATCCGCAAGGAGCGTGATTAAACACTATAAATATAGCTGAAAATGTAGTATGTAAACTACAAACGAAAAACCAAAAAACAAGAAGTGAGGAAGAAGAAGAAGATCAATCTGAGGCAAGTGATTTTCACTATTTTCTTAAGATAAAATTGGCCAGTAACGGTGCTCACGGTTCACGGTACTTGTTTCCCAAGATACCATGGATTCAACTTGTGGTAGAAGCACTTCAAATCACAAGTTACGGCGAACGTTTGACGGAGTTTCTCTCTACAAAGAAGAAAACTGTTTGAATGAATTGGGAAGTGATTTGCAAGAGGTTTTTATGCAATGGTCAATGTAAATATGATATGGGATGCAAAATGGACGTCCAAGGGGTCCTATATATGGAGGATGAGAGGTTGTGAATAAAGTGCAACGCCCCAAACTCAGCAACTCTTGCCAAATGTCGCACAAATATTTGGGCTGTTGCTGTCGCCATCTCTTCGCTCAAGCGATAAAAACAGTGACTTTTTCGCTAGCCTATCGGTCAAGCGAAAGGCTAGCGAAAAAGCCACTGTTTTATAGCTAGAGTGAAGAGATGGCGACAGCGACAACCTAACGATAAGCTAGCAACAACCTTAGTCAATTTTCCATACAGCTTCCTCTATTTTCTTCCTAACTTTGGACCGCAATTTCTCATTCATACAGAATTGGTTTTGAGATTCCAAATATATCACGATAATCTACTCGACGAGTAGAACAAGTTGATTTATTTAGTTTTGTAATTTGACTATCGGATCAAGTTCGAATATTTGGCCGAAGTTGACACGAAAGTCACATTTCCAAGTTTCGATTTTATCACTTAACCAAATTCCAATCTTTCAAAATCAATTTTCAACAATCTCCCACATGAATAGAAATTTGAACATGCATATGCAATGCAAAATTATGATGCATTGTAGAGAGAGAGCGGAAAAACACTGTATCAGGTAAGGTAGCTTCCGTCTTTGGACCTTCCTTAGAGAAATACTATCGGACTTACTTGGCTAATTGGTGAACGTGATGTCTTGAGCTATTCAGTCGTTAGTGTAAGCCAAGATAATAATACCCACACAGATGTCTTCCCTAATCCTTTCATAGTTCTCATGACTTGGTTCATTTTGGTCGTGAACCATCATTGGGTTTCATAAGTGTTTAGAGAATTGTAGCCTCGAGCAATTCTCATTAAAGTGGCCCCACTTCACACTTACATAGGTGACCTCATATTAAGAGTATTCTGCCATACTCCACTTGACTTAATCAAGATATAAAAATCATTAAAAGAGTATCTTAACCTTTAATCATTATGCAGAAAGCACTTTAATATCATAAGAATGAGTTAGGAAATAATTTCCTAAGTGCTTCATTGAACATTCATAACTTAGTTATCCCTTTGAACCAATATCTTGGGATCTCCAATCAATAAGGTAGGATTACCATTATAAAGACCCTTACGTAGTAGACTTTAATCCCATTCCTTTCGATAGTCAACGTATTTGATATCTAGGCAAACCTTTTGCAAGTGGATCAGCAATGTTCTCATTTAATTTCACATAACCTATGGAGATGATGCCATTAGAGATTAGTTGCTCAATGGTATTATGTCTGCGACGTATATGTCTAGACTTACCTTTATACATGCTGCTTTGAGCCCTTCTAATAGCCAATTGACTATCATAATGTATACTAATTGTAGGTACTGGTTTGGGCCAACATGCAATATCTTCTAGAAAGTTACGAAGCCATTCTTCCTCTTTTCCACCTTTATCCAAAGCAATAAACTCTGATTCCATTTTTGATCAAGCTATACACGTTTGCTTTGTCGATTTCCATGACACAGGAGCTCCATTAATCTTAAATACATAACCACTAGTAGACTTGGAATCCTTTATATCGGATATCCAATTCACATCACAATATCCTTTCAATACCACATGATATTTTGTGAAATGTAATCCATAGATTAATGTATACTTCAAACACCTAAGAACCCTTGTTAAAGCCTTCCAATGATCATAACTTGGATTTCTTGTGAATCTAATAAGTTTATTCACAGAATATGCTATATCCGGTCGAGTGCAGTTCGTAATAAACATTAGATTGCCTATAACTTGTGAATACTTTAGTTGTGGCACACATTCACCCGTAATTTTGACTAAGTGTAAACTTGGATCAGTAGGGATTTTCATAGGACTTTCCTCAAGTAGATTATACTTCTTCAGTATACTCTCAATATAATAAGATTGGGAAAGTACGATTTCTTTCACTGTTCTAGAGATCTTAACCCCTAGTATCACATTAGCAACACTTATATCTTTTATATCAAAATACTTCGTTAGCATTCTCTTAGTATTTAGCATTAGTTCGTGACTATTTGCCATTATCAACATATCGTCTACATATAGACACACAATTTTATATAGGCAATTGGTGTATGTTTTTTATATACACATTTATCACATTCGTTAATCTTGAATCCATTTGACAACATTGTTTTGTCAAAATTTTGGTGCAATTGTTTAGGAGCTTGTTTCAATCCATACAAGAACTTAACAACTTTACAAACCTTGTGTTGTGATTAGGAGAGACAAACCCTTTAGGCTGTTTCATGCATATCTCATTTTCTAACTCATCATTCAGGAATGCCGTTTTCACATCCATCTGATAAATCTCAAGGTTGTGTATTGCGGCAATCACAATTAACAACCTCATCGAAGTGATTCTAGTCATGGGTGGGTAAGTATCAAAGAAATCAAGTCGTTCTTTTTGCTTATGTCTTTTGGAAACCAACCTAGCCTCATATTTGTTAATGGATCCATCTGGTTTAAGTTTCTTATTTAAATTTATTTACACCCTAAAATGCTTATTTTCGGGAGGTAAATCAACCAACTCCCAAGTATAGTTTTGCATTATCGAATGTATTTCACTATTGATAGCTTCTTTCCAATGCAGTACTTCCGGTGTAGACGTGACTTCGTCGAAAGTCTTTGGATCATATTCTACCACATATGTTAGAAAATCTGGGCCAAACGAAGTAGATATTTTTGCCCTTTTACTATGCCTTTGTTCTTCCGCATTTGAAATACCATTTGTAGTATCATAAGTTCTTTTATTTAAACTTACATTTCCTTTTCCTTACAAGAAAACACATTCTCGAAAAATGACTCATTTTTATTCAATTATGGTTCCCTCATGTACATCTTGAATTTCAGATTTGTGTACAAGGGATCGATATGCACTACTATTATTGGCGTATCTAATAAATATGCAATCAATCGTTTTGGAACCAATCTTTACTTGCTTTGGCTTAGGGATTTCAACCTTAGCCAAACACCCCTACACTTTCAAGTGTTGATAGGAAGGAGGATGACATGTTCATAATTTATATGGAGTCTTTTCCATTTTCTTAAGGGGTATCCTATTAAGAATACTATTTACCATTAAAATAGCTTCCCCCACAAGTTTTGAGACAATCTCGAACTTAACAATATGGCGTTCATCATTTATTTAAGAGTTCGGTTTTTGAGTTCAGCAACACCATTCGATTGAGGAGAGTATGATGCCGTTGTTTGATGAATAATTCCATGTTTGGAATAGAATTCTTCAAACGGTGCCCTGTATTCACTTCCTCTATCACTATGAATATTCTTCATTCATTTACCAAGTTGAGTTTCAACTTCTGCCTGATAATGTTTAAATGCATCCAATGCTTCATCTTTACTTCTTAAAAGAAAGACATAACAATACTTTGTTCAATCATCAATGAAAGTAACAAAGTATTTCTTACAACCTTCAGTTTGAACATATTTCAAATCACAAATGTTGCTATGTATTAGCTCTAAAGGTGTAGTGTTCCTTTGAATCGAGTGAAATGGTATTTTAGCCAATTTTACTTCAATACACACTTCGCATTTATGATTAGGATCGATCTTAAGCGCCTAATTAAACATTGATTCATAAGTTTGCGCAAATATTTATAATTAACATGTCCTAATCAACTATATCACAAATAGGACAACTCAAGCATATAAACGGAATTTAAATTTTATTCATAATGTTTTTCCTTGGTACAACAGTCAGAACGTTCATTTTGAGCATTCCATCAGACATATATTCCTTTCCTATATACATCTCTTTCTTAGTGAGTACCAATTTATCGGATACAAATACAAGCTTAAAGCCATTTTTACTAAGTAGAGACTCGGACACTAGATTCTTCCATATGGCAGGGCTATGTAGGACATTGTTGATGACGAGTTCTTTTCCGGATGTCATCTTCAAAGTGACCTTCCCTTATTCCTCAACTTTGGAACTTGCAGAGTTTCCCGTGAAGAGTTGTTCTCCATCCAATTTTTGATAATTTGAAAACATCGCCTTATCTGCATACACATGATGGGTAGCACCAATGTCAATCCACCATTCCCTTGAGTTTCCAATGTGGTTGCACTCAGAAACAACTACAGATAAATTTATCTCTTGCATCCCTTCAGAAAGGGTGTCTCTTTCAATCATGTTGGCATGTGCATTCCTCTTTGGTTTTCGACATTTGCTTGAGCGATGTCCAGCATTTCCACATTTGTAGCAGTTCCCTTTGAACTTTTTGGCTTTCTTGGAGTTGTCTCTTCGAGGTGTATCACCAAAGAATTTTCACTTCTTATTGAAAAGTCTTCGAGGTGGTTTCAATAAAGTTTGCTCCAAGTTGGACAATAGGCCTTCTTTCAAATTTCTTATTGTCTTTTTCGATCCTCAAACGGACAATCAACTCTTCCAAGTTCATTTCCTTGCATTTATGCTTGAGGTAATTTTTGAAGTCTCTCCACATATGAGGGAGCTTTTCGATGATGGCAGCAACTTGGAAAGATTCATTCAATTCCATCTTCTTGGCATGACTGTCATGTAGTAGAACTTGAAGTTCTTGCACTTGACTAATCACCGTTTTGGAATCCACCATCTTGTAGTCCAAAAATTTGCCTATTATGAACTTCTTAGTTCCGATATCCTCGGTCTTGTATTTCTTCTCCAAAGAATCCCACAGTTCCTTGGCCGAGTTCTTCGAACTATACACTCCATATAGTGTGTTGTCCAATCCGTTTAGGATATAATTTTTGTACAGAAAGTCCGTGTGCTTCCATGCATCCAAAGCAATAATCAATTCACGATTATTGTCTCATTCTTGTACCGCCGGTGCATTTTTCTTCAGACACTTAGCCAAGTTTAGAGTGGTAAGATAGAACAACATCTTTTGTTGCCATATCTTGAAGTCCACACCTCCAAACTTTTCAGATTTTTCCCTATGCAAGATTGTAGTATTTTGAAGTGGTATAGCCAATAGTGGAACCACATTGTTTGAACCATTTTGACTTGAAGTAGCCTCAATGGTGGCCATTTCTGTTACACAAACAGAAGTTCAACGCAAATAAATCATAAGAAGGAAATATCACATGAATGTGTAATCCAAAAGATGAAGAAAAAAGATAATAACAACCACAGATACAAAATCTTGTCTTAAGCTTGTTGGTGACGCGGGCTAAGTATAAGTGCGAGTGAAAGGGTTGTTGTATATCGAACAAATCAAAGATAAAGTTTAATCCGCAGGAGCGTGATTAAACACTATAAATATGGTTGAAAATGTAGTATGTAAACTACAAACGGAAAACAAAAAAAAAAGAAGTGAGGAAGATGAAGAAGATCAATTCGAGGCAAATGTTTTTCACTCTTTCCTTAAGATAAAATTGCCCCACAAAGGTGCTCACGATTCATGATACTTGTCTTCCAAGATACAACAGATTCAACTTGTGGTAGAAGCACTTCAAACCACAATTTAGGACAAACTTTCGACGGAGTTTCTCTCTACAAAGAAGAAAACGGTTTGAATGAATTTGGAAGTGATTTGTAAGAGGTTTTTATGCAATGCTCAATGCAAATATGATATGAGATGCAAAATGGACGTCCAAGGGGTCCTATATATAGAGGATGAGATGTTGTGAATGATGCCGCGCCCCAAAACTTTTGCCAAAGGTTGCACAATTCATTATTGCTACCCTGTCGCCATTTCCTCGCTCGAGTGATAAAAACAGTGACTTTTTTGCTAGCCTTTCGCTCGAGCGACATCCCAACGATAAGCTAGCAACAGCTTTAGTCAATTTTCAAAGCAGCTTCCTCTATTTTCTTCCCAACTTTGGACTGCAATTTCTCATTCATACGGAATTGGTTTTGAAATTCCAAATATACCACCACGATCTACTCGATGAGTAGAACAAGTTGGTATATTTAATTTTGTAATTTGACCATAGGATCAAGTCCGAATATTTGGCCAACATTGACACGAAAGTCACATTTCCAAGTTTTGGTTTTATCACTTAACCAAATTTCAGTCTTTTAAAACCAATTTCCAACAGTTAGATATGTCAAAATCGTTGTTGTGTATAAGACTTGATCTAAGCAGAAATCGCATAGTGAGTTTACCCATATCTATACTTGGTCATGTTAGGGGTCTATGAGTTACTCCAACTGGGCTAATGGTCCGAGCAAGTTATTACGAAAAGAATTAAGTACTTATTTGATAGGATTTCTATTTTTGTTTATACGTTCTTATAGAAAAAATTTCTGAATAAACTATCTTAATTATTGTTTGAAATTAGTTTCTTAAAGATATTTTTCTTTCAAGCTTTTCGAAGAAGTCTTGTAAATTCAAAAGTAACTTTTGAATCAAAAGTCATTTAAAATGGGCATTAAATATGATCGCTCTTCAAAATTGGATTGATAATATCCAATTGACACAACCACCTCAATTAGACTAAGAATGATGATTACTAAGATAATTGATTAGTGACAACGATTGGCAACACAATAATCATGCTTAAGCTGTTAAACATAAAAAGTTAGATAATTAACCACAAATGCCAAGTTGCCTCGTCAACTTGCTGAGCCCTATATCATAAATGCAAAATTGAGTTGACAAATATGGCCTCGAGGAATTTACCTGCCAGTGTATTTGTAGTAGGGTTTCGTAGGGTGGTTAAGTAGATAAATGGAAATTAAATTCTAATTCCAGCACGAGGCAAAAAATGAAAAAAAAAAAAGTGAAAGGTCCCCACTACATAATTTTGCTCCGGATATCTACACAAATAGTATTTAATGGACATGATAGAATGTAGAACAATGCTATATAATGTCGGTCTAGGTGATAGTCACTTCTTATTTAGCCCATGTTTTATTTTGTTAAAAAATTGTGTATCTCATAAAATATGTGATTAAAATTAATTATTTAATTTAACTTTAATTTTTATCAACTTATTTAGCAAAACTAAACAAGAGATTAAATGGGTCCTAAATCTTTGGATTGTGGAATTTTCCGTCCCTATAATATCAAGGGAAAATTGTAGTCACGATATAAAATCTTTCATTTTGTTACACACTTGTCACAAATATTTCATTTGTATCATTCACAGCACCAAACTTCTAAAAATTCGCATCCGAAGTCTAAATGGATGGAAATTATTAGTTCATCTTTTAGTTGACCAAAAGTCAACAATTGAGCAATTTTTGACAATTTTTAAAGGGTAAAAAAGTAACTTTACATTTTCATTAAAAAGAGTTAAAAATAAAAGAATTAAATAAAAAACCAAAAAAGAAATACACTATTCATCTTCTCCACTCACCTCACACACTTTACCCCTTAAAAAATTGTCATGATTTGGTCAAATCGTTGTCTTTAGTCAACTAATAGATGAATTAGCGGTTTTCATCCATTTAGACTCCGAATGTAGATTTTTTAATGATTTGGTACCATGAGTGATACAAATTAAATGTTTGGGTCAAGTCTACAACATAATGAAATGTTTGATATCGTTGCGGTAATTTTACCTAATATTAATAAGAGAAAAAATGAATTTTTTTTCCTATTACTTTTAGGTCTGGAATTCAAAATTATAACCAAATTCTCCTCTTTTTGCCCTCATATTTTGAACCACCTGGGCTTTCTTGCAATTAGGCAAAGTGAGAAACTTTTTTAATCTATTTAGATACTCTAGTCTTTCTCGTAAATTTTGCTTACATTGCTGAGACGACTTTTTTAATAAAAGGACATTATAATTATTTTGCATGATTGAACAACCATATTTAATAAATATTTTGATTGGAGAATATTTTCATTTTGGTAAAAGTCTAGTTAAAAATATTATCCTTCTATTTTTATATCAAATGTCAATATGTTTTCTTTCTAGGGCAATTCATACTTGCACCATATTCATTGATCAATATTAACAAAAGAAATTGATGATGTATGTATAAAGAAAAAAATTAAAGAAAACTAATATATGCACAACATTAATCCCTGCGTTTATCTTTTCTTTCTGTCCTATTTGGTAATTACCAAATCACTCTCAGTATTCACAAAAGAATCATTAATGTTTGTATAAAGGAAAAAAAACCAAAAAAACTTAAAATATAAGTTACATTTATCATTGTGTCAAACGTCACTATTTTTATTTCTTTGTCAAATCGTGCTTACACATGAAACTCATTCATTAATATCAAAAACAATCTACAATGGTCGCATAAAGAAATCCTCGTGTCCAATGCCACAAGTTCGCTCTTTCTCTCTTGATTCATACCTATACACGACACTTGTTTAGTTTTAATAAAAGAAATCAATAATGTTTATACAAAGAGGAATATAAAAACTAAAAATATATACTAAATTTAATCTTGCAATCAAGACTGTTATTTTAACTTTCCAATATTATATAGAAAGATAAACGAAACATTCACACGCATGAACCCGAGTACCTGACGAAGGTAGACACCGAAGGCCGTCAACCGACCTACTCCACGTGGGGGTCAATCAACCGCACCTTCAATGTTTGGACAATGATAACATGTTCGAAGATGGATGATTATGGACACGATCTAGATCCACACAACAATTGAATGGCAATTACACTCTCAATTTACCAAAAAAGCCTAGCATGTGAAGAAAACCACGAACACATGAGTGAAAACGGCTAGGTGCATAGATAAAAATCGAATGAGTATAAAGGTTTTTTAACCGAATTTCTTACTTCAATATTTTTCTTTCCTTGGCCATATTATTTTCCTCTCTTACTCTAATGTCGGAGGTCAAATGAGGGAAATAACTCCAATCTCTTTTTACAAATAACTAGGTGATGGAAGTGAATGACAACACCTTAATTTGCTTCAAAAAGACGAATATCGTGACATGATAAGTTCACTTTCTTTGTCAATTAACACTTGATGACATTCGCCATTCGATAATTAGAAAAGGCATCCACAATGTTTGTAAAAAATAAAAACTTTAATAATTATATTTTAAGTATATCTAGTTCCCTCATCAAAACAATTTTTTTTTTTTTTTTCATTTTCTAAACCACATATATACAAAGTCTCCACCCACCATATGGCATACAGAGTATCATTTTTCATAAATTTGAAGTAAGCTATATTTTCATGAGGAACACATGAAAATTTAACGAGGAACTCGATTGATTTACATACTATTATGAATTTCGGATCACAAGATAATGACGACAATGAAATAAAGATGAAGAAAATAAGAACACAAGAAATTTAGAGGATGAGAATCCACTATAATCAATAGTTTTGTGTTTACAATATCAAGATTTCAATGCATCCAATTGAAATCTAGGCTCTTAAGAACGTTCTCTCTCTTTTCTCTTTGTTCTCTTCATTGTTTATGCTTTACAAGTTGTGACATATTTAGGAAAATCCTAGGGACAAGTTGTAGTAGAATATAAGTCCAAAAACGCGTCAAAAGACGAAATGGGCTTAGGCTGAAAAAGACTGTCGCTAGAGCGACATTTGAGTGACAACCCCTATCTCGAACGAGGGGCGAGCGACGAAGTCTCGGGTTGTTTTCCAACAGTTTCGCTCGAGCGTCCAGCTAGCGTTAGGCTAGCGAAAACGCGACGACTTTTTCCTCCGGTTCATAATTTTGATCTCTTCAAAACCACTCCAAATTAGACTCAATACCCAATAGAATTTGGATCAAACCACAACAAATCTCCACCTTGAACCAAATTCTAACACAAGGAACTCCAAGTCACAACTCAATCAATAAATACCACTCCTCTTCTTCAACAAGCCCCAATTGACTAAATTAATGACAAACACCCACTAAGTTCAAACAATATTCAAACTTAGAAATAGGAAGTGGTTTTGTCATCATATCAGCAGGATTATCACTGGTATCAACCTTACTCACTACAATATCACCACGAGCAATCACATTACACACAAAATGATACCTCATATCAATGTGCTTAGTCCTCTCGTGAAACATCTGATTCTTAGTTAAGAAAATTGTACTCTGACTATTACAGAATAATGTAGACATCAGCAAGTCTTCATTGATTTCACCAATCAATTCTCTCAGCCGTATAGCCTCCTTACATGCCTTTGTAATGGCCATGTACTCTACTTCTGTTGTAGATAAAGCTACTGTATTTTGCAAAATAGCTTTCCAGCTAATAGCACAGTCTCCAATGGTAAACACATACCCTGTAAGTGATCTCCTCTTATCAGGATCTCCTGCATAATCTGAATCCACATAACTAATGACTCCATCTGAATTTCTACGAAAATGCAAACAAGCATTTGAAGAGCCCTTCATGTATCTGAAGATCCACTGCACTGCTTTCCAATGTTACTTGTCGGGATTAGCCATGTATCTGCTAACTGCACTAACTGCCTATGCCAAGTCAGGTCTTATACAAACTATAGTATACATGAGCGAACCAATTGCACTAGAGTAAGGAACCCGAGACATATAATCAACGTCTTCATTTGACTGTGGATACAAGTTAGATGATAGTTTGAAGTGGGCAGCCAATGGAATACTGACAGCCTTAACTTTCACCATATTGAATCTTTCAAGTACCTTTTCAATGTATCATTTCCGACTCAAATAAAATCTGCCAGCCTTTCTATCCCTCAAGATCTCCATTCCAAGAATCTTCTTTGCTGCACCCAAATCTTTCATGTCAAACTCCTTGCTGAGTTGTAATTTTATTTTTCTGACCTCTGCTTTATCCTTGGCTGCTATGAGCATATCATCAACATATAATAACAAATATGTAGTTGATCTACCACTTTCTTCCCTGAAGTACACATAACTATCATAATTACATCTATCAAAATCATGAGTAGTTATGAATGTATCAAACCTTTTATACTACTACATCGGTGATTGCTTCAATCCATACAAGAATTTCTTCAATAAGCACACATAGTCTTCCTTCTCTGAAACTATGAATCCATCTGGTTGTTGCACGTAGATGCTCTTCTCAAGTTCCCCATGTAGGAATGCTATCTTGACATTCATTTGTTCAAACTCCAAATCATTCCTAGCCACCACTCCAAGTAAAGCCCGAATAGAACTATGCTTCACAACTGGTGAGAGCACATCTATAAAATCAACACTCGAAATCTGACTGTAGCTTTTTGCCACCAATCTAGCCTTGTATCTAGTATCTTCAATCTTTGATGTACCTTCCTTTCTTTTGAACACCCATTTTCAACGAACCACCTTTTTACCTTTAGGTAATTTTACCAAATCCCAAATGTTATTTTTGTTCAATGACTCCATCTCCTACTGCATAGCAATCATCCATATGCTAGAATCACTGCAACTGACTGCCTTTGAGTATGTAGCAGGCTCCTTAGTGGAATTAATGTTTTCAGCAACATTTAATGCATAAGTAACCAAATCTGCTTCCCCATACTTCTGTGGAGATCTAATCTGTCTGCGAGGTCTGTCCTTAGCTATTGAAAATGTGGTGCTGGTGGTGTAGGCAAGTAGGTAGTATATTACTGTTTGTCAATCCTGAATTAGACTCATCTGTAGTAGACTATTCTTCAACTTCTGATTGTTCCTCTGAACCAATTTCCAACTTCACCTAAGTTGGGTAATTCTGCTCCTCAATTTTAGCAAAATCCCCAATAGATGAACCACGAACCATATCAAGTTCATCAAATACCACATTCCTCATAACAACCACATATTTAGTCTCTGGACACCACAACTTATACTCTTTCACACCTGATTTATACCCAAGAAAGATACACTTTCTAGACCTAGGCTCCAACTTTCCATTATCCACATGAGTATAAGCTGGACACCCAAAGATTTTCAAATCAGAATAACAAGAAGGTTTACCAGACCATACCTCTTTTGGTGTCTTTTTATCAATGGCAACTGAGGGTGGGCGATTAATCAGAAAACAAGTTGTGGTAGCAGCTTCAGCCCAAAAAAACTTAGGCAACCTAGAATTTGGTAGCAGCTTCAGCCCAATGTTTTTCACTCCTTGAAAGTCCCAAACACATCACTATTCTGCTTCAAGAAGAATACTTAAACTTTCCTGGAGAAGTCATCAATCACTGTTAACAAGTAATAATAGCCACCTTTATATGGTACCTAGGCTGGTCCCCAAAGATCTGAATGGATATATTCAAGTATTCCCTTAGTGTTGTGTCTTCTTTTAGTGAATCTGACTCTCTTCTATTTCCTAAAAATACAATGTTCACAAAGCTCTATTTTGCTGGTCTTGTGTCTATCACGAAGTCCCCTTTTACTCTGCCCCGCCATCCCATTCTTACTCATCTATCCGGGCCTCATATGTCAAAGTTTTGTAACTTCATCATTCGTTAAAGAAGAAGTAGAAACTGCTAAATCCCCAATCACTGTGGAACCGTGCAAAATGTATAGTTGTGTAGAGTTTTTATGCCCCTTCATGACAACAAGAGCACCATTGCTCACCTTCAAAACTCCACCTTCGCCGATGTATCTGTAGTTCTTTGAGTCAAGTGTACTCAAAGATATGAGATTTGACTTCAGTTTTGGAACATGTCTTACATCTGTAAGTGTCCTGACAACCCCATCGAATATTCTGATTCTGACTGTACCAACTCCAATAATTTTGCAAGGCACGTTGTTTCCCATAATCACAGCACCTCTCGAACCTCCTTCATATATAGAAAACTAGTACCTGTTAGGACACATGTGAAAAGTACAAGTCAAGTCATGAACCCATTCATCACTAGATTTAGTATCTCCATCAGAAATCACAAGAAGCTTAAAATGTGGTAGACTAGATACATCGACAACATACCCTATCAATGTGGGTATTGAAACTTGTTCATAAATAATCATATCACGTTATATAGTTCGAGAGATTCACGAGTACTACATATATATTTATTATTCATTTTTATCTATTTATAATTTAAACTATTTATAAGAACCTCATAAACGTGCTTTTAGATTTACCAAATATGTCATCCATGATGAAAAATGAAAAATCGGGACGATTCATATGTACATACCTAAAAATATAGTGCAGGCTATTTATGGCAATAAATTTATAATCTCTTTCTAAATGAAATTCAATAAATATTCCCATTATTATTATATTTGTGACATCATATTTTAGGTTTATTTAAGGTTCTCAATCTTTGCTTACGGAAACCCTTATGTCTTTAATTATATTTTATTTTTACATATTTCTACTGTCACGCATTTTATGCAACGTGAATTATACCACAAGTGTACGGTGTCAAGTTTTGTAATATAGTAAAAGAGTTAGAATGTCAAACCCACAGAGATTATAATTTAATTCCACTAAGTACTATAATTATGCAGTTTCTATTTTATCTAAAAAGATGAATGAATGATTGATTGTTTTAAACTAATCAAAGGTAAAATGTTACGACAAAATTGGAGAATATAAATTATCAAATTGAGAAAGCCTAGGGAGTGATTTCACTAACTTTCAATTATGATTCAATGACATCAAATTATTCCAATTAATTTTCTCATATTTAAAATCAAGAATTTAATTGTATTTCTCTCCCCTCTCTTGAGTGTCGGCTAGAAATTTATCCTAAAATTCAATCACAATATCTTTATTCCGAATTAAAGGCTAGAATTTATCAAAATCCGATTCTTTTGTGGAGTAAGCTTAATAGATTTTACACTTTTTCTCAAAACCCATAAAACCTACGTTGTGTCAATCCTATAATCACGCTTAAATTCCCCTCTCTCGAGTGCCGAAATTGACTAGCATCTACTCATTCAATTATTGATCAGGTAATTGAAAGCTTTAAAATCATGACACAATTAAATTTATGCGGGAAAGTCAAATAGAAATAACTATGGAATCATCAAATCACAATCTCAAATTTGGCTACATCAAACCTTAGAATATGAATTTAACTCATGATATAATCTATGGAAATACAAAAATTCATATAAGAAAACATAGGGAAAAGAATAGAAAAAACTAGGATTGTGGACTTCAATCTTCTTCCTTCATGTTGTTCTTGCCTCCTTAGTTCTTTTCAATCTTGCATCCCTTCAATTCTCCCCCCTTCAAAATAGGATTTTTGATGTTGTATTTATAGTGTTTTTGAGTTTATGGACGAATTATGGTTGAATTCGGCCAAGAAAAGATTCCAAAAATATAAAAATACTTTTCCCACACCCGACGGACCCTTGGCGCCCAATTTGGACGCTGCGGCGCTGCGCTTGCTACATTTATTAATTAGCACATCTCATACCTTAAAATAATCTCTGTCAAACAAGTCCACCCGAAGATTTAATAACTTATTATCCACTCATATTTTTAAAAAGTAATAAATACAAAAGTGTGACATATTTTTCCTCTCATGTTAAAGCGTATGCACACACAATTTTTTTTTTTTTTATCGAAAATAAGATTTGCTAATTAATAGAATATTGAAGATAAGAATTCGATAAAAAGAAATATGGACAAAAATTTTACAATGAGCAAATATTGGGAATTTTAAATAAAATAACAATATGGAGCTAGTAATAAAAATTGTGGTATAAATACAGTACCTGAGAACCTAGCAATGCGATCTTTCTTTGAAGAGTTGAAAAATGATGAAAGTAAAGTTTCTTGCAAAATGCATGACTTCGTTACTTATCTCTAAAAAAGTGAGTGCTTAATCTTGGATGGTAAGTAGAGACTAAGAATTGTGATATCGAAAAAATTCACACCTTCTGTGCTAGAAATGTTTCTCGAGAAGGCGTCCTTTTAAATCTCTTTAGTGACTTAGTCGTTTAAAATGTGTCCGGGAGGACCGTTGTAATTTGGAAGAGCTTCTTCTACTTGAGATAGGAAAATTAATTGACTTGAGTGAGGTCTCTCAAGGGACCTATAAACTAATAAATCTATGAAATCTTCTCTTTTATATAGCTCCGAGTACGAAGGCAATTCCTCCAGGACAACCGGTCTTGGGATGTTGAACAATTTCAAAGCAGGAAGAGGATTGTGGATTTGTTGGATCAATTGCTCTATAAAGCAATCTGCATGACAAGTTGTAAAAACAAAAGTACTGCAGCCAACCTCACGTTTGAAGTCTTGACATGAAATCAGATGAAATTTGGTTGTTTATAGAGAGCTTTGCCACCAAATTTAACCCCTATTCTGCAGAAATTACATATGGTATCCTTGGTGTGACACCAAAATTTTTATTTATACATCATAGTTAACGCAGAGATATCAAAATGTGTTCTGGCAAGTAAAATGCTTAGTCCAGAAGTAAAATATACCATCATTGACAAAATATTTTTTCAAACGTTGAATCCTAGACGAATTTGGCAAATTAAGCCCCTATTTGATTCTCATCTTCAAACAGTAAATAAATAGTGTTGGGCATGTTTGAGCCTCATTATTGTTGGGAAAAATAAGTGATTTGTGTGTAGATAAATTATCAATTAACATAATGAAATAACAAATACAATTCAACAATAATATAACATAAAATTGAGAAGAGATTTAGAACGCAAGCCTTAGGGAGTCGCGTCAAAGACATTGTCCTAAAATTGTGTTGCCTCCCCCTTGTGTAGGTACTTTTAGCATTACATGGCTCTAAGATAAAATCTCATGTTGCTCACAGTCAGTTCTGCCTCTATGAGCACGATTACATGAAGATAAAGAACAAACTTTTATCGAATTGCCAATATAATATAATAAAAAATGTATACGAAGTATTTTATATGTATTCAAGTTTTTATTTCAAGTCATTTCCTGTTGCGATTCTCCGATCACGAAAAAGGAGTTACAAGAAGAAACACTATTCTATTTCTTACTTGAATGGAATTGTACATGAGAATTACAAACTCAAATAAAAACCTCTCAAACTCTCTCTAATCACTCTCTGTTTCTTTCTTTCCGTGGTGTTTCTAATTTGAAGAAAATGGGCTCTATTTATAGCCAAGGTGGGATGAGGTTTTTCAACAATATTAATTATGTGGTTGCTACAATGGTTGTTGTTGGCTGCAAACCGTCTCTACCATTTAATTTGTTTCATCCTCTTTGTCAACAAAAATTTGCTAGCCAATGGATGCAACACACAATGGAGGCTGGTGGTTGGAAGTTGAGTCAACAAAATGGGCTGGACATTTCAATTCTCCCCTCCAGCCGCATTTGAAGTAATTGTTATTTGGCAACCATCCCAGCTATGTCTCTGCACAGCTCTAGCTTTTCCCTTGGAACCACCTTTGTCATCATGTCTGCTGGATTTTCACTTGTGTGGATCTTTACTAGTCTCAACAGTTGTTGATCCATCACCTCTCGTATCCAATGATAGCGGATGTCAATGTGGTTTATCCGAGAATGATACATTGAGTTCTTACTCAAATCCAGAGCACTTTGACTATCACAATGTACTTCATAATCTTTCTGCTTGATCCCTAAATCTTGAAGAAATCGCTTTAACCACAACATTTCTTTACCAGCTTCCGCTGCTGCAATATATTCTGCTTCTGTTGTGGATAACACAACACACTTCTGTAGTCTTGACTGCCATGACACAGCTTCCCCTGCAAAAGTGTAAAGAAATCCCGAAGTAGATTTTCTACTATCAAGGTCTCCGGCCATATTTGAATCTGTATAACCTTCCAAGATTGGATCAGCTCCCTCGTAGCACAGACATGTCTTTGATGTACCCTTGAGGTACCTGAGAATCCACTTGACTGCCTCCCAATGTTCCTTTCCAGGATTAGAGGGAAAACGACTTACCATGCCCACTGCATGAGCAATATCTGGCCTGGTACATACCATTACATACATCGGGCTTCCAACTGCTGAAGAATAAGGTACCAATGACATCTCATCTATCTCTTTCTTGGATGAGGGGCATAACTTCATGCTCAACTTGAAGTGATTGGCCAGTGGAATGCTGACAGGTTTGGCATCATGCATGTTGAATCTCTTGATCACTCGTTCAACATATTTTTCCTGAGATAGCTATAACCTCTTATTCTTCCTATCTCGAGTTATGTGCATTCCTAAAATCTGTTGAGCTTGGCCTAAGTCCTTCATGTCGAAGGACTTAGAAAGTTCCTTCTCCAGTTGACTGATTTTTGTTGCATCTTGTCCAATGATCAACATGTCGTCTACATACAATAGAAGAGCAACAAAATTTCCATCTGAAAAATGTTGAATGTAAATGCACGGATCTACAGCTGTTCTTTTATAGCCTTGACTCACCATGAAAGTGTCAAAATTTTTGTACCACTGCCTTGGTGCTTGTTTAAGACCATACAAGCTCTTTTTTAGTTTGCAAACGAAGTTCTCTTTTCCTGAAACTTCAAAGCCTTCGGGCTGCTCCATATAAATTTCTTCACATAAATCACCATGAAGAAATGTTGTCTTGACATCCATCTGTTCAAGCTCTAGATTCAAACTGGCTACTAATTCGAGAATAACTCGAATTGAGGCCATTTTTACAACTGGTGAAAAAATTTCGTCAAAGTCAATTCCCCTTTTCTGTAAAAATCCTTTGACTACCAAACGAGTTTTATGTTTCACCATATTTTCACTTCCGTTTTTCTTAAGCTTGAAAACCCATTTATTCTTCAATGCCTTCTTTCCCTTCGGAAGCTCGGCCAACTCATATGTTTGATTTTTCTGCAATGACTCCATCTCATCCTGCATTGCTTGTATCCATTTGTCTTTGTCTCCATGAGATTGTGCTTCCTCAAATCTCTCTGGCTCTCCTTCATCAGTAAGTAGAATGTACTTAGACTCTGAATATTTTGTTGATGGAATCCGTCCTCGTTTAGATCTTCGTACTTGTGGATTACTGGTTTCAGGAAGTGCACCATCATCTAGTTGATGTGATGGTCCGATGACTTCTGGTGGAGAGGGTTGTGACTCCCCCTGATCAATACCCTCTTCTTCATCCTCATGTTCTGCTTCTGGCATTTTCTCATGCACATCGTCATTATCTATGGTGAATTCTACTGGTACTGGATTTGGAGCAATATTTTGGGCACTGAATTTGGGATTAGGAGACGTGGGATTTTCAATGTCTTCTAATGTCTGGTTTTCATGGAACACTACGTCTCTACTTCTGATGACCTTCTTTGTCTTTGGATCCCATAATCTGTATCCAAATTCTTCATCTCCATAGCCTATAAAGATGCATGGAGTAGTTCTTGCATCGAGCTTATGTCTTAACTCCTTGGATACATGTGCAAAAGCTAAACAGCTGAATACTCTTAGGTGAGAGTATGAAGGATTCTTACCAGACCATACTTTCTCCGGAATTTCAAAATTCAACGGCATTGATGGTGACCTGTTGATCAAGTAGCAGGCGAATCGCACAGCCTCCCCCCAGAATGGCTTTGGTAGCTTAGCTATATTGAGCATGCTTCTGACCTTTTCCATGATTGTCCGATTCATTCTCTCTGCTACTCCATTATGTTGTGGGGTACGTGGGACCGTCTTCTCATGTCGAATGCCGTGGCTTCCGCAATAGGCATCGAACTCTCTGGAAGTGTACTCGCCTCCATTGTCTGAACGGAGACACTTCAGCTTCTTTCCTGTTTCTCGCTCCACCATGGCATGAAACAATTTGAAGTAATCTAATACTTGGTCCTTTGTCTTCAAGAAGTACATCCATACTTTTCGAGAAGCATCATCAATGAATGTCAGAAAATACTTGTTACCACCTAGTGATTCAACCTCCAAGGGACCACAAATATCATAGTGTACTAGACTGAGCAACTTTGATCGTCTTGTCGAAGAGAAATTGAAAGAGACTCTATGTTGCTTACCAAATAGACAGTGATTGCAAGGACCTAGCGCAGCTTTCTTGGCAACAGTGATTAGCTCCTTCTTTGTCAAAGTAGATAACCCCTTCTCACTCATGTGACCGAGTCTCTGGTGCCACAAATTTTGAGAAGCCTCGCGTTCCACTATGTTGAGGCTTTCTGCACACATTTTCACATGAGTTTTGTATAAAGTGCCACAAATATGTCCTCGAGTGACAACCTTAGCACATTTCTTCATTTTCCATGTGCCATTGCTAAAGTGATTTTCATAGCCCTGTTTGTCAAGGGTTATCTCGGAAAGATGATTGAGTCGAAGATCTGGCACATGTCGGACATCCTTCAGGGTTACTTTACACCTGGTGTTTGTTTGTATCTGAACATCAACAATTCCCACGATCTCAGAGGAACTGGTATTTCCCATCTTCACTGCACCAAAGTCGCCAGCTTTATATGTTGTGAAAAAGTCTCTACATGGAGTGGCATGGTAAGATGCTGCAGTATCGACCACCCACTCAGCGTCTTGGCTTGAAACATGAAGACATGTCTCCTCATGAATGGAGCAGATAGCCACCTCTCCAGAAATAGTAACTAGTGTCTCTCCTTCCTTATTTTTCGGCTACGAACTGTTTTGGCCTTGCCCTCGTAGCAATTTTCGACAGTTCTTCTTTAAGTGGCCCTCCATACCAAAATAGTAGCATTTATAAGTAGGCTTTCTTCCATCTGTGGATCTGCCTCTGCTTTTGCTTCTGCCTCTCCACCTGCCTTGATTGCCTCCTTGTTGTCTTCCTCGGTTCTCTGTGACAAAGGCATGTGACTGATCTTTGTCTACGTCCTTTCTCATGGCTTCTTCATTAAACAGGGCATCCTTGACCATAGACATGGTAAGTTTGCCATTAGGGGCTGAGTTGCTAAGAGATACTACTAGCGTTTCCCAGCTGTTAGGAAGAGAACTCAGAAGTAGAAGAGCTTGCATTTCATTCCCGAGCTGCATCTCTACAGACGATAGTTGGTTCACCAAGCTCTGGAATTCACTGGTGTGTTTGGCAACTGAAGTTCCACCCTTTAACTTCAGATTCACCATACGCCTCATCAACAGGGCTTCGTTTCGAGCAGTCTTGGCCTGGTACATGTCCTCCAAAGTCTTCCAGAGGTCATATGTGTCTGTCTCCTGTGCCACATGGTGAAAGACACTATGATCAATCCATTGTCGGATTTGACCGATAGTTTTTCTATTCAGATTCTTCCACTCAGTCTCCTTAGTAGGATCGGGGTTCACGCTTTTAGTTTCCAGGGGGTCATACAAATCCTTACAATTGAGAAGGTCTTCCATCCGAGGCCTCCACAGTGTGTAATTGGTGGCGATGAGTTTGATCATGGCTCCTGATGACAATTCCTCCATTGATATATTGACTTCACAATGGCTTGATCAAAATTTGGTTTGAGTTTGGTAAAACAGAGTACACCGTTGCGTTTGGAGTGATAAAATGGTGGATTTGACTATTCCCTAGTAAAAAAATCGACTCCCGAAAAAAATTCAAAAATAATGAGATATTTTGAAATTTCTGGAACCAATCTGTAAATACCAAAAAACTACAGGAGCCAATATGAAAAATATTTTTGTCTCTGATACCACTTGTTGCGATTCTCCGATCACGAAAAGGGAGTTATAAGAGGAAACACTATTCTATTTCTTACTTGAATAGAATTGTACATGAGAATTACAAACTCAAATAAAAACCTCTCAAACTCTCTCTAATCACTCTATGTTTCTTTCTTTCCGTGGTGTTTCTAATTTGAAGAAAATGGGCTCTATTTATAGCCAAGGTGGGATGAGATTTTTCAACAATATTAATTATGTGGTTGCTACAATGGTTGTTGTTGGCTGCAAACCGTTTCTGCCATTTAATTTGTTTCATCCGCTTTGTCAACAAAATTTGCTAGCCAAGGGATACAACACACAATGGAGGCTGGTGGTTGGAAGTTGAGTCAACAAAATGGGCTGGGCATTTCATTTCCAACAATTAAATAATTCTCCTATTATAAGTAAAGTTTCAACCCCCCACATTAAACCACTCAAATATAACTTATATTTTAATATTAAGATTCTTAATTTTGTATTAAATCTGAAAATTAAAAACTAAAACTGAAAATTAAAAAATATATTAATTTGAAATTTAAAACTTTTAATTTTTTGTTCTAACAATTATTTTCTAAGAATGTATTTTAGAATTGTAGATTGATGGAGAATGTTGGATTAAAAAATAAGAAAAAAAATTTGAGTTTGCGTATAATATTATTTTATTGAAAAATGTATGATTGAAAAGAAGAGAGAGAAAGTATTTTGAAAATAATGAAAATCAAACAAGGGCTAAATGTTAAAAAATGATCTTGTGCAGAAGAGTTGTTTAGAACATCATAAATGAAGGTAGAGGCGGTTGAAAATCATTTGGTCAATTGTATCCTCTCTTTTTTTCACTGCCACCATTTAAATCAAGAGGTGATTTGGGAAATGGGTAATTAGCAAATAACGTCTTTGTTTTTTATTATTATTGTGGAAAACGTTCTTACTTTTAAATTTTTTTGTATTTTCACATTTATTCCACATTTCATTGAGTAAAATGTCATTTTATTCATTTCCTCAACTAAAAAAGCTGTGAAATAACGAATATATTCTGTATTTAAATAAAAGAAAAAGAAAAAAGAAAGAATTAATTGCAATCAAAGTCCCAATTTTTCTTTAAAAAATTACAAACGAGTCCCTAATAAATTATTAAAAATGTAATTAGCACATATTATCCATACATTTCACTATTAATGTGAAAAACATCTCTATCTTTCATTTTTTTTAGCATTTTTACCCTTAATTACACTTTCAATTGCGCAAATAGTAATTTCTATCAAATTTTATGTAATTTCTTAACAAAAATTGTAGAATAATGAATATATAATCTTATTTATATATAAAAAATAAAATAAAATAAAATTATTTTTTTCTAATATTTTTAATAATTTATTTAGGATTCGTTTGTACTATTTAATTTTTTTTAAATTTAAAATTTTTTATAATTTATTTGGGACTTGTTTGCTTTTTAAAAAAAAAATCTAATTTTTTAATAAGTTATTTGTGACTCATTTGCACATTTTAAAACATGTTGGGATTATGGTTGCAATTAGTTCATTATTTTTCTTTTTTTAATATTTTAATATGAGAGTATATTTGTCATTTCATAACTTTTTATCGAGAAACTACATGAAAATGTATAGAAATGATAGTTTGCGCAATCAAATGTGTAATTAAGGGTCAAAATGTCAAAAAATGAAAAGTATGAACTTTTTCGCAATAATAGTGAAATGTATAGATGTTTCTCACAATAATAGTTAAAGGCATAGGCATTATGTGCTAATTACTCTTTTACTAATTTACTTGAGACTTTTGATCCAAAAAAAATTTTACTTGAGATTTATTTGTACTTTTTTTTTTAAAATTTGGACTATGGTTGCAATTAGTTTTTTCTTTTTCTTTTTCCTTTTCTTTTATTTAAAAAATTAAATAAGTTTTTATTTTATTTTATTTTTTCTAAGTATCGTTTTTTTTAAATAAGCTTTTTATTTTATTTTATTTTTTTAAGGAACATTTTTTAATGTAACTTTTTATTTTATTATTCTAAGTAACGTTTTTTTAAATTAAGTTTTTATTTTGTTTTAAATTTTTTTCTTAAAATAAATTTTGTTTATTTTATTTTTTAAAAAATTATTTTATTTTTTAAAATTTGTTTTCAAACCTGCCGATTCAAAAATGCTTCTAAAGTTAAAAAATGGTACTCTTTCATCAGAATCAAGTATTTTACAAAAGCTCGTAAATCAAATTTCTAAACTAGGAAATTCCAAGAATATTAATACTATTGATAATCTTGAAAAACGTGAATCTCAATTTATTGAAGATGAACATCTTCAAATCAATAAATTGAGAGACCAACATTCTAAGCTTCCAACCTATTACAATCGTCTCTCTTATCCTGATATGCTATATGAGGAAAAAGGAAAACCTCAAAAATCATATTCTGGTGATGAGATCATTGAATGAAATATTGGTGGTCTTACAGAATTTCAAATTATTAGAATCATTGAAAACATGGTTGTATGCTATAATGCATATCTCAGTCGTGATGTTCCTCCTTCAACCGCCTATATAAATTTAATTAGTAGGTTTACCGAACAAATTAAATTTTGGTGGAATAACTATCTCAATGATTAAGATAGTTAAAAAATTCATAACGCTACAATGAGTTACATCAATATGATAGTTTCAATACTTTAATATATTCAATATTAAAGCACTTCATTGGTACTCCTACTCTCCTTCAAGAAAGGTTATATGAGGTTTTATTAAACTTAAATTGCCTTAAACTTCATGATTTTCATTGGTATAAGGGTATGTTCCTTACCAGAGTTATGATTAGAGATGACTGCAATCAATCTTTTTGGAAAGAAAGATCTATTTTCGGACTTTCAAAACTCTTTGCTGAAAGAGTTAGGAATTTTATCAAAATCATATATAATGATTATATCCCTTATGCTGTACTTATAGTGAAATTATTAATTTTGTCAATAAGGAAGGGCTATCATTATGTAGTGATCTTAAACTCAAAGACAAACTGAAAGCAGAAAGATCTGATAGTTGGAAAGAGTTGGGATCTTTTTGTGAACAATATAAATTTGAAAAGATCATCCCTCCATCTTCAAAATCTAAAAAGAAAATCTTTCCTTCTCATTTGAGAAAAAGATCCTTTTCAAAACATTTTCAAAAGAAAAATACTTTTCAAAATTATCCTCAGAAAAGTTTATAAAGAAAATTCTTAAAGAAAACCTTCTGATATTACTTGCTGGAAATGCAATCAATCTGGTCATTATTCAAATAAATGTTATATGAAGGAAAAGATTAACAATCTTCAAATTAATAAAGAAGTTAAACTTGAACATCTGAATTTACTCAATTCCAGCTTGGGAGAAGACGATTCTGATTTTGAACTTGAAATGGTTTATCAACATAAAAAAGATTCTGATGTAAAAATTGGTTCAAATTCCCCTTCCACCTCAATTCAAGGTAAAGAAGTTTGTGGTTGTAAAACTATAAACGTTCTTACTAAAGAAGAAGAACTTATTCAAAAAATAATTGAGAAAATAAGAGTAAGTTCTCCTTTCTTTTGCCTTCAAAACCTTCTGTTGCTCCTTTTAATATGAATAAAATATTAAATCAATTCAAAGAGGAGAGTTCTTCAAAACCCTCTTGTTCAAAATCTTCATGTTCTGAATTGAAATATGAAGTCAATGAGATGAAATCTCAAATTTCTTCATTAGAAAAGACTTTTTCAAGTGACAGCGGAGGGCTGGGTTCGGTAGGAATGTAACTTGGAGTTCAAGCAGAGATTTTCTCCTGCTTGCAATGCGGGTCATCCGTTCCGATTCTCGATCTTTTGGGCCTGGATGAACGTGCCAGGTTTGGTATTTTTGGAAATACAAACTTGATTACTCCAATATTTTTGCTAGAGGGAGAAGAAGAAAAACCTCTTACGAAGGTCATTTTTATTGCACCATTTTTTACTAAATTTGGATTGTATTTTTCTTGATTATTTATGTAGTCATTGGAAATGTGATTTTGAGTTTCATTACTGTTGCTGTTGATAATTATACATGGATTTTGTAATATTTCTCTGGGTTATGGTGATGGCTTTCTGGGGTTTTGCAGTGTTTGATTTACCAAGAATTGCATAGTCAGACATGAAAAATGTAAAATCCAAGGTCAATGGAAGAATTCCCAAGACTTGAGATAAAAAATCAAGGAAGTCATCATATAGATACCATTTCGACCTTTCTAAAATCAGAAGAGAAATTCTGTATTTCTTGTTGATTTACAATTTTACAATTCTATATTTATATTACAACCAATATGATGGAAAAAGAAAATAATCTCTCAATTAGGAGAGAAATAAATCACCCCAATTATGGTGATCCTATATAAGGAGATGATGAATCATACATGGTGGATAATGTGATGAATTACCATCCTCATAAAGTTGCAAAGATGGAAGCTGGATTAAAGCATATCATAGTATGCTAATTTGTTCTGCATGAATCAGTTAAATGTCTGTTGTCTTATATATATATTTTTGGAATGATTCATGTATAATTTGCCATGTCTTTCTTCTTGAGTCAATATGAGCTTTCAACATTAAGATATTTTTGACATCAAATATATGAAACAAACTTGTGCTGAGAAAGTCTTTCAAAGGAAAAAATTGATCTCGAATCTATTTTGATATGTCCTATGATTTCATGTACACGCTAACTTGTTTACAGTTGCAAACATGTGCATTTCTGGTTTGTATTGTTTTAAGTTCTGTGTAATTTTTTTTACCAAATTATGCCGCTCTTCTTTATTATAGACAAAATAGAGACATAGTGTTGCATATGTTTAATATGCTTGAGATTGAAATGGTTTCCTTACGTGATGTACACTTCTTTCCCTTGCTGTTTTTCTAATTATTTTTATCTGCTTATTTTAAGCTAATTTTAGGCCTTTATTTAACAGGTTAGTAGGTACCAGGATTTCCAGCATAGTAGGTGCTTCTATGCAGTTTCTATTGATGGTGCCAAGCAAGATTTTTCCTACTGTAAATGTGTGGAGAACTTCCTCAAGGAAAAGTATCATGACAAGGCTGAAGCTTTTATTCCCAAGTATTATAGAAGGCAACAAGCTCGTACTAGCTGAAATAAGGATCGTGGTTCTGCCTCGGTGAAGCTAGAACTCCTGGCTGGAAACGAGATCGTACGCCTGCCCCAGATGAAGCTGGAACTCCACGCTAGGGCTCGGCTAGTACTCCGATTCCAGAAGAAGCTGAAACTCCGACTGCGGACAAATCTGGAACTCAAGGCTGGAAAACAGGTCGTCGAACTAAAGCTGGAACACCAGGCTAGAACACAAAACTTACTCCAGCTGCAGACGAATTTGAAACTCAAGGCTGGAACAATGAAACTGGAGCTTCAGGTTGGAACAAGATGTTGATATACATGTACCATTGAAATTTGTATTCTTTTTCTTCTTTGTGCCGTTCAATTATCTGAAAGGTAAAAGAAGCAGTATAAATCAAAAGAATAACTGTCTACTAATGCCACATTTTACCTGGGAAAAACTTTACTTAACATCACATCTTTGTATTATCCTTAATTCCAAGTTCAAAATCAGAATACATTTTTTTATTACGTTGGCGAAAATCAAACACGTCGTCGCACCAATCATACCGAACTCTTCAGGTTCTTTATAACTGATATTGTAAACATATTTGCCAATGCAACCGAGTTTTTCATGACAGTTCCCATTTCTTCTCATATCAGAAATTTCTTCTCCAAAATTCATTCATTCTCTTCTTTTATACAGATGTGTGTGGAAATAGATATTAAGCTCAATTATGAAATATTATACATGGGTTGGCATTGAAACAAAATTGTGTATCGTCTATCAGTGTACAATAAATGGTTAAGATAACCGTGAAGCTTCATATGCTTCTTATACATTATAAATAGGACTCATACATCAATAGAAAATATAAAATCACATAACTCGAGAAGCTCGACATTATTTTGGCATGAAAAGAATCACCTTTATACTATACATCTAAGAAGTAGCAATCCTTCTAAGCAAGAAGCATTAAAATTAGATCTTCGATTATTAGCAAGGTGGTATAAACACTGGAGATGGGAAAAAGCTAAAAAGCACAGATAGTTGTAAACTCATTACGTACCATCATTCGATACGTATCCAAGCTCGGATACGCTTGGACACTCTTCAATATGTGCTGCTGGATATTTGTTTTTTAATTATAACAGTTGTTGACATACGCTCTGCTGCAAAATCCATTCATGATATTGGTGCACGGTCAGCAGTTGAACGCTTTTATATGGTTTATGTTAGCTTATGTAATCAATATCTTTTAACTTTTTCCTGGAATCTCTCTGCTGTTAGGAGTTGAAACGAAGCAAGATTTCCTGATCCATAAAAGGAAAAACATGATCCATCATTAACTTGATTAGGTCTTGGATTAATGTAAACCTAAGAATTAAACCTGACATCTATTATTAATTATAGCTAAGGTTATCTAAAAGCTGGGTAAAGTCATATGATGCCTGGGTAGGTAGAAAAATGAGATTTTTATAAGTTGGTTTGAGCTTCATCGAATGTGTTAACATCTTGATTTACATAACTTTCGAGATTGTTTGTTCATTGTTATGCTTGTAAGCGGGGCTTGAGAACCATGTTTTCTCGTGAGGTTTTTCAACATATGTTGAAATTAATTTGTAACTGAGCCCCCGTTTGCACCCCCCGTTATTTGAAATTTTAATGATTGGAATAGTCTTTTTTTGAAAAACTTGTGGTTTAAAAAGAAAAAAATACTGGATTGCGCATAATATTATTTTATTGGAGAATATATGGTTGATAAGAAGAAAAAAATGAATTATAATTTTAATGGAGGCCAAACATGAGGTGAATGTTGTAACAACATTTTATTTTTCAATATTCGTTGAAAAATAATTTAGGCCAAAAAACTTATTTAACTATAACTAACATTATAATTTTAGTAAAAAAAAAAAAAAAAATTCCAACTCGACCTATTTTTCCCTATTTTATTGACCAAAATATATAGATGTATAAGAATTTGTTTTCCCACAGTAGATATTTTACAAAATTTAACACCTGGATACAAATTTCATTTCCCATGGTAGATATTTCACAAATTTATCATCACAAATTCCATTTCCCATAGTAGATATTTTACAAATTTGTCATGTTTGTATGTATTATTATGTCAATATTTACAGATCATGAATATATACATTTGACAATAAATATAGATATTAAATTAAATTCATTCTTGCAACATAAATATTAAAGTATAACATATAACTATTCTTATCTATGTAAAAAAATAGTATTTATTTGTTCATTTGTACAAAAAAAAACTTTATTTTATAGTGAAAAAAAAAAAATTAGATAGTGTGCGAAGCTCAGCTCTGCACTATACGGAGTTGAGCTCCGCACTTGTGTGGAGACACTCCGCATTCAGCGGAGTGAAGCTCCGTACTTGTGCGGACGAGCTCCGCATAATGCGGAGTTGAACTCTGCAGAATGCGGAGTTCAAACTCCGCACTCAGCCAACTCTGCACACATAAATGCGGAGTTCAAACTCAGCAATGTGCGGAGTCCCCTCCGCACAATGCGGATTTCGACTCCGCACTCCACATTTTTTTATCATATTCATTTTTAAAATATAAATTAATTTAGCATTTTTTAAATTATTAATTTTTAAATAAAAATAAATAAGAATTTGCCTAATTATTTTTTAAATTGATATATATAAACATTATATTTACTTATGTATTTGTAAATAACATTTATTATACACATATCAATTATAATTTCACGCAATAAACTTATTCAATTATTTTATTCAGTAAAAAAAGAAAAATTCACCTAAGTTGGTTTTCCCACCGTAGATATTTTACAAAAATTGACATTTGGATGCAAATTTCATTTCCCACAGTAGATATTTCACAAATTTATCATCACAAAATTCCATTTTCCACAATAGATATTTTACAAATTTCTTAGATATTTTGCTTTCGATTTCTATAAATACCCTACCTCAATATTTGAACGGTAAAAAATTTTCAAACTACGATACGAAAACTTGAACGCTTTATATTTTGCCAACTTCTACCTTCTACTGCTTATTTCAGGTATATTTCCCTAGTTATTATTTAGTAAGACTTACTCTTCATTTTTTTTCCTCATTTTTGGTTTAATTTAGTTTTCAGATTTCAACAATGGCTCCAACTTATAAATTGATACCACAAATTTCGGCCTCAAAAACTAATTGGTTCGCCAAAATCATAGTTGCAGGGAAGTAATATGTGAAAACAGCTCGACATTCCAATAGTCGTTACCAAAATATTATTATGATGGATTTACAAGTACATCTATATTGCTCAGAACATAATTTAAGTTTCTCTATATTTATTTCCTTTATTAATATATATTTATTTATTTTCCGGGAAAATAAGGTAACAGCAACAATGTATGATGCAAACATTACTGCACTAGATGATCAGTTTACATTGGGGAAGACATATATTGTCTCAAATGCAACCGTTAAAGACATTAAAAGTGAATTCCGAAATTTGGATGATAACTGGAAGAACAAAAATTGAACAAGTGCATGAAGACCATTTGAACTTTTTATTTTCAATACAAGAACTTACTTCATTTGATGACCTCCGAAGCACATGGACCAAAACATAGACATAAGTAAGGGTGTGTTTGATTGCAAGGGTGGAAAATAGGTGGAAAGAAAATGTTTTATAGAGAAAAAAGATTTGCCTAGAAAATGTTTTGTAGGGAAAATAATTTCAAGTGTGTTTAATTGGTATAATTTTCCACCCGAAATTTTTTAAAATTTTCCATTCGTTTGACTTTGTTTTACATGGAAATTGTCCATTAAAGTGATATTTTTTTTTCCACAATTGGTTATAAAATTTGTTTCCCTTGCCAAAAAGTTGAAAAAAAAAGGGAAAAAAATTGTTCCCTAAAAAATTATTTTTTTCATCAAAATTTAGTGTTCGTTTTACTTTGTTTTACATGGAAATTGTCCATTAAAGTGAAAAAAAATTTTACAATTGATTATGACGTTTGTTTTCATTGCAAAAATAAAAAATAAAAAATTGAGCAGTAGGCTGAAAAATATTTTCCCACAAAAAACATGGGAAAATATTTTCATGGAAAAGATGAAAAATGCTGACGTGGTGGAAAAATATTTTCAGTAAAAAATTTAGGCTGTCAACCAGCGCAAAAGATGGAAAATGGAAAAAAAATTTCCTAGTTCCCTGGAAAATTACTTTTTCTTAACACTGTACATTTTCCAATTTCCAATTTCAAATTACTTTTTCTTAACACTGTACATTTTCCATCTTTACTACACAACTATCCAAAATATATACACATTATTTTTTATAAATGTGATAGGTTTTGCCATAGACATACATCAGAAACGACTGTTTCAAACAAGATTTGGTACAGAAACCTTTCTGCAAGATATTGTTTTAATCGACAGAACATTTTGTGCTGTAATACTACCCCTGTGGGATACCTTTGCTGAAGAAGAAAGTAATAAAATACTTGAAAATCTGGCAAATATGCCAATCATATGGGCTACAAATCTCAAAGTGTCTTCATTCAATGGTAAATCTATTATACTGCATTTTTATTGTAATTTAACAAAACCACAATATATAAATTCTTCTTTGCCATGCAGGTGTTACACTTTCTACCAAAGTGAATAACACTTTCTTCATTGACGCTGAATTAACTTTTGTTACAGAGTACAAAAATTGGTATTCTATTATATTTAGAATACATATTTCTTTAACATACATTATTGTAACTTCTATAGAAAACTGAACATGTAATTGTTTTTACAGGGTGGAAGCTAATAGAGAAACCCTGGACAAACTCATTGGAAATAAACCATTTGTAACTATTAGCCCACCTAAATTCACCCCTCCAACTGAGAAAAGTTTTACACCAATTGCTGATTTGTTGGGAACCTATCTAGAAGTAATTATAGATTACTTTATGAAATAAAATGTTTTATATACAGTAACACCCTTTTTGTATTTAATTATATATATACATTTTTTTTCAGGAGAAATTCTACTGGGTAAGTGCACAATGGAAAATTAACGCAAAAAAATCCTTCCGGTACATGTCTTGCAGTAATTGCAAGAAGACATCCAATGGAGATTTTGGAGAAACCCACAAGTGTAGATTTTGCAAATATGAACAAGCAAAGGCTAGTCCAATGTAATTTAAGTATATTTAAATCTTTACTAAAAGTTTTATTTTTCGTCCAAATATTGCTAATTTTTTTAGTTTACACATTATACAATAGATATTCCTGATTAAAAAATTTTATTCTTTATAGAGAAAATGCTTTGATTTACCTTGAAGACAAGTCAGCATCATTGGATGCAACCATCATTGGAGATGCTGCAGAAACATTGCTTCAAATAAATGCTGATGTATTAATGAATTATTCTTTAGAGGTAAAAATTTTACCTCTCAAATCTTAAAATATAATTTTAAACAAAAATAATACTTATTTATTAATACATATTTCATTCACAGACACCAATCACAGAATTGAACAAGATCATGAGACTAGAAAGCCAAATAAAACTTTTGTTTTATTTAAAAGTGACAGAAAAATGCCACAATCCACCTGAGTATCGATTTGAAATCATCACCGCAATCAACAATAACAATGTTTCTGAAGATCAAACTGAAGGAAAACATAGAAAAAATAAAAACGCGATGTGTAGCGAAGTCACCGAATCTTCTACACAGAATGAAGAAATTCGTCCATTGACCACAAAAAGAACTCTTTTTGAAGAACCAGTCATAACTGCTGAGGTAAATTAGAAAAAGAAAAGAATCAACAAAGCGATCTTCTCAACTTGAAAGAAAGCCATCAATAGTAGGTTTTTTGGAAGTTGTTTACTCTATTTTGCGTCAATAACTTCTTACTCAATGATACAAAATGTTGTAGCATTTCATAACTATAATAACTTCGATATGGGTTTTTTGTGGGGGCGTAAGAAGTTGATGTATTTAAAGTAAAGTGAATGTATCAATTTCATAATAGTGAAGTTTGACATGTAACGTTTTTTATATATCTAATGCTATTTAGTTGTTTATTTGTGTTCATAAACTATTTTCGAAGGTACAAAAAAAAATATTTTTTAATAGTTAAAGCAAAAAAAATAAAAATAAAAAAAAAAAAAATATATATATATATATATATCAAACATTCAGTTTGTAGGTTCTGTAGAAGTAAATAATTCGTACAATTCATTTCGTGAATCAGCTAAAAGAAGTTTGACTTTTCCATCGGAGCAACAAAAACCTTTAGTTTCTCTATAAAACTTGCATGCACTACAATATTTAAAATAGGTACATGCTAGTAACACAAATGCAGTAGTTGGTATATTGAACAAGTTATAAACATTTGTCGATTGTTTTTGTGAAGTAAAAACCTTAGGATAAGAAAAACCAGAATTATTAGTTTCACATAACATAGAGTTATTTATTCTTTTGCGAAGATCAATACTTATAGTCTGAATTTGATTCCTTCTATTTGATTGACTTCTATTTTGTTGTTGACGAATGAAATCATTATATGATTTGCTTGTAGTTTCAGAAATATTTTGGACATCAGACTTGTCATTACCAGATGTTTCCAGATAATCCATGATGATACTAAATTTATTGTGGTCTGAATGGAGAAGAAAATAATGTATTGTCAGTGACAATTAACAAATAATAACAACCTTTATATAACTATATTATATGGGAAGCATAAATTTGAAGTCATCAAATAATATATGATAACAAAATTCAATACAATTGTTCTATTAAATATTCATGATATGAGATTCAAACACAATTATGAAATATTTTTTAATATTATTATATATCATGAAACGGAAGAAGAATTTAACAGAACAAGCTATTTTTACAAAGGAAAATCGAAAAGGCAAAATGCATAGCACAAGCTTTGCAACAATGCGGAGCTCGTGCTTCGTATTGTGCGGAGCAGTGCGGAAACTGCTTCGCATAATGCGGAGCTCGTGCTTCGCATTGTACAGAGCACTGCGAAAATTTCTCTGCATTATGCAGAGTAGTGCGCAGATTGTTCCGCATAATACAGAGCACGCTCCGCATCAATGCGGGGTTTGGCCTTCATGTGCTCTGAGGATTTCTGCGGAGTGCTCCGCATTATGTGGAGCTGGTACTCCGTCAAATAATATTTAATTGTAATTTTATTTTCATTCTTCAATAACATTTTCATTATTTTTCTATATACTCTCTTATCAAATGAACGTTATTTACAAATCGAACCTCTTTTCACATTTATGGCCACAACTTTTTGTTTTTACTTAGAAACATTTTCATATATATAATGTAAATCTATATAGGATAATTTTACTAAATGAGAATATAATTCACGAATGAAAAAGTAAGAGGAAACAATTAGGAACATAATTCATGGATGAAGAAGTAAGAATAAAACAATTATATTATAAGATAAAATAAAATTAAGAATACAAACATTTAGAAGGAACCACAGTAGAACAATGTTGAATTCTCGTCGAAACAGGAAGCAATCTTCAAAACTAACCACAGTAGAACAATGATGAATTCCCATAGAAATCTCTATCTCTACTCTATTAAAAGAGGGGATGTGGGGTGCACTGTTCATTTGTGCACTCTCGTTTTCACACTTAACAGGTTTCGTACTGTTCATTATTCTATTCCTTAAAGTAGCCTACCTTTACTTTTCCCTTTCACTTTTCCCTTTCTCTTTCTTTCCGTCGAAGATCTAGACACTATTTCTCTTTTTACTTCGACTTTAGGCGGTGGTTTGGAGTTGGGATGGAGGTGGAATCGATGAGTTGAAGGTGGTGAAGAGGGGTTGGAGCGAGTCAGCGTGGTCTTCAACCCTGAGAACAATTTATTCACCTTTGGGAGAAAGGTTTCTAATTTCCTTAATTTTTGTATATAAGTGCCATATTTGTGATTTTTTTTCCTCTCTTTCCCTGTGCTAGGTGAAGGACCATTGCATGCACGCAAATGAACAATTACGTGCAGAAGTGAAAGCCCACTAACAATTATGTGCAGATGTGACTGATAGTTACATCATGCATGCATGCCAACGAGGCCACTAACAACTACGTATACAAGGAAATGGGTCACCAGTAGTTGCTAGTTTTATGTTATTTTATTTCCGTTTGTTATGCTTTGTTTTACGTGTGTTCAGTTCCAATTGGTAGCTGTTAGTTTTCCTTTTATTTCGGTTCGTTTGTACGTGGCTTTGCCTATTTAAGCAGCCAACTTGGTCAATGAAAATCATCAAGTATTTTGCATTAAAAAATTGTGGTACGTTCTCACCCGAAGAGATAAAAACCGTGGTACGTTCTCACCCGAAGAGAATTAATTTCTATCCATTTTTTCGGCATCTGACTGGGACCTATCATTGGTATCAGAGCAGGTTTTTAATGGCAAGTAACAGAGATCATAATCTTGATCAGCTTGAAAGAAACTTGAACTTTGTTCGAGACTCTCTTAAGAACTTTTGTATGGAGATGCAATTCCAGATTCGTGGCTTGAAAGAAAAGATTGTGGAGGTCATCCACTCCTTGGCGGGGATGAAAACTTCCATGGAGCAGCCTTCCTTGCATACTTCCGAGAATGGCTCTATGTTCAAGGAATCCGACAAGTCTCACATGGGGAAGATAGACTTTCCTCGTTTATCTTTTGATTCCACCGAATAGCTAAACCACACCATAACTACTCACAACCGATTTTATTGCATTCGTTTGACGCAAATGAATCTACGGGTTTAGGAGTTCAAGAAAGCAAGATGGTTTTGCTGGTGGTGTTCTAAATGGAAAGGACAAGAGCTAGCATCTAGGTGTGGACCTTGGGGATAAGTGTCCACTTGAGGGGGAGGTATTGATAGGTGAAAGATGAGTGGGGACGTGAGTTCCATGCATGAGGGGGGGCGTGAGTTACAGGCAGCAGAAGTGGAGCTCAACGTGCAGAAGTGGAATCATTTATTTCATTAGTTATGCTTTATTATTTCTTTAGTTATGCTTTATTATTTGCATTCTGTTTTAGGTAAATTAACTTCCATTTGTTAGTGATAGTTTCCCTGTAATTCGGTTTGTGGCTACATGGCTTTGCCTATTTAAGCAGCCAACTTGGTTAATGAAAAGGGAAGAAAATATTTATCAAAAATGTTCTAATTGTGGTACGATTCTGCCCATTTTTTCCGGCATCTGACTGGGACCTATCAATGGTATCAGAGCAGGTTTTTAATGGCAACTAACAGAGATCATGATCTTGAGCAGTTTGAAAGAAACTTGAACTTTGTTCGAGACTCTCTTAAGAACTTTTGCATGGAGATGCAATTCTAGATTCGTGACTTGAAAGAAAAGCTTGTGGAGGTCATTAACTCCTTGGTGGGGATGAAAGCTTCCATGGAGCAGTCTTCCTTGCATACTTTCGAGAATGGCTCTATATTCAAGGAATCCGACAAGTCTCGCATAGGGAAGTTAGACTTCCCTCATTTCTCTTTTGATGGTTCCACCAAGTGGCTAAACCACACCATAGCTACTCACAACCGATTTTATTGCATTCGTTTGACGCAAAAAAATATACGGTTTCAAGAGTTAAAGATTGCAAGATGGTTTTGCTGGCGGTGTTCTAAATGGAAAGGCCAAGATAACCTATGTGAAGAGAAAGCAAATGCAAGTGATCAATACTAGGGAAGACCTCCAGAAGCAGCATCTAGGTGTGGACCTTGGGGACAAGTGTCCACTTGAGGGGGAGGTAATGATAGGTGAAGGACCATTGCATGCATGCAAACGAACAATTACGTGCATAAGTGAAAGCCCACTAACAATTATGTGCAGATGTGACTGACAGTTGCATCATGTATGCATGCAAACGAGGCCACTAACTACTACGTACACAAGGAAATGGGTCACCAGTAGTTGCTAGTTTTATGTTATTTTATTTCCGATGCTTTGTTTTACGTGTGTTCAGTTCCAATTGTTAGCTGTTAGTTTCCCTTTTATTTCGGTTCATTTGTACGTGGCTTTGCCTATTTAAGCAGCCAACTTGGTTAATGAAAATCATCAAGTATTTTGCATTAAAAAATTGTGGTACGTTCTCACCTGAAGAGATCAAAAACTGTGGTACGTTCTCACCCGAAGAGAATTAATTTCTATCTATTTTTCCGGCATCTGACTGGGACCTATCAGTAGGATTGGGTCTTCAATCATACACATTTCCTTTAACCCTAATTTCACTTCTCCTCTCCCTTCCGTACGAGACAGCCATGACTCCCTCTCGTTCCGTTAGAACTTTGAGAATCAGTACTGCTGATTGGTGGAAGGTCCTTTGGGAACTCGAATTCGAGGAAGACAATTCTAATTATCTTCTGAATACTCTATTATTTTATTTTATTTTATATTTTATTTTATATCCCTCTTCTATTAAAAGAGGGAATCCTTAGTTTACTATTCATTCAGGACGTATTTCATATTCCCATTTTATCCCTCTTCCATACATCCCTCAGAAGTCAACAAATGTAGGCGGCCATACCTCCTTCATAAGAAACAAAAAATGTAGGCGGTGATCCATCTTCTTAAGAAACAAAATTCTGGGGGAAAAATTAAATTGAAAATAAAGATTTGGTCAAACATGTAGGCGGTGAAAGGCGGTGGCTGTATTTTCCTTTGTGAAAGGCAGTGGTTGTATTTTTCATAGGCAACAAACGGGGGCTATATATAGTAACTGCAAATGTCATTTTTTTCCTAAACAAAAATTGCTTGTTCAGACCATTGTGATTATTTTGATTACAAAGCAAACATAATTTTGCAGGAACTCCAATCTGTGCGAGACCAACTTGCTGCTGAACAGTCCAGATGTTTTAAACTTGAGGTATCTTTCATTACAGAATTCTGTGCTCATCTACCATTTGCATGCATATACAATTTCTTGGTAAACTTTGGCAGTCGAGTGTTGAAAAGAAAAGAAGAGTCACCTCAACTAATAACCTTATAAATCAATGAGTTAAAAGTTGAAACCGCGATTTGTGCCTTTAGCTTTCCAATATCATGGTAACAGTTGGGAATATTATGTAATTTAAAATATATTAAATAATATATACTGTTTAGTAGTCATTGTAGGGAGAATATATTTTTCCATAACCGGAAATGGAGAATAAAAATGTTGTAATGGTTATATCATTTCACTGGAATGCATAATTCGGTGGTTTACTCATTATGCTAAACATTTTACCCATCATTGATGTAATTTGGATTTTTGTTTAGCATGATGATTTCAACACCCCGCACAAATTTATGATTTTTAGTTAATTCTGTTGTGATTTTATTCAATCGGAATAAGAAAGTATTGTAATTATATGAATGTTTAGTTGAAATTCTTCTGTTTTGCCCAATTTTAAATATTTAAAAAAAAATACGAACTCCCCGCGCGCGCACGGGGAGACACCAACTCCCCGTGCGTCCGAACTCCCCGTGCGCGCATGGGGACAAGCATCTCCCCGTGCGCGCACGGGGAGACACCAACTCCCCGCGCGTGCACTGGGAGAACGATTCTTGGGCTCCAACTATTCGATATGGATACTTCAAGTAATTATCTTAATTTTGAAACAATGTCTCACCGTCAACAAGAAAATCAGAGGAATAAGTATCGACGAAAACGACTTCGAAGTTGTTGCAATGATCGTCGTAGGAGGATAGGTAATCCTATATCATGTGAACATAATAATTCGAATGATGTACAAATGCAACAATCTATAATGCATCATGATTTTGAGGCTTCCACTTCAAACCAAGAGACACCTCATATTTCCAATTCTACATTACCAAGTGGTTTTAATGTATGGAACATACCAACGAGTGCATACGTATTACCGACATGCAATAGCTGTACATATTGTGGTGCAAGAAAAATATATAGAGAAAGTAAAGGTTTCTGTTGTTCTGATGGAAAAGTTCATATTTCTATACCTGATTCACCAACTGAATTGTATAACTTGTTTACTTCTAAAGAATCTAAATGTATGGAATGTAAAAAAATTGCACGTGGATATAATAACCACTTTGCTTTCACTTCATTTGGTGTCAAATACGACAAAGAGCTCTTTAAAACATATCGATGTATTTACACATTTAGAGTTCAAGGACAAGTATATCATTATGTAAACGAACTTATCCCACAGAAAAATAAGTCTTCTTATATACAGTTATATTTTTATGATACAGATAATGAAATTCAAAATCGTATGAAAATTTCAAAAAACTTTGATGAATGTACTTTAATTATTTTAATTGAAATCCTAAAGGTAAATCCATATAGTAGATTCTTTCGGTCTTTAACTAATATGACTAACTTACAAGATCATCAAATACATATAAGATGCAACCCAGGACTTGATCAAAGAGTATTTAATGCTCCTACCTCATCTGAAGTAGCTGCTGTATGGGTCGAAAACGATGAAAATGCTAATATTCGCTTTCGTGATATTACTATATATGACCATTCTGGTGATTCACATAGAGTTCATTATTACTACGGTTGCTATGATCCTTTGCAATATCCTTTACTTTTTCCATACGGAGAATCAGGTTGGCATGAAGGTATTGGAAGGTGCAGAAGGGCTGAACATTTGTCTGAAGTTGTTTAATTTCCTAATACAGTTACCTCTGCAGCTGAATTTATTGAAAAAGAAAATCAAGGTTTGCAAATATCTGTTATTGTACATTCACCAAAGTTTTGCATGGTCAATGTTCTAATCGAATGATGAATTCCTTTTTGCAGTGCTTACCGGAATGAAGAAACGATCACAGGTTTCTTGTCGAGAATATTATTCATATAAATTGCAAATTAGGTCTTCCGGTAAGTCTATTTTACTTCACAGTGGTCGATTGCTCCAGCAATATGTTGTAGATATGTATGTTAAGATCGAAACTGCACGATTAGACTATTTTCGTAACAACCAGAATCAAATTCGAGCTGAACTTTACCAAGGTATTGTAGATAGCGTTCAAAATGGAGAGACAATAGGGTGCAAAATTGGAAGAAAAATTGTTTTATCTCAGTCTTTTACATGTGGGCCTAGAGATATGTTAAGGAGATATATGGATGCAATGGCTATTGTACAGCGTTATGGAAAACCGGATATCTTTTTTACTATAACATGCAATCTAAATTAGCCAGAGATTAAGTAAGAACTAAAACACAATGATGAGATTCAAAATCGACCTGATCTAATTGTACGTATATTTAGAGCAAAATTAGAAGAGTTGAAAAATGATTTATACAAAAAAAAATATCTTAGGATCAGTTGTTGCGTATATATATGTTATTGAATTTCAAAAAAGGGGATTTCCTCATGCACATCTATTGTTAATTTTCAACTATAGCCACAAAATCTGTTCTGCTGTAGATGTTGATAAGATAGTTTGTTGTGAAATTCCTAATGAAAACAAATATCCTTATCTTCATTATGTTATTGTTAAACACAATATGCATGGCCCTTGTGGACACCTTAATCAAAAAAACGTATGTATGGAAGCAAACAAAAGTTGCAAAAATAAATACCCTAGGGATTATTGTAATAATACTATATTCGGTAATAACTCATACCATTTGTATAAACGTCGTGATAATGGTATTTCTATCAAAGTTAGAGGTCAAATGTTAGACAACCGATGGGTTATACCGTATATCCTTATTTGAGCGCAAAATTTGACTGTCACATTAATGTTGAAGTATGTTCTTCTATTAAAGTTGTAAAATATTTGTACAAATATGTGTATAAAGGACATGATCGTATTCATTTTTCAGTTTCCACAAACGAAACAGCAACAGAAACCGACGAAATCTCAGCTTATCAATCTGCTAGATGGATATCTCATCCTGAAGCTATGTGGAGGATTTTCTCATTTAATTTAGCTGAAATTTATCTAACTGTTTATTCTTTACAGTTTCATATCGAAAATCATCAACAAGTAAGATATGACGCCGAAGATGATTTGTCTACTATTATTGACAACGAAAATACGAAAAGAACAATGTTGACAGAATTTTTTGAGATAAATAAAGCAAATGAATTTGCTCGTACATTGTTGTACCGAGATTTTCCAACACATTTTGTTTGGAACTCAAATAAGAAAATTTGGACTACCAGAATAAAACACGTTGTTGTAGGACGAATTGTCGCAGCGAATCCATCTGAAGGAGAACGATATTTCCTACGCGTTCTTCTCAATCATATTCGAGGTCCAACATCATTTCATGATTTACGAACTTTGAACGGGGTAACTGTTAGTACATATCGAGAAGGAGCACTTTTACATGGTTTGTTAGGCGGAGACAATCATTGTGAAGAATGTCTGTCTGAAGCTATTATTTATAAAATGCCTACCTCTTTAAGACGTCCTTTTACTACACTTCTCACACTTTGCAATCCTGATCATCCAAATTTACTGTGGGATAAATTTAAAGTTTATATGATCGATGATTATGTATATGAAAATATACCTTCAAGGGCTGCTGAACTACAAGCTTTAGAAGACATCAATTCTATTTTAGAATCATCGGGTAAAAACATAAATGACTATGAAATAGTATCATTCAGTGTAAATATAGATGAAAATGAAAGGTTGAGAAGAATGATTGCAGAGGAGACAACAAATTTGGATATAGAAGGAGGCTATACTTGTACATCAAGCTTAAATAATGAGCAACAATCTGCGTACAATACAATTATGGAAAAAGTAAATTCCAAATCGAGTGGGATCTATTTCATCGACAGTCCATGAGGAACGGGCAAAACTTTTTTATATAAAGCTCTCCTAACAGGTGTAAGGTCTCAAAATTTAATTGCTTTAACTACAGCATCTTCTAGAGTATCTGCATCTCTTTTACCTGGAGGTCGAACAGCTCATTCAAGATTTAAAATTCCTCTAGAAACAGTTGGTGATGTTATATGTTCTGTTAGTAAACAATCGGCTTTAGGGACTTTGTTAAAAATGTCTACATTAATAATTTGGGATGAGCACCTATGGTGAATCGTTGTGCCGTTGAAGTCGTTGATAAAATGCTCAGAGATATTAGTGATTGTAATTTGCCTTTCGGTGGAAAAGTAGTCGTTCTAGGAGGAGATTTCAGACAAGTTTTACCAGTAATACCGAGAGGAAAAAAAGAAGACATAATGAATGCTAGCTTAGTCTTCTCTGACTTATGGCCTTTGTATTCACATCTACCGTTGGTTGAAAACATGCGAGCAAAATTGGATCCCATATTTTGTGATTATTTGCTTAGAATTGGAAATGGAATAGAGGAAGAACACAGTTGTAATTGCATTCAACTTCCAAGCAATATAATTGTACCATTTGAGGATGAAATTACATCTCTGAAAATTTTGATAAATCATGTTTTTCCAAATATAGAAGCATATGTTGATAATTTACATGCAATCGGAAATCGAGTAATTCTTACGCCCAGAAATGAATGTGTTGATCATATTAACAGAATTTTACTTGATTAGATTCCTGGTGAAATTGTCACATATTATAGTTTTGATGAAGCAATTGACAAATCAAAACACAGCCTACTAGAAGATTTCTTGAATACTTTGACTCCAAATGGTATTCCACCGCATGAATTGAAACTTAGGATAAACTGTCCTGTGATGTTATTGCGGAACATAAATCCTTCTGAAGGGTTATGCAATGGAACACGCCTTACTTGTAAAAAATTTGATAAGAATGTAATTCTTGCTGAAATTACTACTGGTGAATATTGTGGAAAACATGTTTTCTTACCAAGAATTCCTTTTGTACCTCTGAAAAATGATCAAACTTCAATTCATTTTAAAAGAATTCAATTCTTGATTAGACCATGTTTTGCAATGACGATAAATAAAGCACAAGGCCAGACACTTGATTACGTTGGTTTGTATCTTCCTGAACCAGTTTTCTATCATGGTCAGCTTTATGTAGCATTGTCAAGAGCTAAAACAAGCAAAACTTTAAAGGTTTTACTAAAACCATCAAGCACTGACAATTTACACAGTACATGTACGAAGAATGTTGTCTACAGAGAAATTCTTTCATTCATTCATTTGTAGAAGTATAACTTCTTTGTAAGTATTTGTCACATATCTTAGTCTCTCATTGTTATAATTATATTATTGATTTCCGTTATTTCTTTTTTCTATAACTAATTTAGCTTTTGAATATTTCAGACTTTATGATATTTGTGTATATTTTTCACACTGCAACATGGTAGTCTAAAGTTACAAACATGATGGAAGTAACTATAGCTAAGACAGCTTCGAAAAATCTCGTGCCTATACTCTTCATAACAGGTTAATTATTATTTCTTTTTGTTCTAATCGTTATTAATGCATGGTATAAATTTTCTCATTAACCATAAGTCGTTTTAATTTCAGTCATTTCCATTTTGTCTATGAGCTTATAATCATACTTATGAACTCTATAACTTTTTCACTTCAAGATATTACCTGATTTTCCTGGTACACTATCTGAACTTTCAGGATCAATTTATGATGATATCTGAGCAAATTTAGTTATAGTTCCCGTGCATTTTGTTAAAACTAATGACGTTACCATCATTTTGCTGAACTTGTTAGAATGAATCCATTCCTCACCTTCTATATTTTTGTTATCCCTCTATCAGACACCATATTTATGACGCATCTATGAATCCAGAATGGATCTTTTGAGGGCTATAATAGTAGGAGCAGAAGGAACTCCGTACCATGATGATCTCTTTTTCTTCGACGTCTCCTTTCCTTGAAGCTATCCCAATGTTCCACCTGTATGTTTTAAATATTTTTGTGACCAACCCCTCTTACACCTCTAAATATGTCAATATATTATCTTCCATTGATGCTAACTCACTTGTTGTTGCAGCAAGTCCATTACCACTGTGGAATTCGCATGAATCTAAACTTGTACAATTATGGCAAAGTATGCCTGAGCCTTTTCAACACTTGTAGTGGTAGTCAGAAGGAGAAGTGGATCCATGATGTATTAACTATGCTACAATTTTTGGTCTCTATACAAGGCATAATTTTGAATGCTACGCCCTATTTTAATGAGCCCAGACATGCAAATATAAGTGGTTCAACAAATGGAGAAAAATATTCTTTAACATACAATGAGAATACTTTTATCCATTCTCTCCAAACAATAGTGTACAGTATGAGGCAACCACCAAAGGTAAGATGAAATTGAGATCCTCTCTATATACTACTGTTATTATTAGGCCTTTCAATCCTTACATATTTTGATTCTTAATTTATATTTATTCTTTCCTTTTCGGTGACGATTTCTTTATATACTGATTTAAGTTTTGTACTGTGTTGCTCGTAGCCTTTCAAGGACTTTGTGGTAGGACATTTCTACAAGCGTTCTCGTGCCATACGTGATGTCATCAAGTTGAATCATTCTACAGTATAGTTGCTCTATTTTCTATTAAACATTTGTATACGTGCAGTATACATATAACTCGTTCAATTCTTACTTCATAGTAGCATTAACTTTGTCTTCATTTGTTAAGTCATGTACTTCTGTTTAGTTCTATTTAGTACGCACATATCTCCTGTCAATCTTCAACATTCAGCACGCTAATATTACCTCAAAAATAACATAGCCCGTGCATTGCACGGGCAATAAACTAGTATATACTCTATTAAAAGAGGGGATGTGGGGTGCACTGTTCATTTGTGCACTCTCGTTATCACACTTAACCGATTTCGTACTATTCATTATTCTGTTCCTTAAAGTAGCCTACCTTTACTTTTCCCTTTCTCTCTCTTTCCGTCGAAGATCTAGACACTGTTCTCTTTTTTCTTCGACCTTAGGCGGTGGTTTGGAGTTGGGATGGAGGTGGAATCGATGAGTTGAAGGTGGTGAAGAGGGGCTAGAGCGAGTCAGTGTGGTCTTCAACCCTGGTCGTCAACCCTGAGAACAATTTATTCACTTTTGGGGGAAAGGTTTCTAATTTCCTTAATTTTTGTGTATAAGTGCCATATTTGTGATTTTTTTTCCTCTATTTCCCTGTGCGTAGGATTGGGTCTTCAATCATACACATTTCCTTTAACCCTAATTTCACTTCTACTCTCCCTTCCGTACGAGACAGCCATGACTCCCTCTCGTTCCGTTAGAATTTTGAGAATCAGTACTGCTGATTGGTGGAAGGTCCTTTGGGAACTCGAATTCGAGGAAGGCAATTCTAATTATCTTCTGAACATTTGAAAAGCCATGGACTTTTGAAATTTTTGCTGGAGGTTTTTTTTTAGGTGTGGACTTTGTTGTTTGCTTCTTTTTCAGGTTTTTTTTTCTTTTTTTTTTTCCAAGTTCTTGCGTATATGTATATATTGTGGAGTTTTGATATAATATTACAAATTTGAATATCCGTTGCCTTTTAGCTATATGATATGATAGTTTTTAAAAATCAGTCTATAGATTTGAATCACTACTACTATAAAAGAGGGGATGGGAGCGTGTACTATTCATTTCCGCACCTTCGTTTTCACACTTACTGTTCATTATCTGATTCTATGATAAATATCTTGTATATATATATATATATATGAAAAATAAGAAAGAGAATCATCAGATTTGTGCATTCACCGACTGAATTTAGGTTGCCCTAACCCACCCTGTATTCCAAACATGTCTTCCAAGCAATTGTTAAACAAACCCAAATATTTTACATCTAGGAGCCCGAGACCAAGAATCTCCAATGGCGGAATTGCCCGGAACCCAGTCCTCCAGCTCTACTTCCGATCATAATAAATCTTCTGGAGAAGTAGAGCCTCTAAATAAGCAAACCCAGGTCGGTGTCTCCGTTTCCTTTATTTTGTCACTATCTTTTTTAGAGGATAATCGAATTACTATTTAATTTCCAGTTGTTTTATGCATTTTTACAGTTATAAATGGAGTGCATCAGATGGATAATTCTATTGTGTTTGAAATGGATTTTTTTTTCCATTTTCTTGTTGGATCACAGTGAATATATAATTAAAATTCGTGATTATTTAGGTTTCAATTTTGATAGTTTGACATTTTTTTGTAGATTTGCTTTCAAATTATAGCATAATTTTGAAAAAAATAAAAATTTAATTGGGTTGTGGATGTGGGATCTTACTAAAAATGCATTTGGGTGTTTTGGGCATTATATGATGGATGCTTTTGTTCGCATGGCTTTATAATTTGTCGAATTTAAGAAAATAAGGTTTCGTTGGATTTTTGAACTGATTGAATTTTGAAGGTTTTCTAGCATTCTTTCCATGAAACAGAGGAAGGAAAATGAAACACTAGCAATTTTGAAGGTTAGTCATCGAGCTTGAACGCATTTGCCATATCTTTATATTTTTCAATTCAAAGAAGCGCTCTTTTCCTCTTCCTATCTTTATCTGTTGCTTTTGAATTGAGAATTATTTTTCAGTGCTCTGTTTGTGTTCAATTCTTCCATTGATTTATGGATAATTAATAAGTTGCTCCGGTTTTCATCTGATGGGCTCCAAGATTGAGTTTTTATTGTTCATCTTTTGGAATTAATTGATGATATTATCTTTTTAGTGAAGAATGCTTTAAAATAGATGCATATCTTATTCGGCAGGTAACAATTCTGGTGGTATGAACTATGAAATAATTTACATGTATAAATGGAAAAACTGTGGTTAAAATTATGCTTTCCAGAGCACCAGTTATGTGTGGTATGGTTAATTATAATCTACACATCTTTGACAAATTACTACCTATACTCCATAAAGAGCACCTATTTAAGTCTAAAGATGTATTCTCCCATTTTAGATACGTACATACTCAGAATGGGTGATTGGTGGAGAGTATGACTGGCCACTTAAATGCTGCCACTGTCGAGCTGTGCTTGAAGGGACTGACCCTCAAACGACTCGATTGGGTTGCTTGCGTATGTATTCGTATTCGTGCATCTTTAATTTATTCTTATAAAGATTTCATGAAAAGAAAGTTGGGAATTTTTGTTCTGCTGGTTTTCATATGTTTAATTTGGTTTTCGATGTAATTTTTATTTGTTTTAGATCGTGTAATAGAAAATGAATGATTTTTATGCGGCTTTGATTTGATGAGATCTGATTTTATTTAAAAAAAGATCAATTTAATCTTGTTAGAAAAATTGCCAATTACTTACATTTTCTTCATGTTTCATGTTAGAAACATATTTTTGACTTATATTCTACTAGATTAAAGTCATCTTGGTTCCTTGATTTGTTGATTGAGGTACTGTTAATTGTTTTAGGGCTTCAATATAACTATGTGTATTGAGGTCATATGAAGGTTTATTATTGTATTTTTACCGTGTGAGTTGATGACACCTTCATGTTAATTGTTTATTTAGCTTTTTATTATTGTTTATATTCTACATCTATGTAGGGATGGCAATGGGCCAAGCCAAGCTATGCACACGCACGAGCCGAGCTCGTGGTTCGTTACTCGTGGGCTGAGCCGAGCTTCAGCTCGCGAGCTCGGGTTTTTTAATTTATATTTTTTGACTATACCTGTTCTAAACCTAATAATTTTTTTTTTTAAATTCACGAGCCGCTCGGCAGAGACAGGAAATTTAGCTTGTAAGTTGAAATCGTTTGTATTTTTTTAGAACCTTTATATGGTTGTGTTATGAAATAATCATTTGCATTGTTAAGTCACGTGCATGCTCCCTCCTTTGGGTAAAATCGTACTCCCTCATTTCCATAATATTTATGAAGTCTTTATTTTTATTATTTGGAAACGTCACTTATCCTGTATTTGTCAGAGTAGAAGAGAAGATGACAAAATTCAGTAAAAATGAGTGAAACTATGAAAATTGCTTCCTTTACACAAGACTTTCTTTTTAGGAGGAGGTGAGGAAGCTGAAAATAATTTAGTTTCTCATTCTATTGAAAAAAGGCTTAGTTTGTTGTAGTGTTCTCTGTATTGTTACTGGATCTCAGTCTTCATTTTCATCAGTTAATTGTCAATAGTGAGAAAATCTTTTCATGGGGAAAGCAAGGATTTAGTTTGGAAGGGTTTGGTTGTCATGCTAGAAAATTGGGGAAATCAGAATTCATTTACGTTTTGAATTAGTAACAAGGAACATTGGTTTCTAGACTTCTCTTATTTGAAATTATTTGTTGGTAAATTGTACCTAAATAGAGGACATTTTATAATTGATAATAATTGATCGACTGTATGCTTCTGTGTACCTGGACAGCTGCCCCGGCAGTGGAGCAATAAATCATTTTCTTAATATCAAAGACGACCATTTGTTTTGATTTTGTGCTTGATTTATCCTTTATTGATTTTTGATAGACTGCAAACTATCTTGTAAGTTGAACATTTTGAGTTTGGCTGTGTTTGCACACTAATGTTGTAAACATTTAGCTATTTATTAAAAAGATAAATAAACATAATGTTTTCTAAATTGGGTAATTGAAATGGCATGTCATATATCAAGAACACCAGTTTTGTGTTTCTTACTGAAAAAAATTGGTGGCCTGGCTTTCTATACATTATAAAGGAATTTATGATAATCATCTACTGAACGAGACAATACATACTTGAGCTTCACCATTAATTGTCTTCTTTCTTTTTTACACTTCATCATATTTATGTTGTCTTGTCATCTACCAAGAATTCATTCCCAGTAAAACATACCCATCAAGGTTTAAAAAGACGGAACTAAGTACTGAGGTGTTTTTTCTTTATGAAGCGATGCGTAAGCCTCAAGGAGGTTTGAGGCGTAAGCCTCACAACAAACAAAAAATCTAAGTGAAAAATTATAAAATAATACAAAAAACCAAAGATGGAGCATATAGTAAATAGAATATATAACCATTAGCATATAGAAATATAGTCCATCTAAATAAAAAAGATGTTTAGCAAAAAAACAAAAAAAATTAAGTTAGCAATCACTCCATTAGCAGAGTTAGTCTAATACATTTGATCAGTACAGGAATAGCTGTCAACTTTGAATAAAGACAGATAATTTTATTCATCCTTGAAGAGTTGTTTTGTCTGAACCCTAAGAAGAAGAAGAAGAAGAAGAAGAAGAAGAATACCTGATGAAGCCGGCCAGAAGAATGGAGGATGAACTGATGAAGAAGCCGGCTAGAAGAATACGTGATGAAGAATACGTGACTTTTAAGTTCTCTTCATTTTCTGGCTGGGAATGTGATATATCATTTAGTTTTTTAGGTTTTTTTTGGGCCCACAAAAGCCTTTTTAATGGGCCATTTTTTTTAAAGAAGTGCCCAGTTAGATTTTACTAATAAATTTGAAAACAAAAAAAATTCAGGTGAGGCGCACGCCTCATGCACCATGAGGCGCAAGCCGTGAGGCGTGCGCCTCAGTTATAGAGACGTCTGCCTCACAAATTTTGCCTCAACAGATCCGCCTCGAGGCAGTACATATGCGCCTCATGGTGAGGCGCGCCTCACGGACGCCTTTTCATACCATGATACCCATATCTGAAAAGAAAAACGGAAAGAGAAAGATGAGAGCCTTCAACTTGTCAACATAATGGACAGGACTAAGTGCCCTGTACATATATTGCTGGAAGCTTCTATAGTCTCTTTGTTGAGAGTCCTCTCCACTCAAATTGATATCGCATGTGCTATGCAGCTATATCTTAAATCTTTACTGATGAGATATATGTTTTTCTTTTCCCATTTATGTCATGTAACACATCATTATTTCCCTTGATTCTCTTCAGATCCTTGAAATGGACACTTATAGGCAGTGTTCTAAAAAGCGCAAAGCGTGGCTAGGTGTGGAGGCCAAGCTTCAAGCTTTACGAGCCTAGACGTAAAAAACGTTTTTTATTTTAAATTTTTAATCGTTGTAAAAAAATTCAACAATTCAAATAATACATACCAAACATCTAAAATTATAAAATACTGCATTTACTTAATAATTCATTCATAAAGATAAGTTTCAAAATCATAATTACATAACATAGATAACTTGTAGTTTAAATCTTATCTAATCTAACTCTTTATCAGACTCTAATTCAATATCTTCTTCTTCATCTAATTCGTCATCCGTATCATTCGATACAAAATCATAATTCTCAGGCTTCCTTATTTTATTTTGATCATTTCTTGTACATCTTGTAGGTTGTAATATATCATTCTCCACCATATCATTCTCCTCCTCACCCTCATCATCACAACCCTCTACAATCCATGATTATACATTAGTAGCATCACTTGCAATGAGATATGGGGGTTTTTTGGAAGTTGAAGAAGAATTTCTTCTGGGCCGTAGGTTATACTTATATCCATATTCTTGTTTGGGCTTTGGGCAACTGAATCTGGGTCGCTCGTTTGGGTTGTGGGTTATATTTAAAAAATGGTGAAAAATTGGGCCTCCAAGGCGAAAGCGTGCCTAGCTGCATAGGGCGCCTAGGCGGGCTTTAAGCGGTCAACATCACGCCTAGGCGCGCTTTTAACAATGTTGACCGCTTAATTACCGCTTAGCCTCAAAGCAAGGCGTTTTCATCAAGCTTCGAGCCTAGGCGTCGCCCACGCCTAGGCGAGCTTTTTAGAACAGAGCTTATAGGTACCATGGGCACTCCATGTCTGATCCTGGAAGCACATACCGCAGACGTGATGAGATCAATGGCGTGAGACAGGTGGATTAATTGTCAATGTTCTCTTTTGTGGGGGGTAAATTAGAAATATTTATGTCTTGAGCCTTTCATATGAAATGTTTATTAGTATTTGCTTTTGTGTCCAGGAGCGTGACCCAGTTGAAAGAATTAGGAAGCTTGTTGTCTCATGATCTAGCCACTGAGAAGGAGCTGAAGGTAATGTGAAAATATGTTTTCCTAATATCCCAAATTGGCTTTTTTAGAATATTTTCGAATAAAGTTGGTGTAACACTTATTAGAACGAACCAAGAGTGCGATGTGAGCTTTCCTCCTAACAAATCAACAATATTAAGAGATATTTGGCTGTTCTTACTTTTTCTGTCAGGATATTGAGAAAGAAGTGAGAAAAGAAGTAGATGAAGCAATTGCACAAGCTAAGGTGAGAAGTTTAGCCTTCTTTTCTGCTTGGTTTTGGAGAATCACTAAGAATACTATTGAAACTTTGTTTTAGTATTATTAAAATTTTGTTTGGCTTTCCAGGAGAGCTCGATGTCGGAACCTTCTGAGCTCTTTACTAACGTGTATGTGAAAGGCTATGGAGTTGAGGTACATCTTTTATATTATATTTATTTTATTGTAAGATACTCTGTGTGTTTTGATTCTTTCTACTTCTGAGTGATAAGGTGACTGAAGATGCTTATTGATTACTCTGTTATAACTTAACCATTCAACACGTGATAGATTTATGTTATTTTCTTTTCCTGTTTCTGGAGTTGTCAACGTATGCTCTTCCTCCTGCATGCCATGTCTGTCTGTATTGATGATGCATCAAGGATTTGATAGACCCCCTATTGTTCACACTTATTCTAGAAAGGCTAGGAAGCAGGCTGGACCATGTGGCATCCGTTAGGAATGAATTATGGGTCTGCTGAGGGAAAACTAATTCTGTTACAGTGACCTTATAAATAAATGTAAACGTGGCATTAGAAGGCAGGCAAGAATTGAGTAGAGAAGAGTCCTGTAGCTACTTTCTTATTTCTATGTTTTCAAATTCAATTAAAAGTTCCCTTATCAATTCTGTTCTCTCTTTGGAATTAGAATCCTAACAAATTGGTATCAGAGCACGTTGAATCTTGATAGCGCAGAAGAAAACAGACAGTAAGGTTGAAGCAATGAAGAGGTGGAAGAGCTGAAAACTGAGTTGCAGCGTCTAACCGGTTTGGAACGAACAGTGGACAATCTTTCTCAAAACATGACCAGAATCCTACAGGCAGTAGAAGAAACACAGAAAACCATGGCCACCTGGAATCATCCTCAAGCGGCAAAGGAGCAGGCCTTGGAAGGTGACGGGGCCGGAAGTGTGGATCGTCGAACCCATGCGACCCAGGGCCCCTTGAAGGAACAACGAGCACCCAACCTTGGAAAACAACAAGAAGGGATGGGCGAGGGTAGTAGTGAGGAGGCGATGGCAGCATCGGACCGGAGTATGGACAATGGGGATTGGCGTCGAGTTCGTAAATTAGAAATGCCAATTTTCAGCGGGGACAATCCTGATGGATGGGTATATCGAGCGGAGAGGTATTTCGAGGTGAATGGTCTAACGGAGAAGGAGAAGCTGGCAGTGGTGGGTGTGAGCCTCGACGGTAGTGCCCTCTCGTGGCTCCAATGGATGAAAGCGAGGGAGCCCTTTCGGAGCTGCGAATCATTTCGCCAGAAGTTGTTGCTGAGGTTCCGTCCAACCCAGGAAGGTAGCCTCTGTGAGAAGTTTCTGACCATCCGCCAGGAGGGAACGGTGGAGGAGTTCCGGCAGGCGTTTGAGGCCTTAGCAGCCCCGTTAGTGAATATGCCTGAAGTGGTGCTAGAGAGCACATTTGTGAAGGGTCTTAAGGCCCACATAAGGGCTGAAATTAGGTTACATCAACCTAATGGGCTGGGCCGCATCATGGAAATGGCCCAAAGAGTGGAAGAGAGGGATCAAATAATGAGGTCTTTTTCCAACCCATCAGGCCCAAGGGGCTATAAATCAGTTTCTACAGCCCCAATTAGAGGAGACAGGCGATTGGGAGACGGATTTCCCACGAGATTGGTGACGGTGGGAGAAAAGGCGCCGACAACACGTAGAGAAGCTTCGATACGGAGGCTACCGGACGCCAAATGGCGATCGAGGAGGGAAAAGGGGCTATATTTTAGCTGTGATGAAAAATTTACAGTAGGGCACCAGTGTAAGAACCGAGAATTGAAGGTGATGTTGTTACAAGAAGGGGAGGCCGACATAGAAGGGGAGGTCACGCAGGAGAGGTGCGACCCAGTGGAGATTCCGGAACTCGTGGAATTATCACTTAATTCTGTTGTTGGGCTATCTACTCCCGGTACCATGAAGCTTACGGGGTCCATAAACGGGAAGGAGGTAACAATACTCGTGGACTGTGGGGCTACTCACAATTTTATCACAGCCCAACCGGTCAAGCAGCTGGAAATTCCGACGGTGGCAACTACTCATTATGGAGTAGTGATGGGTACGGGGGTGTCGGTGCAAGGTAAGGGGATTTGCAAGGGGGTGGTGGTGGAGATGCAGGGACTGAGAATAGTGGAAGATTTCTTGTCGTTGGAGCTGGGGAACATTGATGTTATTTTGGGAATGCAATGGTTAGGAGGATTAGGAAGCATGGAGGTGAACTGGAAACTCCCCACCATACAGTTTCGGATAGGGGAGAAGGTAGTCACTCTGAGAGGGGATCAGGGGCGAAACCACATTGAAGTCTCTCTAAAAGCCATGGTAAAAGCCCTGCAACAGGAGGGACAAGGGGTTTGGGTGGAATTGAGAAGTCTTGGGGCAGAAAAACAAGGATTGGAGGAGGGGCACCTGGCTATAGAGGTGCAGCCAGTTCTGGAGAAATTCCAGCATGTCTTCCACATGCCAAAGGCACTACCCCCGAACAGAGAGGTAGACCATGCCATCCAATTAAGAGAAGGACCTGATCCGATTAGTGTGCGACCTTACCGGTATCCCCATATTCAGAAGAATGAGATTGAGTTTTTGGTTCGAGAAATGTTGGATGCAGGGATCATACAGCCTAGCTCTAGCCCCTACTCTAGTCCAGTGCTGTTAGTAAAAAAGAAGGATGGCAGCTGGAGGTTCTGTGTCGACTGTAGGGCATTGAACAAGGCCACTATACCGGATAAATTCCCTATACCTGTTATTGATGAATTATTGGACGAACTGCATGGAGCAACCATATTTTCAAAGTTGGACCTGAAATCCGGTTACCATCAGATCCGAGTTAAGCCAGAGGATGTGCCTAAGACAGCGTTTCGGACACACGAGGGACATTACGAGTTTCTAGTAATGCCGTTTGGGCTAACCAACGCCCCAGCCACGTTCTAGTCGTTGATGAATCAAGTGTTCCGCGGGTACTTGAGGAAGTTCGTGTTGGTGTTCTTTGACGACATTTTAGTATATAGTAAAGATGTGGCTGCACATGCCCAACATTTGGAGATGGTGTTTGAGGTGTTGGCGTCACACCAGCTCTATGTCAATGCCAAAAAGTGTCAGTTTGCCAAGACCTAAATCGAGTATTTGGGACACATGGTTTCACGGGATGGGATAGCCGCAGATCCGGAAAAGATTGCAGCTATGACCAGCTGGCTGTCCCCTTGGAACATCAGGGAGTTGCGGGGATTTCTAGGCCTGACCGGGTACTATTGTCGTTTTGTGGCGGGTACGGTGAAATTTCATGGCCTCTTACACAACAACTTAAAAAGGATTCTTTTGGGTGGACCGACGAGGCAGAGACTGCATTTCAAAAATTGAAGACGGCCATGACCACAGTACCGGTATTGGCTCTTCCAGACTTTTCAATACCCTTCATAATTGAGGCTGATGCGTCGGGATATGGACTTGGGGCAGTCCTTATGCAACACTAGCGACCTATAGCATACTTCAGTCAAGTTTTGTCTTCCAAAACTCGCCTCAAGTCGGTGTACGAGAGGGAATTAATGGCAATTGTTTTATCTATCCAAAAGTGGCGGCACTATGTTCTGGGACGTCACTTCATCGTGAGGACCGATCAGCGGAGTCTTAAATATCTGTTGGAGCAAAAGGTGGTTCAGAGAGAGTTTCAAAAATGGGTAACCAAGCTCTTGGGTTTCGATTTTGAGATTCAGTACCGACCAGGATTGGAAAATAAGGCTGCTGATGCTCTGTCACGAGTGACTCCGCCAATAGAACTTTTAGTCATCTCAGCCCCCGCAGTTCTGGATGTACAAGAAGTGGCACGGCAGATAGAAGATGACCCCCAACTCTCTAAAATTAAGAAAGAACTTCTGGAGGACTCAGAAAAACACCCCAGTTATTCAGTTGAGCACAATCAGCTGCTTTACAAAGGGAGGTTGGTTATTCCGCGTACTTCTTCTCTCATCCAAAAGCTCCTCCATGAATTTCATAGCAGCACTTTGGGGGGGCATTCAGGGTTCTTAAGGACCTGCAAACGCATCACGGGGGACCTTTACTGGAAGGGAATGAAGCATGATGTCAAGAAGTTTACTGATGAATGTCCTGTGTGCCAGAAAAACAAAAGTCTCGCCTTCTCTCCAGCAGGGTTGCTGTAGCCCCTACCAATTCCAGAGCAAATATGGGAAGATATCTCCATGGATTTTATTGAGGGGCTTCCGAAGTCAAGTGGGTACGACTCTATATTGGTGGTAGTGGATAGACTGAGTAAATATGGTCATTTTTTGGCGCTCAAACATCCATTCACAGCGGTAGGCTGGTGTATTCGCCCGAGAAATAGTGCGGCTGCATGGCATTCCCCGTTCAATAGTATTAGACCGTGATAAGATTTTCCTTAGCCAATTCTGGATCGAGTTGTTCCGCCTGCAGGGTACTGTTCTTCGCTGCAGCACAGCATACCACCCTCAGACGGACGGGCAGACTGAAGTGGTGAACCGTTGCCTTGAAACATATTTGAGGTGCTTTGCGTACGACAAACCTCGCAGCTGGTATACGTGGTTGGCATGGGCGGAATATTGGTACAACTCAACTTTTCATGCATCCACAAAGACCACACCTTTCCGGGCTGTGTATGGTCGTGACCCTCCTCCGCTACTACGCTATGACAAGCAGCCTACAACCGTTTCGACTATAGAACAACTACTTACAAATTGGGATACTATTTTGGTAGAGTTGAAATCGCACCTTGAGCAAGCACAAACTAAGATGAAGCTCATGGCGGACCAGCATCGAAGAGAAGTAAAATTACAGGAAGGGGATATGGTTTATGTCAAACTCCGTCCTTATCGACTCCGCTCGTTGGCAAGGAAGCTTAATGAAAAGCTGGGCCCTCGATTCTTTGGCCCCTTTAAAATTGTGAGGTGTATTGGACCGGTGGCTTACCGCTTGGACTTACCCCCTACAGCTGCAATACACTCGGTTTTCCATGTGTCTCAGCTGAAGAAAGCACTGGGGTCATCCGAACCATGTCAACAGCTGCCTCCACTCCTGGATGCTGAACTGAACTGGAATGTGGAGCCTGAAAAGGTTCTGGGGGTGCGCCAGGCACCTGCGGGGCAACACCTGGGACTTGAAGCCCTGATACAGTGGAAAGGACTGCCTGATTTTGAAGTTTCATGGGAACCTGTGACATCAATTCTCTAACACTTTCCGGACTTCCACCTTGAGGACAAGGTGTCTTTGGAAAACGGGGGTAGTGATAGACCCCCTGTTGTTCACACTTATTCTAGAAAGGCTAGGAAGCAGGCTGGACCATGTGGCATCCGTTAGGAATGAATTATGGGTCTGTTGAGGGAAAACTAATTCTGTTAGAGTGACCTTATAAATAAATGTAAACGTGGCATTAGAAGGCAGGCAAGAATTGAGTAGAGAAGAGTCATGTAGCTACTTTCTTATTTCTGTGTTTTCAAATTCAATTAAAAGTTCCCTTATCAATTCTGTTCTATCTCTTTGGAATCAGAATCCTAACAGGATTCTGCTAAAATTAGCATTATTTGGCCATTTTCAACAAAATATGAGGTTATAGATTGTGATCTGCTAAAATTAGTATTATTTGGCCATTTTCAACAAAATATGAGGTTATAGATTGTGATTTGTGGCATCTCCTTTGTCCCCCGATAGGAACACAGCATGTCAGGTGAGTGGAGAAGTGATTTGTATAGCATTTAGAGATATAGAAAGGATTCTTTGTTTGGGTGACATTGTGGACTGGTATAGCGTGGCGTGCTCCATTGGCTTGTTTGTTTTCCCTACTAGAATGCTGTGTAGGAATGAGGTGCAATTAAAGGAATGGGGCTTACAGAGCATGGTATTCACTAATAATATCTAATAATTGAAATTTTTTCTTGGGAACCAGCTGTGATCCTAGCCTAAAAAGTAGTACTCCTGAGTGTAGCGAGTCCTGACTCCTGATATTGAATGACTCATTTGGGAGGAATCTGTTAAGGTTGTATGTACTTCTGTATGGTGGCTAAAATGATGCATGAAGAACTTCAAGATTTTCTCTTTTAAACTCGTGACTGCAAAAATGAGCGTTGTTGTTGACTTTGTCTAATGTCAATAAAGTAGTTCAGTTGATATTTTGATTACTTAAATTATTGAACTATTATAGAAATGCATTTTTGACTTGTATTCCTTACATGTATATGACTTTTTGTTTATTTATTTATACAGATTGGTCAGTCATTCTACTAGATTAACGCTAAATCTTTAGAAACTATTTCAGCCCCAGCCCCCTTCGGAATACAAACAATCACAAGGGAGAAGGGAATGCCCCTATATACAAGTTTGTTATTGCTTTAAGCTTGCTCAAGGTTTCACTAAGTCGAAATATGTGAACTTAACGTATATTATTTTTCTTCTTCTTCCAGTAACTTAATAGTCCTTGTCCCACTTGTGAACATATTTTTTATATTCTAGAATAATATAACTTAGCAAGTCTTTTTAGATATTCAGAAAAAAAAATTAAAATTCTTCACAATAGAGCCATAGCGAACATTATGTATGTAATTCACGAAAGTCCAACACATTTAATACACTAATAGTACTGTCAAAAAAAATGCACGGGCAAAGACTAGTTTTCAAAGAAAAAACAATTAAACGATAGAGTTGATGGGACTACGGCTTGCTTTCGCTCATAGATGTAGCAAAGGGTCCTATTTGACCCTAGGCTTGAATTGGACTTTTTCGAGCTGGTTTAGGGGTTGAACCTTTGACGCCCCAAACCAAAAGTGCTTAAACCTTTGAAATTAGTAGTATACATAGGAATTTTTGACTACAAATTTTTAACTATAAATTTTTAACTACAATTTATATTTACAATTTTTAACTTTTCAATCACGTTAAATTAAGCCTTTCTTTGGTTTGACTAAAAATCAAAATTTAAATAAAAATTAATGAAATAGATCATTAAAAAGTTGATAAATTTTATGATTTCTATAAAATATACAATTAAAATTAAGTTTGAAAGAAAATAAATTTTGAAAAATTGAGATCAAAATAAGGGCTAGAATTTTGTCAAACAATCCCTTAAAAAATATCAGGAAAAGAAAAAAAAACAAAAACAAAAACAAAAACAAAAGAGAAAAAGGAAAATGGTTCTTGGTTTAGTGACTTTAGTCTTCCAATTTCTGACAGACAGAGACAAAAGCAAGAATACTCTTTAAACACTGCAAAAACTCTTGACAATCACGTGACTCTCCTCCCATGTTCATTTGATTTTGTACCTCAAAACCTACGCATTCTTTAGTACCATTCTCTTCTCTTTCGCACCCACACTACAATTCTTGAACTGGTAAGAATTTTGGGCTTCTTTCTTCTCTCCAGATCTGCCTCTACTTGTACAGGTATGCAATTTCGATGATTTTTTCTTGTTTTTAACTCCATTTTCTGTTCTGGGTATTTACTAATTCCCCTTTTACAATTTTTTTTCCAAATCTTCGTGTAGAGTTAGTCTGGGCTGGATAACATTTGGAATTTTCAATTTGATGGTTTTTTTTTTTTTTTTACATGGGCTTCTCATTTTCATTTTCGTTTGAGCTTCCTTTTGCCTAGGCCAATATTATTTTCTCACTTAAAGGTGTAACTTTTGCTTCTTTCGTTAGGAACTTGAAAGGAGTTATTTTCGTTCCCTTTTGTTTGGGAAAAGATAAACAGACAGGGTTTGGGGACAGGATTTGGTGACAAACGCCACATGGCGCCCCCCTATTGGAGGGGGGCCTCTTCGAAGAGGCCCCCCTCCAATAGGGGGGCGCCATGTGGCGTTTGTCACCAAACCCTGTCGCCCTAGCAAAGCTCCTTTTGTTTTCATTAAAGATTTTTTTTATTCAACGTTTTTCTCGTGTTTCTTCTTGATTTCAAGTTTAGTTTTGTAATAGTGGTTGTGCATTTATGTATTGATGTTTAGTTATGAAATAGGAGCTGCTTGTTTACTTGATCCATTTTTTTTCTCAGGTGCTTTTAAGGATCATATCGACATCCTAGTACTCGTTTCCCAAAGATTATTCATTTATGATTCTGTTAAGTAATTTGCTGTTAATTACTGTTAAAATTTATTTTCGAGAACCTTAACAAAGAAATTGTGGGATTTTTGCCCATTTCAGTTGATTTTTGTGTGTAGTTTTTAGAGTGAACATGCTTATATTTTCAGGTGCTTGCCTAGTGGTGTCAAACGAGTCGAGCGGCTCGTCGGCTCGTCGGCTCGTACTATTCACGCCCACGAGCCCGAGCACGAGCCGAGCGGGCAGGTTGGCTAGACGATCCGAGCCCGCTTGGCTCGTGACTATTCACGAGCGGCTCGCCGAGCTGCTCGTGAAACGAGCCAGGCTCGTGGGCTCGTCTTAGACGAGCCTATATATAAAAAAAAATAATAATAATAATAATAAATAATTAAAATGTGACTAGAACGGTCACCAAGTGGCCAAACGGTCACTGATATTTCAGTGACCGTTTGATCACTTATTTTTAAAATTTTTTTTTTCCTACTTTTCTAGTTTTCTTCTCCTATAAATACCTAGTGGTGTCATGGGCCGAGTCGGCTCGGCCCATTGTTGCACGAGCACGAGCCGAGCTTGAGCTCGGCTAGTGCCCGAGCTCGCCCAAGGCGAGCGGCTCTTAAGCTCGGCTCGCCCCCTTTTTTTTTGTTTTTTTACGCTACTACAACGCTATTTTTTTTAAAATATACATTTTTCAAAACATTTATCGGGGCTCGTCAAAGACTCAAAACATTTATAATTTTTAAAATAGTAAATATACATTTTCTAAAACATTTTTATTTTAAAAAAAAAGATAAACCCTCCTCATTTATCCGGGTTTGGGACCGGCTACTTCAATTTCGAGTAGGTGGAGTTAAAATTGTACACGAATAACTTTTTACGTGTACAATTTTTTTCAAAAATTATAAATGTATGAAAATAAAATTTTGTAATGAATGTAGTGAAATTAAATATCACTTACTTGATTACATGCAATTTCGGTATATTTATGTTGAATTCAATAATTAGCGTATTCCCAATCCTTCACGCACATTAACGCTTCCAAATATCTTCTTTTAGTCGACTTCGAATGACAGAGAGAACCCTCTTCCCTGTACTAAAAGCAGACTCCGAAGTTACAGTGCTAACCGGAGGTGTTAATAGATCTTTTGCGATTGCAGAAACAATTGGCCATCGATGTTCGTTATTTCGCCAGAATTCAATTACATCTTCTGAACTTTTCTGAACTGATTTGTTACTAGGCATAGTATAACGAAAGTAATCAATTAATTCAGATGGCAACGCATTTGGACTACTACTCGAAATTTGAGTACAGGCAGTGGAACACATATTACTACTACTAGATGAATCATATGCATATGCAGTTGAATCATATCTAATTGAGTCTATGTTTTCTAATAAATTAATTACTTCAGCGTCGTCATCGTTTATATTAGTGGGAGGAGTAGTAGGTACACGAGTAATTTGTGTACCTATTCTTGAAGCATATAATTCATACATTTCCGTTAACGTTTGTTCCAAATTCCTATAAGTAATAGGAATATTAAAAGTTAAAGCATTTGAAATTTTGTCAATTATAAATTTATTACCCGATAAATTATATCGGGGGTCCAGACGCATGGTAAAGGAAATAACATAGGTAATTCTTCCCAATATTTTCTAAATTTTAATTCCATGGCATATATAACCGCATGAAAATCAGGGTCATTTTGATATCTCTTAAAAGTCCTAACAGTTATATAAAGACGTTCAAGAACCATGCAACTAGTTGGATAATAAACACCAGACAATATATTCGTAGACGTATAAAAACTTTCCAAAAATTTCTTAATTTTAAAAACTGTATTCCAATCGGATTCATTTAAGATATCATCGTCTTCGTCTCGAATATGCCTACTGTTATAAAATTCAGTGATAAACGGTTCAAAACCTTCACAGGATTTTAATAATAAGTAAGTTGAATTCCACATATGACCTACGTCAGTAATAAAAGTTTTTGTATTAGAGTTCCCAACTTGTTCACAAAATTTTTCAAATGCTTGTTTTCTACTATGTGTAATCGTGATATACGTAAGTGCATTCCTAATTCGACTAATTTTGTCATTCACATGTTTTAAACTGTCTTGTACAATTAAATTAAAAATATGGCACACACATCGAATATGGAATAAATAACCACCAAAATCGGGTTGGAGTACTCTATGCAATTTATCGATAATTACTTTATTTACAGAAGCATTGTCAAAAGTAAAAGAACGAATTTTACTCTCGCATTTATATTCTTTAATTATTAACATAATTGCATTAAATATAGTGTTAGCATTATGAGGATACTCAACAATTTTAAAAGTAATAATTTTTTTATGCATAACTCAAAGTGTGTCTATATAATGTGCAGTTGCAGCTATATAACCTCTCTTATTAATCTCTTCCCATAAATCCGAAGTTAAAGATATCACACCCCCGTATTTTTCTAAATCCGCAATCAATAATTGCTTTGCATTAAGAAAATATTCAATTGTATTAGAACGAAGAGTATTTCGACTTACCCCAACGTACCTTTGTTGAAGATATTGTTTGACGTAGTTTACGAAATGTTGGTTGTCCACTATTGCTAGTGGCAGCTCCGCCGCGGCAACGAACTTCACCATTCCCATTCGAGCTTCCTCCGAATACATTCACGTAGAAAGTGGCGTAGTAGTAGCACCGGCACTACTAGTACCAAACTGTAGTTGCGTTTGACCACGTTCAAGAAGCCCATGTTTGGTCGCACATGCTTTGTAATGACGTTTGAGGTGAGTGGTTCCAATGCCTTTTTGTCATGTCAGTCGTCGTTGACAGTATTTACATACTGCTTTGGTTTCTGAAAGTCTATCGATCACACGACCAGTGTCAACCAATTTGAAATGTTCCCAACATTTTGTCTGCTTCTTCCCCTTTCTCTTCCCTCTTGTATCGGGAATATTTAATGCAGGTTCTTCATCTTGTTCCAAATCAATAGGAACACTATGATCAACATCAACGTCATCAAAATCGATTGAATTGGGATGACTACCTTCACGAACATCGAAATCTTCAATATATTCTGGAATTGGTAGTTCATTGAGATCGGCAAATTCATTCCCAAATTGATTTTGGGCAGGTGTTTCGCCTTCCATACCGAACAAGTTTTCAACAAATGCTCGTGGATCCATTTGTGAATTGTTGAAATAGAATGTAGAAATGTAGAAATGACAAGTGAATGAAGATTATGTACTAGTGTATAAAATAGGTTGTAAAATTAAGATGATAATGTAAAAAAATGTAGAAGAGAATTATAGAATAAATGAATGATATTGTTGATAATGATTTGTAAATTGTAGAGAGTAGAGAGTATAGAATGAAAGTTTGGTGGGAAAAAATATTGTAATGGGTTGGGTATTTATAGGAGAAGAAAAGTAGGGAAAAAAAAATTAAAATAAGTGACCAAACGGTCACTGAAAAATCAGTGACCGTTTGGCCACTTTGGTGACCGGAACGGTCACTGATTTCATTAGTGACCGTTCTGGTCACGTTTTAATTATTTATTTATTTTTTTATATATAGGCTCGTCTAAGACGAGCCCACGAGAGCGGCTCGGCGAGCCGCTCGTGAATAGTCACAAGCCGAGCGGGCTCGACTCATCTAGCCCACCTACTCGCTCGTGCTCGGGCTCGTTTTTTGACGAGCCGAGCGGCTCGTGGGCGTGAACAGTACGAGCCGAGCGGGCGAGCCGACGAGCCGCTCGGCTCGTTTGACACCACTATAAATACCTAACCCATTACAACATTTTTTTCCCACAAAACTTTCATTCTATTCTCTCTACTCTCTACAATTTACAAATCATTATCAACAATATCATTCATTTATTCTATAATTCTCTTCTACATTTTTTTACATTATTATCTTAATTTTACAATCCATTTTATACACTAGTACATAATCTTCATTCACTTCTCATTTCTACATTCTATTTCAACAATTCACAAATGGATTCACGAGCATTTGTTGAAAACTTGTTCGATATGTAAGGCGAAACACCTGCCCAAAATCAATTTGGGAATGAATTTGCCGGTCTCTGAACTACCAATTCCAGAAGACATTGAAGATTTCGATGTTCGTGAAGGTAGTCATCCCAATCCAATTGATTTGGATGACGTTGATGTTGATCCTAGTGTTCCTATTGATTTGGAACAAGATGAAGAACCTGCATTAAATATTCCCGATACAAGAGGGAAGAGAAAGGGGAAGAAGCAGACAAAATGTTGGGAACATTTCAAATTGGTTGACACTGGTCGTGTGATCGATGGACTTTCAGAAACTAAAGCAGTATGTAAATACTGTCAACAACGACTGGCATGGCAAAAAGGCATTGGAACCACTCACCTCAACCGTCATTACAAAGCATGTGCGGCCAAACATGGGCTTCTTGAACGTGGTCAAACGCAACTACAGTTTGGTACTAGTAGCGCCGATGCTACTACTACGCCACTTTCTACGTGGATGTATTTGGAGGAGGAAGCTCGAATGGGAATGGTGAAGTTCGTTGCCGCGGCGGAGCTGCCACTAGCAATAGTGGACAACCAACATTTCGTAAATTATGTCAAACAATATCTTCAACCAAGGTACGTTGGGGTAAGTCGAAATACTCTTCGTTATAATACAATTGAATATTTTTTTAATGCAAAGCAATTATTGATTGCGGATTTAGAAAAATAGGGGGTGTGATATCTTTAACTTCGAATTTATGGGAAGGGACTAATAAGAGAGGTATATAGTTGCAACTGCACACTATATAGACCCACTTTGGGTTATGCATAAAAAAATTATTGCTTTTAAAATTGTTGAGTATCTTCATAATGCTAACACTATATTTAATGCAATTATGTTAACAATTAAAGAATATAAATGCGAGAGTAAAATTCGTTCTTTTACTTTTGACAATGCTTCTGTAAATAAAGTAATTATCGATAAATTGCATAGAGTACTTCAACCCGATTTTGGTGGTTATTTATTCCATATTCGATGTGTGTGCCATATTTTTAATTTAATTGTACAAGACGGTTTAAAACATGTGAAGGACGAAATTAGTCGAATTAGGAATGCACTTACGTATATCACGATTACACCTAGTAGAAAACAAGAATTTTGTGAACAAGTTGGGAACTGTAATACAAAAACTTTTATTACTGACGTAGGTCATCGGTGGAATTCAACTTACTTATTATTAAAATCCTGTGAAGGTTTTGAACCGTTTATCACTGACTTTTATAACAGTAAGCATATTCGAGACGAAGACGATGATATCTTAAATGAATCCGATTGGAATACAGTTTTTAAAATTAAGAAATTTTTGGAAAGTTTTTATACGTTGACGAATATATTGTCTGGTGTTTATTATCCAACTAGTTGCATGGTTCTTGAACGTTTTTATATAACTGTTAGGGCTTTTAAGAGATATCAAAATGACCCTGATTTTCACGCGGTTATATATGCCATGGAATTAAAATTTAGAAAATATTGGGAAGAATTACCTATGTTATTTCCTTTACCATGCGTCATGGACCCCCCGATATAATTTATCGGGTAATAAATTTATAATTGACAAAATTTCAAATGCTTCAACTTTTAATATTCCTATTACTTATAGGAATTTGGAACAAACGTTAACTGAAATGTATGAATTATATGCTTCAAGAATAGGTACACAAATTACTCGTGTACCTACTACTCCTCCCACTAATATAAACGCTGAAGTAATTAATTTATTAGAAAACATAGACTCAATTAGATATAATTCAACTACATATGCATTTGTTTCCTCCAGTAGTAGTATGTGTTCCACTGCCTGTACTCAAACTTCGAGTAGTAGTCCAAATGCGTTGCCATCTGAATTAATTGATTACTTTCGTTATACTATGCCTGTAACAAATCAGTTCAGAAGATGTAATTGAATTCTGGCGAAATAATGAACGTCGATGGCCAATTGTTTCTGCAATTGCAAAAGATCTATTAACACCTCCGGTTAGCACTGTAGCTTCGCAGTCTGTTTTTAGTGCAGGGAAGAGGGTTCTCTCTGACATTCGAAGTCGACTAAAAGAAGATATTTTGGAAGCGTTAATGTACGTGAAGGATTGGGAAGACGTTAATTATCGAATTCAACATAAATATGTTGAAATTGCATGTAATCAAGTAAGTGATATTTAATTTCATTACAAAATTTTATTTTCATACATTTATAATTTTTGAAAAAAAATTGTACACGTAAAAAGTTATTCGTGTACAATTTTAACTCCGCCTACTCGAAATTGAAGTAGTCAGTCCCAAACCCGTATAAAGGAGGAGGGTTATCTTTTTTTTTTTAAATAAAAATGTTTTAGAAAATGTATATTTACTATTTTAAAAATTATAAATGTTTTGAGTCTTTGACGAGCCCCGATAAATGTTTTGAAAAATGTCTATTTTAAAAAAAATAGCGTTATAGTAGCGTTGCTCTCGGGCACGAGCCGAGCTCGTGCAACAATGGGCTGAGCCGGCTCGGCTCGGCCCATTGACACCACTATGCTTGCCTAGGCACATATTATGTGTCTTAGATTTCCTTGTCAAAGGACTAAGAATTTGGTGGATGTTGAGAAAAAATCTGACGTGGTGCTAATTTATAAATCAACATAGTTCTGTATGTTGCCCCAGAAATCTTTCACATATTGACATGTCTTATTCTTTAGTTTTAAAATTATGGCTTACCGAGATGGTCTTTCCCGTTACTTTATTGCTAATTCGAAGTCGGAAATTTTTTTGTATTCCCACTTCCCTGGTATACTATTGGCAATCTTCTGGTTACACCACATGTTACGATAGCCGGTTAAATCCTTTCACACAATCCATATTCAAATTATCACAACTCATCTTAAAGATCAGAATAAGATTTAATAATACATGATGAAAATTTACAGAGAACTTATTTCCTAAGTGAAGAATTGATCATATTACATTTTTAGTCCATCTTTTGTTTCCAAACACGAGCTCATTTTTATTTTTCTTCATTTTTAGTCCATCTTTTGTTTTATTTTATTGGTTACTTCTACAGATGTCTCTAGCATATATAATACCTCCAGATCATTGGTTTTCTGCTACAATTACTCAATACCCAAATCATCAGTACATTAAAGATTTCATACAACTTCTCAGTGTCGATAATCAGTCATCCTTAATGTGCACTAATTTCTATGCATTTTTGTATGGATTTATTCATAGAGGAGAAGAACAACAGTTTAGCAGTAAATTGGTTCATGAATTCATTATGAGATTTGTCAATTCAGGGAAAAACAATGAAGTATGGGTAAAATTGGATGATTATTTAGCCCGTTTTGATATGCAAGAATTTTGTCTCATTACGGGCTTACCTTGTCATGACGTTACTGTGACTCTAAACGCGAACAATGATAGGCTCCGAAACCAGTACTTTAATGGTAGAAAAAGAATCACTATGCGCATGCTTTCTGAAACATTTCATCTATGTAAACATCAACAAGATAAATTCAAACTTGGACTAGTGATATTAGTGGAATGTATTTTAAAACCTACTGGGAGGGACGTTGTGTAGGAAACTGAATCAATTAAGATTATTATTTCTAGTGAATTAGAGAACTTGTAATTTTCTTTCCTTAGTTAGAGATTTCTTTTCCTTTCCATAGTCACCTCGTGTAATATATAAATAGGTTGATGTAGGTTTTGTAATATAATTCAATATATCAATAGAAGCACTCGTTTCTTCATGGTATCAGAGCCAGGTTCCTAAACCTAGCAAACAATGGCGGATTTCCCCGCCAACAGTAGGGAGTCGACGACCTCTGAAACGTTCAATTTCGAAACGGAGGTCAGTCATTCAATTGGCTCTCACGGAATTGAATCCTCTTCCTTCCAACTCACCGTGGAAAAGTTGAATGGAAGAAACTACCGTGAATGGGCCCAATGCATAAAACTAGTAATTGACGGAAAAGGGAAGTTAGGCTATCTTACCGGCGAAACCAAGAGGCCAACAGATGCTACATTGTTACAGAAGTGGAAGTCCGAAAATTCAATGGTGACTGCCTGGTTAGTGAATTCCATGAAGCCGGCGATTGGGAAAACATACCTATTCCTCCCGACTGCAAAGGAAGTCTGGGATTCGGTGAAAGAAACATACTCTGATTCTGAAGATTCATCACATATCTTCGAAATTAAAGCCGGATTGTGGCAAACCCGTCAAGGACCCAGAGACGTGACTGATTATTACATGGAAATGGTGAATCTTTGGCAAGAACTCGATCTGAGTGTAGAAGAAGAATGGAAGTGCCCAGAAGATTGTTCTCTGTACAAAAAGAAGCAGGAGAATGAACGGGTCTATGAATTTCTCGCGGGGCTGAATCGCGAATTAGACGATGTTAGAGGACGGATTTTGGGTCGAAGACCGCTGCCACCGACTCGAGAGGTGTTTGCGGAAGTTCGCCGGGAGGAAGCAAGGCGACTGGTAATGATGAAGGAGACGATCGGAGCTTCTGGAGGTGGAACCGGAGCCTCTGGAGCTGGAGAGATGTCGGCCCTTAATGTTAGAAGTGGTGGACCAGACTTTAAAAGGTTTATTGGGCCAAAATCAGGTGGGCTTGGTCCGGGTAACTTAAAAACAGCAGTGGGCCTGGATAAATCAACCTTGGGCCTGGAACCTATTTTCCAAAAGTTAAATGGTGATGGTGGATTGGGTTTTTCTTTAAAAGGGTCTACACATGGGCCAACTCAAAAATAACGAGGACGACCTTGGTGCGAGCATTGCCGTAGGCCAGGGCACAAAGAAGACACATGTTGGGAACTTCATGGAAAACCCACCGATTGGAAACCAAAGCAAAATACACGAAGTCGAGGATACCGGACTGAGACATTAAATTCTGGTTCGAGTGGTGCATTCAATTCTGAACAAATGGAGCAACTCTATCAAATATTTTCTAACCTTCAAACATCTGGTCAGTCCTCTACCAAAAGTCCTTCCAGTTCCTTAGCTCATAAAGGTAATTTCCTGCAAGCCTTAAGCACATCAAAATTTAAAACCTCTTGGATTGTTGACTCGGGAGCATCCGATCACATGACGGATTCCTATCAATTATTTTCATCATACTCAACTTGCGCTGGAAATATTAAGGTGAAAATTGCAGATGGCTCCCTCTCTTCCGTCGCAGGAAAAGGGAGTATCCAAATTTCTGAATCTATAACACTTGATAATGTCCTTCACGTTCCAAATTTGTCCTGCAACTTGCTATCTATTAGTCAACTAACCAAAACGTCCAATTGCTCTGCTAATTTCTTTCCATCTCATTGTGTATTTCAGGACCTTTCATCGGGGAAGACGATTGGCAGTGCTAAAGAATGCGGGGGACTGTATTACTTTGATGAAGCTGATGTGAGTAAACTAGGTCGACTTAATAACTGTAATTCTGCATCTATTACTAGAGATAGTGAACTTTTGTTATGGCATAATAGAATGGGTCATCCTAGTTTTCCATACTTGAAACGGATACTTCCTCCACACTTCTTCAATAAAACTTCAATTGATTTCCAATGTGAGAGTTGTGAATTTGCAAAACATCACCGTACACCCTTTCCAAAGTCCACGTATAAACCATCTACACCATTCGCCATGATTCACAGTGATTTATGGGGACCTTCCCATACCCCTAATCGTACTCACACAAAATGGTTTGTTACATTCATTGACGATCACACCCGCGTTTGTTGGGTTTACCTCCTAAAAGAAAAAATTGATGTTCGCTCTGTTTTTCTAAACTTCCACTCTATGATTCAAACCCAATTCCAAACACAACTTAAAATTCTGCGCACTGATAATGGCACAGAATACTTCAATAACACTTTGCAAGACTACCTAATACAACATGGAATCATCCACCAAAGCTCTTGCGTCAACACTCCCCAACAAAATGGGATTGCTGAACGCAAAAATAGACATTTACTCGAAGTTGCGCGTGCCCTAATGTTCACTGCAAACATGCCAAAAAAATTTTGGGGAGATGCCATTCTGACATCTACATACCTCATCAACCGCATGCCAAGTCGTACTCTCTCATTTGACTCACCTATACAGAGATTCCACAAACACTTCCCAACTTCTCATCTTCACTCAAACCTACCCCTCAAGGTATTTGGTAGTACTACCTTTGTACACGTGCACTCTCATCTTCGGAACAAACTTGAGCCCCGTGCAATCAAGTGTGTCTTCATTGGGTACTCACCAACTCAAAAAGGCTATAAATGCTATGATCCATCCACCAACAAACTCTTTGTTAGTCTTGATGTCACCTTCTTCGAAAACACACCTTACTTCCAAAAACCTTCTCTTCAGGGGAGATTCTAAATCCAGATCGGTTCTTGGAAATGGAAATGGAAGATGAATATTTAGACGTTCACCTATCTCCTTCTGACTCCTATCCAGAACCTGTCACCTTACCTTCTACTATGCCATACCAAAAGGACAACTTGCCTTCAGGGGGAGATGTTAGAAAAGAAAGCGATAAGGAGATTCTAGTTTACTCAAGGAAGCCTAAATCAAAGTATAAGGAAACCCTCACACCTGAAGCACTAAGAGAGTCGGAACCGGTGGTAGGACCTGATGAAAACCTCAGTAAAATCACATCTCCAGATAATGATCTACCCATTGCTCTCAGAAAACAAACTAGGTCATGTACTCTTCATCCCATCTCAAAATTCATGTCCTATAATGCTCTATCTGCAAGATTTCGTGCTTTTACAGCTAATCTGGATGAAATAGACATTCCGAGAAATATTCACGAGGCCCTAGAATTACCAACATGGCGAGAGGCAGTAATGGAGGAAATGAAAGCTTTAAAGAAGAATGGGACTTGGGAAATTGTAAGACTACCAAAGGGAAAGAAACCAGTAGGATGCAAATGGGTCTTCAATGTGAAGTATAAGGCCAATGGAGAAATAGAACGCTACAAAGCCCGTCTAGTCGCCAAAGGGTATTCTCAAACATACGGCATTGATTACACAGAGACATTCGCACCAGTGGCAAAACTAAATACTGTTCGAGTCCTCCTTTCCTTAGCAGTGAATCTAGACTGGCCCCTCCACCAGCTAGACATTAAAAATGCATTCTTGAATGGAGAACTGGAAGAAGAGGTCTACATGATAATACCACCCGGGTTTAACAGAAGTAATGATAAAGAACATGTGTGCAAACTCAAGAAGTCTCTATATGGTCTCAAACAATCACCCAGAGCATGGTTCGATCGATTTGCAAAGGTTTTGAAAACTCAAGGATATCAGCAAGGGCAGTCTGATCATACTATGTTCTTCCACGAATCGAGTAGCGGTGCGAAGACAATCCTAATTGTCTATGTTGATGACATAATCCTAACAGGGGACAACCTAGAGGAGATGGCAAGATTAAAGAAGTGTTTGGCCACCGAATTTGAGATAAAAGACCTGGGACAAATACGGTATTTTTTAGGAATGGAGATTGCAAGATCAAAGAAAGGCATCAGTGTCTCACAACGGAAGTACATTATTGACCTTTTAACTGAAACTGGCATGCTGGGATGCAAACCAAGCGATACTCCTCTTGAGACAACAAAAATAAAGGATGTAGGAAAACCAGTGGAAATGGACAGATATCAAAGATTAGTTGGTAAGCTAATATATCTCTCACATACTAGACCTGACATTGCCTTTGCAGTAAGCAATGTAAGTCAACATATGCATGCATCTAAAGAGGCTCACCTTGAAGCTGTTTATAAAATCTTGAGATATCTAAAAGGATCGTCAGGGAAAGGGTTATTCTTCGGAAAAAACAAAGGAAAAAAGGTTGAAGTATTCACTGATGCGGACTGGGCTGGATCATTTGAAGATAGAAGATCCACTACTGGCTATTGTACCTTTGTCTGGGGAAATTTGGTAACTTGGAGAAGTAAAAAACAGAATGTAGTAGCAAGAAGTAGCGCTGAGGCTGAATTTAGAGCAGTTGCACAAGGGATATGTGAAGGATTATGGATAAAGAAACTTTTAAAGGAACTGAAGATGGACATAGAATATCCAATCAAGCTTTATTGCGATAACAAAGCAGCCATCAGCATTTCTCTCAATCCAGTACAACATGACAGAACCAAGCATGTAGAAGTGGACAGACACTTCATTAAAGAAAAAGTGGACAATGGAATTATTTGTATGACTTATATTCCTACAAAGGAACAAACTGCGGATATTTTCACAAAAGGACTGCCTCGACAAACCTTCAATGACCTCAACTGCAAGCTGAACATGATCAACATCTACAGTTCAGCTTGAGGGGGAGTGTAGGAAACTGAATCAATTAAGATTATTATTTCTAGTTAATTAGAGAACTTGTAATTTTCTTTCCTTAGTTAGAGATTTCTTTTCCTTTCCATAGTCACCTCGTGTAATATATAAATAGGTTGATGTAGGTTTTGTAATATAATTCAATATATCAATAGAAGCACTCGTTTCTTCACGTTGACTATAGAACTCTAGACATGGTGGAACATCTTGAAGATTTTCTTCAGTATCCATGGGGTCGTAAAGCATATTATACTTTGTTGAACTCATTGCAACATTCACAGTTAGAACGAATACAAAGAATGCAAGAAAATAACCAAGCCGAATGTAAATACTCATTAAATGGATATCCGCTTGCATTCCAAATACTTTCCTCCTATATTTTTTATTTTTTACTTTTATTTATAAATAAATATCTCGTGTGCCTAATATTTATTTACTCATTTTCCAGTATTGGATATATGAAGCATTTTTACAAATTGGGCAAAAATTTGGACGAAGGAGGTATAAAACTGAAGAAGTCCCAAGAATGTATAAGTGGAAACCAAATAAAGTATTGTTAAGACAAGTAGTCCAACAATTCTTAACTACCCAAGAGGTAATTTCATTAGTCAGTTATATTTCTTTTTTATCCTACATTATATATATTCAATCATACATTTTGAACAAAAATTCAACAGAAATCATTTCCCTATTTTATTGCAATTATAATTACAGATCCAAGTGCTTCCATTGTTAGAACCTACAGAAAAAGAATCACGGACACTCTGGTACACAACTCTTTCATTGCCCCGAGATAACCCTCATAACATATTAGATCGTATTGTGAATGGAGAAATAAACAATATAACACAAGCAATTCCAGAAGCCGAAGATGACACTAACAACTTCCCAATTGATCCCGATGTTCCAACAATCCATGCTTCAGTTGAATCTAGTCCAAGTTCTGCTTCCATCAATACTAACTATCTAACTAGGAAGGAAATGGAAAAAATGATGAATAAATATAGAGAAGATATAGTGTCAGATGTATGTAGAAAACAAAAAATCCACTACGAAGCAATTCTCCAAAATCGGAAGGAGTTATTTGAACAACAACAAAAGTGGCAACAAGACTACTATCAACATTTCTTTGACCAACAACAACATTCACAACAAGAATTCTACCAAACCATGCAATCTGACATGCAACACTACGTACATACCAGTTTAACTTCGGTGAAATCTTATATTGAAGAAGAAAATGTCAATATACTGAATAAAATGTCTGATTGGCAATCAAATATGAAAGTTGCTATAGCTTCCTTCCACGAAGATATTCCTCTCCATAAAAATGCGATTGATACAGCAGAACCACAACATACCTTAACTTCTCAACAACTTCAACGTGTTCAGAATGTAATACAAGTTTCATCCCCAAGAAAAAGGGGTAAGGACAAAAAGATATAAGTTCCAAGTTATCCTTTAGAAGATTACCATATGGAGAAATATCACACAATCAGAGATTGGATAGCAAAACATCCATCTGGGTAACAAATTCAAACTTTATCATGCTAACTTTAATATTATAATTTCCATATCATTTATTTCCTAACAGATTTATTTATATTGCACAGTACATATTGGGAAGTTGGGAACAGCAATTCATACGGAATAGATGTATTGAAAAGTTTATTGGACCCAACAACAGATATTAATATTGCGGTTAGTCCAGTACAGTTTATTCATAGTCATATATTCTTTTCTTTATTCAATATATCTAATTTACACTTATCTATTTTATCAGCATATTGACCTGGAATTACGCTTAGACAATTGATTAATAATGGTTGCACCCTTCTCTCTAAAGAACATGCAATTATGGACTTCGAATTTCACAGATTGTGTTACTCATCACATGCGGATGGTAAACGAACAACAAAGAAATACCAGTGATGTAGATACCTCTCGTTTAGAAAGATACGTGTTGTCAGATACGTGACTGACAACCTCCCAATTGCTGGTCGTCCATGGATGCACTGCAACTACTTATTAATTCCAAGTTCATATTCAGAAAACAATTGGTATCTTTTTCTTGTTAATTTTCCTGAATGGAGATTCCAGGTATATGATTGCAGCAATCATAGCCATACAGAAGATGAAATAAAGACACATGCCAAGCATAGCATTTAATTATATCCATGTATTATTGTACTCTCCAACATTTTCATCTAGCAGACCAGATCTTAGAAAATACAAAGACAAACAGATGACATTTGAAATCATACCTTATTTATCTTGGGCGAATAATGGATAAACATTCAAATACTATTTATCATAATAATTATATCTCGATTTTATTTAATTTTATATTTATAAGTGCTACTTCATCTAACATAATTTTTTTTCCCAATAGGACCAACTGCCCAATATTTATACTCAAGTTCATAGAATGTTGTGTTTTGCGATATCCAATAGAACGGTTTCATCAGACATAATGAGTATATAGACGAAAGCTTACAGTTGACCTTTGTTTTAATGAGTATTTTCTACATCCCCAATCACCTTATTTTATAGCATCACATGGTACTCGTACATATTTCATTTTAATCATGTCTATCATTTCAATCCTGGTTTTTGTGTTTTGCGATATCCAATAGAAACGGTTTCATCAGAATGAGTATATACAGACGAAAGCTTACAGTTGACCTTTGTTTTAATGAGTATTTTCTACATCCCCAATCACCTTATTTTATAGCATCACAAGGTACTCGTACATATTTCATTTTAATCATGTATATCATTTCAATCCTGGTTTTTTTTCCTGTTTATACATACATCATATTTATGGATCATTTATTCTTTAAATGCTCACAGGCAAACCCTAGCTGGAAGAGGGTTTAATTTCCATTCATTGAGGTTTTGTAAATTGAATTTGATACATTAATGGATTGAAAAGAAAAGTAGTCTCCGTGTCTGCAATATTGAAGCTGGTAGTTCTACAATTTTCTATTGCCTTCATTATTGTCTCGGCATTTTACATTTTCCCCGGGTTCATTAATTCAGATCAATAAGGTAATGATAATGGCTACATTATGTATCTTAATTAATTGATTTTGTGGGAATATTACAAATATAATAGTGGTTCTATTTTCATATTATGACATTGGACCCTTTCAAGCTCTCGTTAGAATATCTCTATCATTTGCAATGCTGTATACATGATTTAAAGGTCGAGACTTTATTTTTTGTTACTATTGTGCAGGGGATTAATGATGGAAATTGGTTTGTTCCACCGAGTCATTGTATGATCGAAAGGGAGCATATTTAAGTAAGAAACTGATCCTTAAACTGCATTGATTAATAATCTAATGCTTGAAGATTTTGAGACGATGGTTTGGACAAATGAGGCGGTACGAGACTTTTTGGTTATTATAATTTATACTTCATTTCTCTATAAAAAGAATAGAGATATTTAAGCATCACATAAGAAAAAGAAATAAATGTATAATTTGAATCCTTTGCTTTGTTTTTAACTCAATTTCTCTCACGCTTTTCATCAGATTTAAATGCAAATTAACTCGTTATGATGATTTTGTTAAGAACTCTCGCCGGAGCCTCTTGTTTTGTCTGAGAGTACAGATGAATTCGATTTAGCTGATCATATTGATGATAATAATAGGAATAGAAAGATTAATCTCAAGGGAGGGATCACTACAGGGTGAAAAGGAGTTTCTCACCGAAATAGAACTACCATCGAGGCTACACCATAGGAATCTGGGGTCATTGGTTGGATATTGTGATGAAGGTGAACAGGTACCCCAATAATTCAGATATTTTTACTTTCAATTACAGATATTTGGCTAAGCTTAATAAAAGTAAAAATTACATTCAACATTTTTGGATAACTTACTTTTCCCTAATTTTTGAGTAAAATGAGGTACTTAATTTGAAAGTAACGATTACCTTACCATTACAATAGTTTACTTAATTTTCAGATTTATTTAATTTATATCTTACTTACTAGCACCTTTCATTCATTGATTAGATCTGTTGAGTTACTACCATTAAGGCCTGTCTAGGTTTAGAATGGTGGACTTAGGAAGAACCTTGCCCTTCTTTGTACTCTAATAGGTTCGAAACCTTTCAACATAATTTTGATTGCATTTTTTGCCCATGAGATATGTTTACATATAAATAGGGCCTGCCTGGGTTTTGATTGGTTGACTTTGGAAGAACATTCCCCATTTTTGTACTCTTTAGGATTCGTAATGTTTCTTCAACATAATTTAAAAGCTTTTTCTTCCGATATCCAACTTCATATAATATAGCTTAGATAAATGACTGATGAGAAAACATAAGCCATTCTAAAAAGGATAAAGATATTTGTACATAAAAAAAATCTGCGGAATTGTTTACCCCCTCTCACATGCACAGCCCTGCGTAAATAAAAAAATCCCAAGATGTGGTCCCCTCCCCCCTATTGTGAGTAGTCGGTAAGGGATTAGGTAAAAAAATTCAGTGCATGTAGCATAGTCCTAAAAATGGATAAGTAATGGCCATATAATAGAGGTTGTAAAGCTTAAAGCTATAATTTGCACATCCATGAGTGTTATGTTGACTAAAAGTACAGAAAGTCTGGAGAGTGGCTACATGGACGAAATGATTTCTTGCTGTTCCTATTTGAGAGTCCCGATGACAAGAAAGAATAATGTTTATTGTAGGAAGAACATGCGATAAGATTACAGCACTTAACTTTTCACAGTTCAGTTCAAAAGGCTTTTTAAATAGCTTGCCTCTTCTTCTAATATGAATTCAGGACTCCCAGACCAATGACAAAAAATGCTCGAAGGCTTAAACCTTTGTTTTAAATTGTAGTATCTTCCTGGAGAGAAACTGTTTTTCTATCTTCAAATTGTTGTTATAGATGTTAAATGTCTCTTGTTTACCGTATTTTTTATGATGCAAATGTTGATGTATGAATTCATGTCTAATGGTAACTTGAGAGATCACCTATCGGGTAAATTTGAACTCGTTCTTTTTTAAATTGATATTATATACCTTTAAATAATTTGTGTTATACGGAAGCATACTGCTTATTACTATTTGGCTAGATATTTTTGAAAGCATCCTCACCTGCATCGAGCCTCGTGGGCAAAAAAGAAACAGTTACTGTGATGTTACAATCATGTCTCCCTCTCCTTTTAGCGTTCCTTCTTAAGACCAAATAGTGTGTTTAATGGGTTAGACATATCTCTTGTTAAAAAATTATTAGGTAGGGGGACCTAATATTCAAGAATATTCAGATCTTAGGCTGTTAGATAGATGCTTTGCTATCATTTTTTCGCACTTTTAAGAAGCACGGACATTGACAAAACTTTACAGGGACATGTTGAATCCTTATTTTCGACAAAAGTAGAATGGCACATAGGGATACTATCAAAAAGTGGAAGTTTTTCATATATCATCAAAAATGTTGGAACAGTACTGGAAAACTTAAAATAAACATGATTGTGGTGATCGATAAAAAGTTGAAAACTTTGTATGGGTGTTAGCTATCCATTTATAATGAACCACCTGACTCACCAATCAAACCAGAACAATTCTAATTCAATTCATTTTATGTGCTACTCAAAATTGTTTATGCATGATTTTTTACAGGGATACCTTGATCCAGAGTATTTCCTAACTCATAAATTAACTGACAAAAGTGATGTATATAGTCTTGGAGTCGTGTTTCTAGAGCTCTTAACTGGGATGCACCCAATCTACCATGGGAAAAACATTGTTAGGGAGGTACTATCTAGCCGCTTTGTCATTATTCTAGGTGCATGTTTCTGAGTTTTTAAGCAAACAATTTTTATTTAAATATTTGTTGGTCAAAGTTGGAAAAGTAATTTTTTACTTAAAAGTAAGAAACAAGTATCCGAACCGTTTGAAGAAATATAAAGTTACTTAATTGTAACTTTATTTTTTTAAATGATTAGCCAAGCATGGTAGTGTAAAATAGATAGCAATATGCATGAAATTTTGTGATGCTATATTTTGTACCAGCTTAATTGCTGATGCAAAACTGTTCTATTTTACCAGTATGTTGATAACTGTATGCTGTTTTACTAATCTCCCTCTCTAAAAAAATGAGTTGTTGGACGATTAACTTTACTTAATGGTTGTCTATTTTCATCATGTCGACATTGCATATTCTTCTGGTATGATATTCTCTATCATTGATGAACAGATGGGGTCTTATCCTTCTGAATGTGCTGTGAAATTCATAAAGCTGGCTTTTAGCTGTTGCCACGATGATACAGACGCCTGACCCTCAATGGTCGAAGTGGTTAGAGAACTTGAAAGCATAAGGTTAATGATACCAGAATCTGATACCATGATTTCAGAATCCATAGTATCTGATGCTGAAAAGGCTTTCACTCCAACATCTTCGTCCTCTACGCTGAAAACTTCTTATGTTTCGAACGATTTTTCTGGCAATCATCTTTTCAGTGGAGTCTTTCACACCGTTAGACCTAGGTAATGTTTTTACTTGTACCTTTTCCACTCCTTTCATTACAGGGAAAGTAACCAGAATCTGTACAGTCCATAATATTTTTACTTTTATTAGTTAAATAACTTTGGATACGGTGATGACTTACTATTTATTCTTTCACAAATTTTCTTTGTAGCCTATCATCCATCTTTTGTAGGTGTTCTCAATTCTTTATAGAAGTAGTCATCAAGAGATTGATTGGAGATTAGGTGCTGAGTCATATTATCTAATAGGGATTCTAAGTGTTATATTAGTTGTATGTGTAGGAGAGCCATAAGCATTTGTCTCATCATCTCCTTCGCCTCGCCACATTATTGCCTTCATCAGCATCACAAGACTTCTGTCAAAAGTGATCCAAGTAATCATCAACTCTTAGATCAACTATTCCTTTCGAGAAAAAAATAAATCTCAAGTACGCTTCACAAGACTTCTTTTGCATAACAGTTAAATGATATTCATCATTTGCTGCAAAACATATTTTTTAACCTCTTTCTGTCCAAATTATATGAATTGGTTTGGAAATGAAGCCTCTGATTCCCATTCAAAAAATGCAGATCGATCTTTGGTATCAAAATTTTGCAAGAGTGTCCAGAAGATTATTCCACCACCAAAATGCTGGTGCTGTTCACTTATTCACATATTCTTGATGTGTTAACTAGGTGGAAATTATTAAGATTCATTTGGATAAAGATATAGGCATCTGATTACATATTTGTTTGACAAATGTTTTGGATAATTGATAATTTTATTTTTGTTTATTTAACGTGATTGGAGAATGAAAGCAACTCTCTTTTAGCCAGTTGATTCTTTCAGTAACTACCTATAAATGATGCTATTTCCATTGTTCTTGCTAGACAACAGGATTAAGAGTTTTAACAGTTTTTTTTCGTCATTCCTTTTGTTCCTTTGCATTAAGTTCTTATGAGCCCCATTTTCTTCTAATGCAATACATATCTTTCAGTTCTTTTCAGATAAGATAGTGACTGTAAATGATAAACATACTTTTTAACCTTTCACATCAGGAAATGGTTCGTTTGATGAGGGAAAAGCGATTTCCTGCTACTTTTAAGTGTTATCATAACTTTCAGAAGATAAACTGTGTTAATTGATAATCTTCATTTGAAGATGATAATTCATGTACACAGCGACTCGGCCTTTTGTCGGTACAAAAAAGAGATGAGGTCTGCTTTTGAATTCTGTCTCTCATTTTCGTTTTTCCTTTCGTTGATGAAAAACAAGTTTTGAGTGTTATCCTTTATTATATAGCTTTTCTCGCCTATGTGTTCTTTATTCAAGAAGAAATTGGCATGTCTCGGTGTCAAGCTAGAATTGTGGCCGCTATGTCGAGGTATATCATATTACTTTCATATAAATCCATCTCTGCCTCGATATCTGGAACTAATAGGTGATGTTTTTTGCTGTTGTTTCATGTTTGTTACAGAAGTGTGAACTTTAATTATTCAGCTTGAAAAAGATGCAAAAGAAGTTATGGCTTGCACTGGTAATAATCTACTGAAGTGAAATGAGAGAGAGAGACCACGAGCACCTAATGCTAAAGTTGACAGATGAAATTATTTCAAAGCAACAAAAACCAAAAACAAAACTCAATTCCCCAAAGGAAAATGCTAGACGTACTCCATTGTCTACTACACGGTTCATGGAGAAATTGATTCTCCCTTCAGCACGTATCATGGAGAAATTGATTCTCCCTTATCAATTTATTCAACCCCGTTGATTAAATTTACTCGTTTTCTCCCCATTGCCGTAGTAACTGAGATACCACTGAACGAATTTCTTCAACCTCGTCTGCAGATCTGTTGTGGGTTTGTAGCGAAGCTCCTGTCATCTTGAGAAATCTCTCCAAAATGCTCACAAGATTTGAAACAGGAACATGGTTAATCTTTCACCTGGAGTAATCTCTCCAAAGCCACAGCAGTCTAGAAACCATCACCTAAGCCAATATGTTAAAGCCCTTACAATGGCTACTGTCTAACGTGTGCAAAATTTACAGTGGCTACTGTCAAATTACAATCAGTTCAAAGCCAACTGTAAAATTATAATCGGTTCAAACAACCATCACCACCTCCAGCCCACCCCACCGCAACAACCATCACCACCTCCAGCCAAGCCCACCGCAACAACCATCACCACCTCCAGCCCACCCCACAGCAACAACCATCACCACCTCGAGCCCACCCCACGCCACACCCAGGCCCCTCCAGTTAAACAGCACTTCACAACACATTCAATCAACAATCAGCCCAATCCACAAGTTAAGCTCCCCACTCATGGCCATATAATGACGATTAAATTGATAACTTACCCATGTCGTCGTCGGCGTCGCATTTGTCGGAGTGGGAGTTGCTGGCCTCCCCTTCATCTCCGTCAGGTAATGTAGCAATGTTGACCATTATCAAATCCCACGCCACGTCAGCAAGAAGTGAACCGTGTAGTAGACAATGGAGTACGTCTAGCATTTTCCAAGTTATTGACATTCTAAAATCACGCTTCTCCCCCATTTTCACGACATTCCTTCTCACTGGAAGAGAACCCCCAACCCTAAACCCTTAATTCCCAAAGTGTGAAACAAAATGACAAATTTCGCTTCATCTCCACCACCACTGGAAGAGAACCCCCAATTCGCTTCATCTCCACCGGCGCAAGGTCCCCTCGAAGGGTGAAACAAAATGACAACTTTTGCTTCACTTCCACCGGCGCAAGGCCTCCTCGAACGACCCTTGATTGTGTTGTAGCTCTATAATTTGGATTTTGGTTTATTTATTTATGATTATTTTCAGAGTTGGAATTGATTTGCCAACAATTGAAGTCCGGTTCGAGAATTTGAATATTGAAGTAGAAGCTAATGTGCGAGGCAGGGTTTTGCCTACCTTTATGAGGTTATTTTCAGAGTTGGAATTGATTTGCCAACGATTGCAGTCCTGGTTATTGCTTGTGGGGCTGATATTTCCTTGTTGATGCAACTATGAAAGAAGGGAGATTGCAGTCCTGGTTATTGCTTGTGGAGCTGATAATAGAAATGAAAATGATGAAGAAGCAGGAATGAATGAATCATGGTATAGCTTGGTTTGTTTCATTTTTGTGGCTGAGTTGGTAGTAATAGAGGAGGAGCAGTTAGTTCATGGAGTTATCCATTTATTATTATCCATATTTTAAATTTTGAATTTGTATCTTTCTGTTTTCAACTCCATAACAACTTTAGTAGATAATTCAGGAACTTAGTTGTATTATGGTTTCATTTGTAATCTATAAATACTCTGCAATCAATGGAATATATGCGTGTGTGATTTACCATCTTCTCTGTTCTTTCCTACTCTTGTAGGTAGATGGGCAATATTAATGTGTAAATCAGAACTTACTTCTGATGTTATTATGTGTAAATCAGAACTTTCAAATATTAATGTGTTCATTTATAATCATTTATCCAAAAACCCAATCGTCTTTCAATTTTCACAAAAAATCTTATGGTTTACGTCAATTATTAACACTTGGTAAACTACACTTGCGGGAATACTAAGTCAAAAAAATCTAAACTGAAAGGGAACTTCGACACATCAAAAGAACTTCAGAGTGCATGCTGAAATTTTCGAGAGCATCTTTTCCTGGTTTTATCAATGATGAGTGCAAATAAAGGTGCTTCAATGAATCAATCACTGGCCAAGCCAAAGAGTTTTAGTAAATTGTTAGCTGCAGGGTGAACAACTTTTACTGAAAGGAAGGACAGAGTAAATACTATTTCCTCTCCATTTATCTACACTATCCTTTCTTATCGTTTATCTTGTTTCTCATAAAGATAGGTTGATAAGAATCTGTACTCTTAGATATAGTTGAAACTCCATAAGTAAGTTTCAAATGAAAGTTGATCCAAATGATTAACTGGTTTTTTGCAAATAGTTTTTTGTCAGCAACAAACATAATTTCTAAAGATGTTTGATAAACACGGTAAATGACTGAAATCCTCCTTGCTGTACGAGGAGATAACTCTTCATTATATGTACACGATAATTACAGTGGTAAATAAGGAAAGAATCAAATACAATTAAAGAGATTATCCCTACAGCTATATAAGAGGATATTATGCTTAACAGAAAGGTAAGGCAGCATGTATCATGGAGAAATTGATTCTCCTTGCAGCACGTATCATGGAGAAATTGATTCTCCCTTATCAATTTCTTCAACCCCGTTGATTAAATTTACTCGTTTTCTCCCCATTGCCGTAGTAACTGAGATACCACTGAACGAATTTCTTCAACCTCGTGTGCAGATCCGTTGTGGGTTTGTAGCCAAGCTCCTGTCATCTTGAGTAATCTCTCCAAAATGCTCACAAGATTTGAAACAGGAACAGGATTAATCTTTCACCTTGAGTAATCTCTCCAAAGCCACAGCAGTCTAGAAACCATCACCTAAGCCAATATGTTAAAGCCCTTACAATGGCTACTGTCTAACGTGTGCAAAATTTACAGTGGCTACTGTCAAATTACAATCAGTTCAAAGCCAACTGTAAAATTATAATCGGTTCAAACAACCATCACCACCTCCAGCCCACCCCACCGCAACAACCATCACCATCACCACCTCCAGCCAAGCCCACCGCAACAACCATCACCACCTCCAGCCCACCCCACAGCAACAACTATCACCACCTCCAGCCCACTCCAGTTAAACAGCACTTCACAACACATTCAATCAACAATCAGCACAATCCACAAGTTAAGCTCCCCACTCATGGCCATATAATAACGATTAAATTGATAACTTACCCATGTCGTCGGCGTCACATTTGTCGGAGTGGGAGTTGCCGGCCTCCTCTTCATCTCTGTCAGGTAATGTACGGCGTCAGCGTGTGGGGTGGGGGGGGGGGGGAATTAAAGGGTTCGACGACGTGTGGTCGCCGTCGTCCAAGTCACCGGCCAGGTCGACTGGGTTTTCAAGAGAATCCATTTTCGCCGGGAGCTTCTTCACTTTGGAGGGGAGGAAAAATGACGGGAGGTTTGCAGAATGGCGCCTTAAAATTGGGTTTTTGTTTTCCTTTTTTTTTTTTTTACATTGCTTTGTTGACCATTTTCAAATCCCACGCCACGTCAGCAGGAAGTGAACCGTGTAATAGACAATGGAGTATGTCTAGCATTTTCCTTCTCCAAATAACCGAGGAATAAGAAATTATGGAAGCTCCGATGATGAATGAGAGACAAAAAATAGTAAATTACTTCAATATTTAAACACAAGCATATTACTCCTCAATCTTTATTATAATTCATAATTAGCGCCTATCAATGGAAATCGCATCTAAATAACCCTAAATTGTCATGTGGCCCTCGCAGAAACACGTTTCACTTAAAACTTCCAGGCATCGCTATAAGTCGATAAAAGGAACCTAATATCAAAAGGTTAGGTTAAAGATGTAAGAACCAGTGACACTTTAACAAAGATTTCGACTAACTGGGTAATTCTCCCTTTATTTATGCCCTTGCCTTGAAATGTACAAAAAGTAGTGTTTTTATTTTCTGTGTTATGTAAATACTCTGTGTAAATGTTATGTAAATACTCTGTGTGTGTGTGTCTTAATCTCTCTACCTATATAAAAATTATCCCAAGTCTTCTTCTCTGTGTCCCTTTTTCAGATGAGAATGAAGTGCAGATTTAATCTATCCCTAGTCTTCCTCTCTCTGTCTCATTTTTTCAGACGAGAATGAAGTACAAATCAAATCTGCCTTCTATTTTTACTCTCATAACTATTATAGTTCATATTAGTCTACTGTCTTCATTTCATCTTCACAGCCATGAAAAAATGCACCATTGAAAGGAAGATTTCAGACAAGGAAATTGTTAAATTCTTTGCAATCAAGTCCAAATGGCCAGTTGTTCAATCTAATTCGATCCAAAACTCTGACTGCATCGGCCCAATCCAAAAAAACATGAAAAATCGAAAACCATTTCTACCCAAACTAAAAGGAAATGGATGAACCTTTATATTTACTCTCCCGAACAGAACTCCCTCCTTCCCAAAATCCTCCTTCGCTTATGATTGTCCTACGCAAGCAAGCAGAAAGATTTTGATTAAGCAGAAAGATTTTGATTTTGGCAGAGGGTTTCCTTGTTTCGACACAAGAGGGAAGTTTTTTTTTAATTTTACAGACGGTTTCCTCGTTTCGGCACAAGGGGGAATTTTTTTGATTTTACAGGGAAGTTTTTTGATTTTCGCAGAGGGTTTCTTTGTGTCTTGGCTTTCCTCACGAGCAGAAGCATACAAAGTTCTTCGTTTGAGAAGAGTAAGAAACAACCAAATGACATCGTCTTGGTTGACGATTCAATTTGTCGACACGTGTCCAATGCACAGTCATGTCTAAGAGGCTCTTTTAATATTGTTAGGATAAGCAGAAAGATTTTGATTTTGGCAGAGGGTTTCCTTGTTTCGGCACAAGGGGGAAGTTTTTTTTTAATTTTACAGACGGTTTCCTCGTTTCGGCACAAGGGGGAATTTTTTTGATTTTACAGGGAAGTTTTTTGATTTTCGCAGAGGGTTTCGATTTTCGCAGAGGGTTTCTTCGTGTCTTGGCTTTCCTCACGAGCAGAAGCATACAAAGTTCTTCGTTTGAGAAGAGTAAGAAACAACCAAACGACATCATCTTGGTTGACGATTCAATTTGTCGACACGTGTCCAATGCACAGTCATGTCTAAGAGGCTCTTTTAATATTGTTAGGATAAGCAGAAAGATTTTGATTTTGGCAGAGGGTTTCCTTGTTTCGGCACAAGGGGGAAGTTTTTTTTTTATTTTACAGACGGTTTCCTCGTTTCGGCACAAGGGGGAGTTTTTTTGATTTTATAGGGAAGTTTTTTGATTTTGGCAGAGGGTTTCGATTTTCGCAGAGGGTTTCTTCGTTTCTTGGCTTTCCTCACGAGCAAAAACGTACAAAGTTCTTCGTTTGAGAAGAGTAAGAAACAACCAAACGACATCGTTTTGGTTGACGATTCAATTTGTCGACACGTGTCCAATGCACAGTCATGTCAAACAGGCTTTTTAAATATTGTTAGGATAGGATTAGGATTTGGATAGAGCAAAAAGATCCTCTTCAATTGCAAACAAGAAGAAAAGAATCCATTGCAATGTTCTCTTCAATTCATTCATTCAATTTATTGAACACGTATAATATGTTTGATATACTCAACTCTATAAGATTGAACATAGCAACCAACAAATTAAAATCCATGACCTACCAAACATAACATACCTATAATTACATATTCTGGGACTCCATTCATTTTCTTTGCTTTCATTTGAATCCAAATGAGGCCTTACTGAAATTACAGTAATATTTAAACACCAAAGATTAATTACATTAAAAAATAGATAATTAAAAATTTAGGTTTGAATTATTTGTCCCTTAAATTATAAAGAAAGCAAGTGATGGGAAACAAGGGAAAATGACATGCACATAGCCTAATATTTCTTTTTTTTTTTAGGAAAAAAAAAACAAAAAGTTAACTGAGAAGATAATCCTTGTGCCCTACTATCTTTACATGAAAATCTCCTTTTGGAAGAAACTTCTTAATTTACATTAATCAATTTGTCTTGTCTTTGTCCCCATTTGCTTATATTTTGGTATTCACACATGTTTATAGGTCCAAGTTATACGAGGAAACAGTGTTATTGTTGGGTGGTCAAATCTTCTTTTGATATAATTAAACAACTTTCATATTGGGTTGCCTATTAAAATCATGGATACCAATTTCTGGGAATATCGGTTATATACAAGTTAATACAGCTTCCTAAATGAAGGAAAACAAATTGTAAAAGAAACAGAAGATAACACGGAAGTAATAGCGGCTCTCTTTCAATAAGCACGGAGTTTCAAAATATTTGGATAGATTTCAAGCTAAAAAATATGCACAACAAATTCTTTTGAAGTTTCGTCAATTTTAATGAGATTCTAATTAATTTCTTGAAAATCTATTCAAATTCACGAAATTCATTAGAATTTATAAATTTTTAAAAATTCATTAATTCTCGATGGAAGACTTATTTGTAGGTATTAGAGAATAAAAATAAGGAAATTGATGAATATTTTATAGTTGATAAAAGTAAAATAAATACAAATAAATAATTAAGTTGGCAAATATATAGGAAAAAGCAAACACCTCTTAATGGATTCTAGACGTCCTCATTCCATTATTCCTTGAATTATTAACAAGAACTCTATCCATTCTAGAATCCTTATTCAATAGAAAATTTTCCTTTTTATTTGAAGAATTAGAGAACTTCCTTCTCCTTCTATTAAACGGAATTAAACGCGGTTTTGTTCAGAGTCTTAAAATTCGTTTAATTTGTTATGTTCTTGATAATCTTTGCAGAGAAACTAGAAAGTAAATGTCTTCCTACGGAAGATATCATTTTGAATACCAAGTGTGCCAGGCATAAGGAATTATTTATCGGTATCGCGAACGGGAACTGCTGTGACTGTCCCCCGAAAATTTACAGTGTTTATTTTGATTTCACAGTAAAACATATATTGAAAAAAAGACCAGGACGAGGTGATGATGAAAGACTAGCTTATGATTGGCCTAGCTTTTGGTTGCCTTGGCATTACATTGTCGGGCCATATGATATTTTCAAAAGGCCTTTTAGCGGTTGTGGGGTGCACGAGGATGTGAAAGAAGAATGGGAAAAATTCATTTTTCCTACTTTATCTTTACCCTATTTCAAAAATAACAAAACAACTTTCACATTTCAAAAATCAGATATTTTGACCTATAGATACACATATATATAAATATTTTTTTTATATATAAATATATATAAAAAGATATAAATATAAATATATATATATATATAACCCACCCCCACCTCAACTCCGACGACCGCTCCGGCGACCACTCGATTCCGATGACTATTCCGGTGGCTGTTCCGACGACTGGTCATATTCCGACGACTATTCCTATGACATGAATTTTTTGTACGGTCACAGCCCAGGTCACAGCCTAGGTCACGAGTCACAACGCATGATGATTTTTTGTTTATAATAATTGATAACACAATAAGGCTCATGTCTCATATTTTTATTAATTGAGACAGATTATTTTTCAAATGGTCACAGCACAAGTCACAGACTATATTACACATGGCTCATGATTTTGTTCATAGTCCATGTTATTTTCAAATGGCCACATCACACGTCATGATTTTGTTCATAGTCCCATGTTATTTTCAAAAGCTCAGGTTTTTGTTGATAGTCACAGCATATGTCACAACATAGGTCACAGCATGTGGCTCAAGTCACAGCATACGTCACAGCATTGGTCACATAGACTATATAGCACCACCTCACCACCACCACCGTCTTACATGCCCTAACCTTACTTCGTCGTTGCTACCACAACCGGCAACTCACCACAACCACCGTCACTAACAACCAGACCACTGCCTGCACCGCACCGCACCGCACCGCTTCCATCAACAACAAAAAAAAACATCGTCTCCATTGCCTGCAAGGTAGCACCACCACCACCACCACCATCAAACCCACAGCTACCATTGCATCCAACACCACCAGCACCGTCGTTGTTGCCATAACCAACAGCACCACCACCTCAGCAACATCTCACCATCACCAATGCCTCACCGTCGTCGGATCTACCACATCGTACCCATGCACTCCAAAGCACTACACCACCGCCAACTATAAACCAGAGAAACTCAAATCAACCCAAAAAATCTCTTGCCACTTCATTAGTCTCCACAAACAGAGAAACTCAAACCACAAAACTAGTACACATCGGCCTCAACCATTGGATCCGCCATCGTTAGCCACGACACAAACACCATCACCACCACCACCACCAAAATAGAGAGAAATCTCGTCGGCGCTGCATCGCTCATTTCTGGCCGACGATTCGTCATTAAAACTCATGGATCTGTACCGCTGTTCCAATCTGATCGTCGCTGCTCCTCTAGCTGTGCTCGGTGAACCTCCTCTTCGTTGTTCGGTGAAGCAGCATCCGATGCAGATGAAGAGAGAAGACCGCCGACAGAGAGAGCATATGGAGCAGAAAAGCCAGGTGAGAAGACCGTCGGCAGAGAGAGGAGAGAAAATGGACCGCCCCGAAATTACTCCATCGTCGTCGCCTACAATCATGGAGCCGCCACCCACACCAGCCGCCGTTACAACCACGCGTGGCCACCCCCTCTCACGCTGCCAACACCACGAGAGAGAGAAGGGGGGAGGAAGTTCTGCTGAAAGTGGGTTAATTAGGGATTTAAAATCGTGTGGGGTTGGGTGGGTTGGGGTCGTATATAAATTAATTTTTTATAATATTATTATTAATATTTAATTAAATATTAAAAATGTATCTATATAAAATATCTGATTTTTGAAACTTAAAACAAGAAATCTGATTTTAGAATTTGGATTTTCAAAAGTAGGGGAGGGTGTAATTTCCACAAGAAGAATTGATACAACAAATTCGTGATCTTGCCAATCAAATGAAGGTTGATCCATCGAATGCTGGCTGCAAGTTATTCCAAATGGCTGTGTCGATTCAGATTTACACGGTACAACAAGAGGATGAAACTATTGAGGCTGCTAAGGACAGGGCCATTACGGAGGAGAATTTAGAATTAGACTGGCTAGGGGAAAATAAAGAGTAAATTTAATCAATCATCATTGAACTTTAGAATTGTTACTACTTACTCACTCATCTTTAACATGTTACCTAATAATTACTCATCTTTACATATAATTATTCATCCATCACTCATTTAACTCCCATCTCTCAAAATAAATGGAAAATTACATGTGGATAACGAAAATCAAACGTGGTACACTTTCTAAATGATCTGGAATTAAACCCACGACATTAAAACCATGCCTCATACCTATTTCACGACATTTCTCCACTAGAAGGCAAAAATAAGAAATATTTAGGGCTGATTTTTCAAAGTTCTAGCTGATTTTTTAAAATTCTTCCTCAAATCAACGTAATAGGCTTAGGATTTCTTCTCTTATCTGGATAATGGAGGGCATAGGTAACCCACAAGACCCTCATATGGACAATAATTGGATGGAAGATGCATTGTTGGAAGTTGAGCAAGAAAGAACTCGAGAAGGTAAGTTTTTATATTATTTTGTTGAACATGTTTTGTTTCCTTATGGGCATGAAGATTCTAATTTGAATGTTTTGAAATAGACAATATATTAATCAGATTCACTTAAACCCTAAGCAATACTTTTTTTACAATACCTTAACCCTAGTCTTTTAGATGTAACAAACATTAATGCTGGTCTTTTTGCATTTCAGTGACGAACAATGAAGGTGAAGATTTGGTGCCACTTGAGTGCCAGTTAAATGACTCGGAGGATGATGTGGACGATGGTGGTTTTCGTTATCAGAGAAATGCACCGGAAAGAGTTGTGCTTGGTTAAAAAAAGCAAGAGAATACCATAAAATACACTGCACTTTGGCAAATTATAAATATTTTATCCAAGTGCAATGACTTTATTTTGCATCTGTTTGGTACACATTATTTTTTCATTCTCATTCTTCTACTCATTTTCAACCACACATTCTTCAATAAAATAATATTTTCCATCACATCAATAACTTTTCCTTTATTTTCAACACACATTTCCCATCAATCTATTATTCAATAATACATTCTTTCAAAAGAATGTGTCACAAACACACTCAAAAACAATATTATAGTCTTCAATTATATAATTTATATTATCTTGCACGGTATTGCACTGAATACAACTTTTCAGGTGCTTTAGCTTGCATGGATTGATTGAATTCCATGATCTTCTCTTACATAAACTCCACTTGAGATGCAAATTTATTAAAAATAAGCCCCGTTTGGTCTACATTATTATCTCACTAAAATGAAAAATATGACCGTTATCCATCACATCAACATTTAAATTCAAATTTTCTATCTCTTGTGTGGACCCCAATAACGGCTATATTTTTCATTCTCATTCTATAATAATTTGTCTCAAACAGGGACTAAATTATAAAAATGATATTTTGAAGAATATTTGGTTAAAAAGTAGAAAAGTTTTGGATCTATGTGCAAATTATTTTATTAAAATAATATATGGATAAAAATGAGATTCGAAAAAAATAAAATATTTACCAAATAGGGGATGATTAATATCTGGAGTCTAGATGATCATCGATCGATTTGTGATGTAGTAGAATCACTATCACGTTGTCCATTAAAGTTTGAATACACTTTTATGTATTTTTAGACATTGAACAATGTGGTAATCACACTACCACATAGATTAAAGATCATCTAAACTCTAGATGATAATAATATTTTTTCATATTGCCTTATTCCTACACTTCCAATATTAAAAGCATTGCACTGAAGGAAACTAAACACTGTAGTACAACAAAAGAGATTTTACTACTGGGCTGGGCTGCATCTGGGTTGAGTTAAATAATTATGGGCTGAGGCTGGCCTGGGCTCTATCGGTGTCTGGATCCGACTTTAATTTTCAACATGAGGAAATTACATCCAGCCCTACCTTTAGATTTCCATTTTCATAAATCACATATCAAGTTTAACTTTTCAAAAATCAGGTTTTTTTTATTTAATTTAATATTAATCATATTATTTTCATCCCAATTAAAATAACCAAATCAACCCTAAAATTCATTCTACCCCGTCCCATTCTCTCCTCCCCGTCTCTGTGCTTAGAAATCACAGCCCAAACCACCGACGAAATAAGGGATCCTACGTTTTCTTTGTCAACCGGTATCTTCTCTCTCTCTATAACTTCTTCTCCCTCTCCACTCCGAAGAAATGGCACTCCAGATATGTTGTTTTTCTCCCCACGGATCCAGATCTTTTGTTTTTCAGCAGTGTCGTCCCCTTTTTTTTTCATTTCTAGATCTGTTGGCTGTTGCTGTCGTCGCACCGTTCACGACGTCGCTGCTGCAAACAGTGCGACGCCCCCCCCATCGGCCGTCACTGTTCTCTTCCTCCCACCGCCACCACCATTTTTCCCCTCGCATTTCTCACCATTTTCTCCACTCTCTCACCGGAGGGTCCCCTGCACCAGCACTGTCAAGATCCACTCCTTTCTCTTTATCAGCAGATACAGCAGATGACCAAAATGATTCGGTAAAAAGAGTTGAAGGTGATCCAAAGCACGAGTGCGACCTCATTTGCACAACGCCATGTGATAAATCTGCAACAAATTTCTGTTTTGTAGATGGACTCAGAAGGTTATTCCTTGTAGCAAGTCTCTTGTTGTTTGGCAGGGAGGATATTCTTGAAACTGCTGCCTAAGTGGAATTGGGCTATTTTTGAAACTTGAACAGACTCTGTGCGATTCTACAGATTTATTGTCTTCCAACTCAGTGATTTCTTCTTTTCTTTTCTTTTTTTTTTTTTTTTGATATGCTCTTTTTTGTTGTTGTTGGTAGTGGCGTCAGTACCATCCGGCGGCGGTGGCGGTGGCGGTGGCGGTGGCGGTGGTGTTTTTGTGTAGTTGGATGCGACGGTGGTGGTAGTGTTTTTGTGTGGTGGTAGTGGTGTTTTGTCTGGGGTGTTGTTTGTTGCGACGATGGTGTTGGTACTGGTTGCCGTGAGATGGTGGCGATTTTGTGGCGGTGAGGTTGTGGCGATTTTGGGGCAGGGGCGGCGACGGTAGTGGATATTGTTGGTGGTCTGTGACCAAGTATTTGGTTATCTGTGACCAAGTATTTAATTGTGACCAATAAATTATTAATTGTGACCAATAAATTGATAAATTGTGACCTAAATAAGTATTGTGACTTATAAATTTTGGGATCTGTGATCGATGAACAAAATGTGACATTTAAATTTTTAAGTTGTAACCAATAAATAAATTGTGACCTATGAAAATTTTGAATTGTGACCTAAAAAAATTTGAATATACAATCCAAAACTTTTATACGTCACAATTTATATATCGGTCACAGATCAAAATATTTGGAGGTCACAGATTATTTAAGGTCACAAATCAATAATTTTAAAAGTCACAGATTAATTTTTAGTGACAAATTGTCGAATTTTAAGGTCACGGATTAATTTTTAGCCACAAATTGTAGAATTTTAACGTCACAGATAATCCAACACAAACATCAAACCCTCTGCCACCGTCCACTGCTAGAAAGAAGAGAGAGTGAGAAGAGAAAAGACAGTACACTCTGTGACCACAACCAACACTTGTGACCACCATGACACCATCTCACCACTCCCATCAGCATCACCACCGTCACTGTCACGGCCAGAACCACAATAACACAATCTCAACAAATCAATACATTGTATAAAAACACCACCACCTCAAGACAACCTGTCAGCACTACCACCTCACGACAACCGATCAGCATCACTGTACAACGCCAGAGCCACCACCACACTGCCACACCAGTTCCACCGCACGAACCGCCACACACACGGAGATCCACCACACGCACACAACACCGCAAGCACACACACAACACTTCCACCGCGACCCACAGCACCACCGCACACCCACACACAGATCCCCATTTGATTATCACCATATTTTGGTCAAAAGTGCCCATTTGATTATCACCTGATTTTTAACTTTATGACGCTGCTTAGGGTTGGGGGAAATGAGGGGGAGGGGAGGGTTTGGGGGAAGATGGGACGCCACTACAACCGGGCTTCGATGCGGTACGTCGACAGGGAGGGAGGGAGAAGGGGAGGACGCGGTGGGCGGTGGTGGTGTGAGAGGCGGCGGACGGTGGTGAGAGGTGAGAGAGTGGAGAGTGTAGAGAAATGGATTAGTTTAGTTAGGGTGGATAGATTTAGTGGTCAAAATTAATTTTTATAATATTATTATTAATATTTAATTAAATATAAAAAAATTCTGATTTTGGAAATATTAAACTTCCAATCTGATTTTGAAAGTTTAAAAACTTAAAGTAATATTTTAAGTAATTACCACTTTACTTATTAATCTATATTTTCTCCAGTCAATATTGATTCATGGCTGCCTTCGAGAATGGGTAATTTAAATCAACGGAGGAAACTAAACACTGTAGTACAACAAAAGAGATTTTTCTACTGGGCTGGGCTGCATCTGGGTTGAGTTAAATAATTATGGACAGTATTTGGGCTGAGGCTGGCCTGGGCTCTATCGGCGTCTGGATCCGTCTTTCTGTGCACACTAGGTTTATATTTGTGGAAATTACACTAAATCAACTGTTTAGTTTTGACTTTTAAAAAATCGGATTTATACATTATTTAATCAAAAATCAGGTTTTAATTTCACAATTAATATTAATAATAATATTTTTAAATTAAATTAAATATATACCCACCCTACTACCTACCCCACCAACTTTATTTAAATATAAAACCCAACCAAAACCTAATTCATTCCATTTCATCTCTCCCATCTCTACCGCCGCCTCCACCGCCACCGCCCGCCGCCCCTCTCCCTCCCATTCCCCTTCTCCTTCCCCTCCTCTCGCCGAAAAGAACGTCGCCGCTCGCCAGCGCGTCGTAGTTGTGCAGTAGCAGCTGGCGTCGCGGCCTGCGACGTCGCTGCAACAAATGACGATCGCCCGCCGCCCCTCCCCCTCCCATTCCCCTTCCTCTCCTCTGTTGAACGGCAAGAACGTCGGTTCGGCAGCCGTCGTCGCTCGAGACATCGTCACGTGCAACAACAGCGCTAGCCGTCGCTGCCGACCATGGCCGCCGCGGATCTTTTTTTTTCCTACTACCAGATCTTGGGTTTTTGATTTATGGTGATATTGGGTTTTTATTCATTCTCAAATCTTGTTAGTGATTTGCACATTGTGATTTTTTTGAAAATGAAAATGGTGAGGTGGTGGTCGGGCTAGTGGTGGTGATTTTGCAGTGGTTTCTCGATTTTGGCGTGGCAGATCTGTGTGTGTGGCTGTGGCGGGCGAATCTGTGTGTGGTTGGTTGTCGACGGTGTTATCGGTGGTCGATGTGATGGAGGTGGCGACGACGTCGGGCGGATGGGACGAAGTGTTTCTGTGACCAACTATTTGGTGTGTCTGTGACCTAGCTATTGAACGGTGTTTTTTGGTATTTGTGACCTAGCTATTGAACAATGACGATTTTTTTTGGTGTCTGTGACTTAGCTAGGAGTGTATGTGACCATTATTGGTGGTGGATTGGGATGGGAAACGGTTTTTTTGGTATCTGTGACCTAACTATTGAATAGTGACAATTTTTTTTGGTGTCTGTGACTTAGCTATTTGACTGTGACCCACAAATTTTAAAATACGTGACTTGTGACATATAATTTTTTTGATCTGTGACCAATAAAATGATTTGTGACCCATCTATATGGTAACTGTGACCCTAAAATTCATTACTCTATGACCTTAAAATATAACCTGTGATCTATAATTTTTTTATCATTTTTGATCTGTGACTTCGAAATAATCTGTGATCAAATTGCATGTAACTGTGACCTTAACAATTGTAGGAATTGGAGCAGTCGTCTGAATTAAGCGGCAGCAGAATGGTCACTGGAGTAGTCGCCGATCGCCGGAGCAATGGGGGTGGTGGTGGGGTGGGGTGGGGTTAATTATATTATATTACAGTTAAATATTTAATTTCATATAATAATTGTGAAATATAATTAATTAATTCAAAAAAAAACCTGATTTTTACAATTTTAAACTTGGGAACGTCATCTTTTATTTTGGTAAAATAAATGCTTGATTGATTTTTACAATTTTAAACTTGGGGACGTCATCTTTTATTTTGGTAAATTGGTAAAATAAATGCCTGATTCATAAATTTTTCCCCTTATATTTGAACCCAGTTTCAATCCGAAAACCTTACTCTTGCTCGTATCGTCAAACCGCAAGCCTCCCAGTTCTCTCCCCAGTTTGTATCGCCGAGCTCAAACTTTCAAGCATGGTCTTGAGAAGCAAAAGTAGTTTATTTCTGAAGTTACTGTAATATTTGTAAATTTATGTACATGTGTGTGAATTTGATTTGAATTTGGGTTTATTTTGCTTGTGTAGAGAGCAAGAGGGTGCCGTTGAAGAAGAAGTACAAGATAATACGGAAGGTGAAGGAGCACCAGAAGAAGAAGGCAAAGGAGGCCAAGAAATTGGGCATAAACAAGAAGCCTAAGGCGGACCCCGGAATCCCCAATGATTGGCCGTTTAAGGAGCAGGAACTCAAAGCCCTCGAGGCTCGCCGCCAACGCGCCATCCAGGAACAGGAGGAGAAGAAAGCCGCTCGAAAAGAGAGGGTAAAAATAAGGGTTTTTATTTTAGGGTGGCTTTTGTTGTAAATTATTTTATTTTTTTGTTCTTTCTAAATTTTCGCACGTAGTTTAATAATTTGGAATTTCTTTCATAAAATGTTTAATTTTATTCACAGAGGAATCCTAAGGAGGACAGCTCGTGTTTATTAGATACTTTCAGAGCACTTTGTGTTCTCACCTGCCTTTCTCGTCCTCTTCGCTTTGTATTTATTTATTAGGAAGTTTCTGTTTACTGTTAGTTTAATCTCGGCTGTAGGTTTAATATTTCTTATTGAATGGTTAGAAGAATTAAATCAATAGTAAGTGGTTTCATAATTACTTTTAGGCTGTGTTTGGCAGCATGGACTCAGGGCCTCAGAATATGAATTCGTGAAAACGTGATCCTATTGTAATTGAGTATTTATCCCAACCGTGCCCAACAACATTTCAGAATTGCCATATTTTTGGCTTCTTTAGTACATTGTTGTTGTTTATTGTATAAGAGTTGGTATCATGCCTATGATTGAAAAGTCAGTCTGTTTAGTTTTTGTTTTCCTGGATGGGAAAGTCTTGGTGGATCCAATATATACATGTATAATTTTGAAGATTAGCCTTGAATTTTGAAGTAGTAGCATCTAGCATTTTGTTGGGACTAGTTTTAGTTAAAAAATGCAAATGTGCTTGGGAATTTCTGTAGGTTGTGATACAGGATTAGAGTTTGGTTATTGCCTCTGAATCTAACATGAATTCTTATTAAACTACGAATTAGATTTGCCCCACCCTGGGCTTGAAAGCCCGTGACTGCGATTTTGCTGCAAGACTCCCACAAGCTCAATGAAATTGGTCCAAGTTAATTGGCCGAAAGTCTTGGTGAACAGTATGCATTAAACTATTAATTTTAATAATTGGATGAAAGTAGAGCTCTTGCTGAATCTTAGTCCTTTCAAGGTCCAAATTAGTTCACATTGTAACATCAGTGGACTTATCTTTCATATGGTGTAAAGTTGGTTTGGAGTTCATTAACTTGGCTTATCTGTGCAGCGCCTATTCGTCAACAAGAAATTTAGACGCGTGTTTGCTACCATGCATCTCTGTATAGTACTTGTGTTGCAGCTGAAGACGTTGATTTGAGTGTCTTGAATATTATGATTTCCTACTGGGTAGGTTTGTTGTCGATGCTTTCTATTTGTAATACCCCTTGACTTCATCTGCTTCTTTAGGCTCAAAAGAGAAAGTTGGGGCTATTGGAGGATGAAGAATTGAAAGATGAGAGTTTTGTTGGAGAGGGGAAAATCAGTGAGAATTCCACTGGATTGGTTAAGAAACAGGGTATGACTGGAAAAATATAACTTAAATCTTTTTTTGGGGGAATTTCTCCCGACTTTCTTAGATTTTGTCTATTCTCTTCAATTTTCTAACATACCTAAATTTAATGTAGACCATTCGGAGAGGGCTTTCTATAAGGAGTTGGTTAAAGTCATTGAAGCTTCTGATGTCATTTTGGAAGTGCTTGATGCTCGAGATCCCCTTGGCAGCCGCTGTATTGACATGGAAAACATGGTGATGAAAGCAGGACCTGAAAAACATCTTGTTTTGCTTCTCAATAAAATTGGTAGGAAAATTCCATCTCTCTTTTCTGAGTTCATGTCAATTTTTTAAGGTACATATTTTGATAGCTGAATTGAACCCAATTAAATATTTTTGGAGGAGCTTAAATCTTATTAATTTAAGAATAATGTGGGAGTAATTTTTGTTTCGCAATTATGTTTTAATTTGTTCAGAATCTTGTAATCGTCAATTATATTTTGATGCTTTGTATCTTTTAGACATTCATTGATGTCATTTGGAATTCTAGTTGTGAATTGTCTGCAAAAAAGGGCAACCACCTTAATACTCTTCTTTGCATCTCAGATCTTGTTCCAAGAGAAGCTGCTGAGAAGTGGCTCAAGTATCTTCGAGAGGAATTACCCACAGTTGCTTTTAAGTGCAGTACCCAGGAGCAGAAATCTAACCTTGGGTGGAAATTCGGTCTGAAGGCTGGAAAGACTGGAAAAACTGGAAAAGCTAGCACTATTCTGAAAACAAGTGATTGCCTTGGAGCTGAAACTCTTATAAAATTGCTGAAGAACTATTCAAGAAGCCATGAGGTTCTTTTGTTTTTTTTCTCCTGTCTTTTCTGCATGTAGCTGATTGATTTTCTGTTTTACGTGGTACCCATTATTATTCTAACTTGTGTTTAATTCTATTTACATGGCTGAATTAATTGCATGTTTTGACTGCAGATCAAGAAATCTGTTACTGTAGGGGTTATTGGTTTGCCTAATGTTGGTAAAAGTAGTCTAATCAATAGTCTAAAACGTTCTCATGTTGCCAATGTTGGTGCGACTCCTGGGTTGACAAGATCTATGCAAGAAGTTCAGCTGGATAAACATGTAAAATTGTTGGACTGCCCTGGGGTCGTGATGCTTAAATCTGCTGAGAATGATGCATCTGTTGCTCTTAGAAATTGCAAGAGAATTGAAAAATTAGACGATCCAATTGGTCCAGGTAAATAAAGTTGCTGTCTTTACTTGTGCTTATCTCTTTACCCATTATAAGATAAACAACAGTGTGCCCATTTTATGACTTGTGCAGTAAAGGAAATACTCAAACGATGTCCAGAAAGAGTTTTGGTAACATTATACAAGGTCCCTAGCTTTGATTCAGTTGATGACTTTCTTCAGAAAGTTGCTACTATCAGGGGCAGGCTCAAAAAGGGTGGTGTTGTAGATATTGATGCTGCTGCTAGGATCGTTTTGCACGACTGGAATACAGGTTTACCTTCCTCACAAATTATCATTGAAAAGGATGTATATTTTGACAATTAGGGTGTGCGTTCTTGGGGGAAAAGAAAAACAAATAAAAAGGGAAAAGTAGAGAACCATACATTTTTTTTACTCATGTATGTTTCTGCCCCCTAAAATAAGAAAGTGTGAAACGGAATGAATTTTGTTATGTATTAATAATAATTGGAAAATAAGACATTACTTACAGCTGAACTTGTGATTTTTAGATTTAAAAATGTAGGTATTTACAATGTTTAAAAAAACGTAATCGAGTATTGACCCCCCCAAAAAATGTAAAAACATTATTAAAATTCAAAATAAGCTCATAACACATCATACACAATTTGAACTAATTTAAAACTTGCAAATAAACAAATGAAAAATTGTATAGAGTTACTATTTTACTATTTTTTAACGTTTTGTGGGCAATGGACTATTCTCAAAATGGATCTATTAGAATTTTTACGTTTTTGGGCATACACTTGCAAAAACCACTTCTGTATCAGCCTTGATAGCCTTAAGGCAGGTTTCAATTGGATTTTCAAATAAAGTCAGGTGGCATACTCTTTGATAATGGTCTTAAGGCGGGTTTCAATTGGATTTTTAAAACTACGGGTGTTCAAATAAATGCAAGCCTATCCCCTTACCTGCAGGTAAAATTCCATACTATACTCTGCCTCCCATTAGGAATGAAGGAGAGCATTCCGATGAAAAGATTGTCGCCGTACTTGGGAAGGAGTTCAATATAGATGAAGTTTATGGTGGTGAATCTTCATTTATTGGCAGTCTGAAATCTATCAATGATTTCAACTGTGTAGAAGTTCCTTCAAATGGACTTCTCAATTTTGATGAGAAGATGCTTGAGGTTTGTGATCTCTCCGCATTGTTACTTCTTCTAAGAGAGGTTTGAAAATCTTAGTTGCTAACAATCATCAAAATGAAAATGGCTTTAATTGAATTCCAAGTTTGATATTCTTTTCGTTGAATAATTACTCCTGCTTTATAATGAGAAGATTGCTTACAGGACAATATTGAAAGTGTTGTCGAAGAAAAAGAAGCTAAAAATGTTGTTTATAATGTGTTCAGTCTTGTCCAATACCATGTATCAAGCATACTCGCAGTGAATTTGAATGAGATGTTTTTACTTTTGATTATACATGGATTGTCATGGGTGGTCTGTTACATGTGCAGGATGATGTATCACTACCAGATTTAAATCAAAGCAAAGATTCTGGAGATCAAGTCGGCAATGATGAAGACCAGTCTATGGAATCTGGAGACGAGGATGGAGGGCACGAAAAGACTGAATTTACCAATAGCAGGCAAAACAAGAAGCTGTACACTGAGGAAGGCATGCTGAACACCAAGTTGAGAAAGGCAGAGAAAAAAAGACGGAAAAAGGAAAACCAATCATCTGCAATGGAACGTGGCTTGGACTATGATTACGATTTTAAGGTTGATTATGTCAGGACGGAGTCTGCCATGGATGTTGGGGATGAGGACGACAAAGCTGATGACACCAATCAAAACAAATTCGCGTTGCCCACTGGTGTTGAATCGGATAAAGATTAACAAAATTGAGGGGAAAGAAGGATACACCGCCAATTGAGAAAATCTGTCATTGCCTTAGTCGAGCCAGAGCAACAGGATTGTATTTATACAATTTTGATAGTTTTTTTTTGCTTCACGAATTTTGAAATTTTACATGATTCAAATGGTTGAGAGAGCTTACGTTAATTATCTATGAAAGACACTTTCGTACAAGGATATCTAATTCTAATATGAAACAGCTTTATTCTGGACAGCTAACAAAGCTTTATTTTGACATGATAGTTCTATTTTTATCTTCTACGTTCTCGTCTTATTATTTTTATCCTTGTTATTTATACCGCATTTCATAAAAGAATATATTTACAATAGATTTATGCTTGCTCTATATTCACACAATATTTTTTGGGAACTTTTAGCATTTCTCATTTTTACTATTTGTTTAGACTTTATTTCAAATTACTAGTTTCTTTTAACACAATGATTTAATTTTGAAAAAATATGCGGGGGGGCTATTTTTAAGATTTATCAACTATGAATAAAGAGAGTTGGAATTTTGTTTGTAAACTTGAATAATTTTTCCCTCAAATATTAGAAGAGCTAATTAAATGTCATTTATTTAATTAGATTCTCAAATCATGAATCAGACATGTGTTACCTGGTAGGATTCTGAATCACATTAGATTGAGGTCGGGGAAGTTCACAGTTGAAAACAATTTTTCGATGTGAAAACACAGAGTCAAGGGGGCTGATCTTTTAATAGGAAAACGAGCAAATCAGAGGCAGGTTTAAAACTTATTTATTCAAAAATCAAGTCATAATTCAGTCTATAATATCAATGATAATATTATTAAATTACTCTCTCTACACACAACATATCATATCTATTATGATTAAATCAGGGAGTACGTCTCCAAAATAGTGATCACGCATAAAACAAAACGTAGTGTGTAAAATCAGAAGCTAAGAACGCGTAATAATAACTATAAGAGAAATTAGAAAACCAATCGATTAAGTCCAATTTTTGTCTTACACAACGACCAATTTTATAACATGAGAAATCAAACAATTGCAAAAATTGAGACAAAACAAGAGTCGTGAAAAATAAAGTACTTCACCCTTTGAACATAATGGATTTTGATGTCCAATACCAAGAAAATTGTTGAACTTGTATGAATGGTTTATGCAATGATTTACTGGCAGGTTGAAAATTAATAGCATAAGGGCTCACATTTAGGTTAATTTCATTTTTGGGCACTGAACTTCCAGTCAAATTTCAATCTGGTCTTCCAACTTTGATATATTACAATTACATCACTGAAATTTAAACTACTAAATTTTTTTTTTATTTTTTTCATTTTAAATTTATGGTTTTTTTCAAAGCTAAAGTAAAACTAATAAAGCACATGAATATATATTAGGAAAAAAAATGATCTCTGTTTAAGTTACGACAAATTAGTAAAGTCTATTATTTATTCAACCGAAATTTTGCATTGGAGGAACCTGAATTTAGCAATGAAGATGCAGAAAAGCTTGAATTGTTACTTTGCAAATACAAGCTCATTGTTGATGATGATCCTCCATTGGAGCTCTTAGTTTCTTGCAGGGGCGAATCCAGAACTTTTGTTCAGCTAGGGCGGAGTCGCGGAGACCGTTGACCGGTTACCGATCATTATAGCCGAAAATATAATGAGATACACATTTAAATGCACTAAAACATAAAAAGTATATACATATAAAAATATATTTCAGTACAACCCAAAATACTTAAAAAAAAAATACAATCCTACTCGGTAACTGTAAACCTAGACAACTGCAAAACATCTCCACCGTTAATTTTTTTCACTTATCCCTAAATTCCCAAATCACAATTCACGTTACACAATACAAAAGGTAGGTAATACTTATACGGTTATTACGTTCTATTTATTGGATTGTGATTTGTGAACATGCAAATACTTAATCAATATTCCACTGAGTTCTATAATTTGATGTCTAACATCCATCTAGCCAGAAAGTAACATACTGTCAGAAAGTAACATACTGTGCATTTTAGTTCTTAACATATTGCCAGAAAGTAAACAAAGTCCAAGATAACATAACTACATAAGATTGCTAAGTGCTAACTGCCTCCTAGGCTCGGGCTCCTACAAAGAAAAAGATGAAAATGCCATAAAAGTAAAAATGCAAGCTAAACATAATTACATAAGCAAGTCTTTCCTCCATTCCTATTCCTCAGAAAAAAAGATTCTTAAAATAATTTGTAAACAATTATTTTAAGGTTGATTATGTCAGGAAGGAGTCCGCTATGGATGTTGGGGATGAGGACGACAAAGCTGATGACACCAATCAAAACAAATTTGCGTTGCCCACTGGTGTTGAATCAGATAAAGATTAAAAAAATTGAGGGGAAAGAAGGATACACTGCCAATAGAGAAAATCTGTCATTGCCTTAGTCGAGCCAGAGCAACAGGATTGTATTTATACAATTTTGAAAGTTTTTTTTGCTTCACAAATTTTGAAATTTTACATGATTCAAACGGTTGAGAGGGCTTTTTATAAGGAGTTGGTCAAAGTCATTGAAGCTTCTGATGTCATTTGGAAGTGCTTGATGCTCGAGATCTCTTTGGCAGCCGCTGTATTGACATGGAAAACATGGTGATGAAAGCAGGACCTGAAAAACATCTTGCTTTGCTTCTCAATAAAATTGGTAGGAAAATTCCATCTCCTCTCTTTTCTGAGTTCATGTCAATTTTTTAAGGTAAATATTTTGATAGCTGAATTTTTTAAGGTCCATCTCTTCTTTGCATCTCAGATCTTGTTCCAAGAGAAGCTGCTGAGAAGTGGCTCAAGTATCTTTGAGAGGAATTACCTTTTAAGTGCAATACCCAGGAGAAGAAATCTAACCTTGGGTGGAAATCCGGTCTAAGGTCTGAGGGTGGAAATCTGACCTTGGGTGAATAATTCTATTATATGGGCTTTCATTTGATTGCAAATTTGTGGATTAAATGTATGGTTTGTAATGATATTGTGATTGGACCCAATATGTTAGTGATCACTTGGGTCGTTGTACACCTTACGGGCTTTATTATTATCATGTGGTAATTTTAAGTATGTAGGCCGGAATTATATAAACCCTAATTAGGGTTAGAGTTGGTAATGGGCTGACTTTATAATTTCTTATATAATGGCTAGGTCTCATGTCGTCTCTAGATGGTTTATTGGCTTGCTCCATTGGCGGCTGATTATTTTGAGAAGTAAGGAAATGAAGATCTAGATGGTAATATTCATAAGAATATCTTCTGCGACTGCGAGTATGAATTTTTAACCATCAATTAATATATGTGATTCTTATTCTTAGCATGATCATTGAAATAATTACAACAAGTCCACCCTCTCGAATGCTCAACATTGCTATTGTAATTTAGTGATATAAAGTAAACAATGTCACTTCATTTTAATTTCTATTTAATACGTCACAATAGGGATGTCAATCGAGCCGAGCGGCTCGTCGACTCGACTCGGCTCGGCTCGTACTATTCATGCCCACGAGCTGCTCGGGCTCGTCAAAAAACGAGCACGAGCCGAGCGGGCTGGCTTGCTAGACGAGCCGAGCCGGCTCGACTCGTACTATTCACGAGCTGCTCGGCGCTCGCCGAGCAGCTCGTGTATATATTAAAAAAAAAAATTAAAAACAACAAAGTGACCGGAACGGTCACTGATTTTTCAGTGACCGTTTGGTCACTATTTTTATTTTTATTTTTTTTTATTTTTTTTCTTCTCCTATAAATACCTACCTATTATAACAATTTTTTCTCACCAAACTTTCACAATTTCATTCTCTAATCTCTACTCTACTTTACTTTCTACTCTCTACTACAATTTAAAAATCATTATCAACCATTTCATTCATTTATTCTATAATCATCTTCTACATTTTTTACATTATTATCTTGATTTTACAATTCAATTTCTATTATCACAAATGGATCCACGAGCATTTGTTGAAAATTTGTTCAGTATGGAAAACAAAACACATGCCCAAAATCAATTTGGGAATGAATTCGCCGGTCTAAATGAATTACCAATTCCAGAAAACATTGAAAATTTCGACGTTCGTGAATGTAGTCATCCAAATCCAATTGATTTGGACATTGATGTTGATTCTAGTGTTCCGATTGATTTGGAACAAGACGAAGAACCTAGATTAAATATTCTCGATGCAAGAGGGAAGAGAAAGGGGAAGAAGCAGGCAAAATGTTGGGACCATTTCAAATTGGTTCAAACTGGTCGTATGGTTGATGGAATTTCAGAAACCAAAGCAGTATGTAAATACTGCCAACATCGACTGGCATGGCAAAGAGGTATTGGAGCCACACACCTCAACCGTCACTACAAAACATGTGCGGCCAAACATGGGCTTCTTCCAGCTGGTCAAACGCAACTACAGTTTGGCACTCCAAGCGCCGGTGCTACAATTACGCCACTTTCTACGTGGATGTATTCGGAGGAGGAAGCTCGAACGGGAATGGTGAAGTTCGTTGCCGCGGCGGAGTTGCCACTAGCAATAGCTGACAACCAACATTTCGTCAACTACGTCAAACAATATCTTCAACCGAGATACGTTAGGGTAAGTCGAAATACTCTTCGGTCTGATACAATTGAATATTTTATGAATTCAAATAAACTATTAATTTCAGATTTAGAAGGATATCGTTAACTTCAGATATGTGGGAATGGATTAATAAGAGGGGTTATATAGCTGCAACTGCACACTATATAGACCCACTTTTGGTCATGCATAAAAAAATTATTACTTTTAAAATTATTGAGTACCCGCACAACGCTCAAACAATATTTAACGTTATTATGTTCATAATTAAAGAATATAAATGTGAGAGTAAAATTCGTTCTTTTACATTCGACAACGCTACTGTAAATAAGGTTGTTATCGATAAATTGCATAGAGTACTTCAACCTGATTTCGATGGTTATTTATTTCATATTCGATGTGTGTGCCACATTTTTAATTTAATAGTACAAGACGGGTTAAAACATGTGAAGGATGAAATTAACCGAATTAGGAATGCACTTATATATATCACGATTACACCTAGTAGGAAACAAGCATTTGAGGAATTTTGTGAGGAAGGTGGGAATCCACATACTAAAACATTTATTACTGACGTAGGCCATAGATGGAACTCAACTTACTTATTATTAAAATCATGTGAAGGTTATTAAGCGTTTATTATCGAATTTTATAATAATAGGCATTTTAGAGACGAAGACGATACCATCTTGAATGAATCCGATTGAAATGTAGTTTTTAAAATTAAAAATTTCTTGACAAGTTTTTATGAGTCTACAAATATATTGTCTGGTATTTATTATCCCACTAGTTGTATAGTTCTTGAACGTCTTTATATAACTGTTAGAACTTTTAAGAGATTTCAAAATGATCCCGATTTTGAAGCGGTTACATATTCTATGGAAGTAAAATTTAGAAAATATTGGGAAGAATTGCCTATATTATTTCCTTTAGCATGCGTCATGGACCCCCGATATAATTTATCGGGTACTAAATTTGTAATTGATCAAATTTCAAATACTTTAACTTTTAATATGCCTATTACTTATAAGAATTTGGAATAAACGTTAACTGAAATGTATGAATTATATGCTTCACGAATGGGTACACATATTACTCGTGTATCTCCAACTGTTCATCCCACTAATATAACGGATGACGATGCTGAAGTTTTAAATTTGTTCGAAAACATGAACTCATATAGATATGATTCAACTGCATATGCATGTGGTTCCTGTAGTAGTAGCAGTAGTTTGACTTCCACTGCATGTACTCAAACTTCGAGTACTAATCCGTCTAATCCAAATGCGTTGTCATCTGAATTAATTGATTACTTTAGTCATACTTTGCCTAGTAACAAATCAGTTAGGAAAAGTTCAGAAGAGGTCATTGAATTTTGGCGAAATAACGAACGCCGATGATCAATAGTTTCTGCAATGGCAAAAGATCTATTAACACCTTCGGTTAGCACTGTAGCTTCGGAGTCTGCTTTTAGTGCAGGGAAGAGGGTTCTCTCCGAGGTCAGGAATCGACTAAAAGCAGATATTTTGGAAGCGTTAATGTGCGTGAAGGATTGGGAAGGCGCTAATTATCGAATTCAACATAAATATGCCGAAATTGCATGTAATCAAGTAAGTGATATTTAATTTCACCGCATTTATCACAAAATTTTATTTTCATTATTTCATACCTTTATAATTTTTTTTAAAAAAATTGTACACGTAACAAGTTGTTCGTGTACAATTTTTAACTCCGCCTACTCAAAATTGAAGTAGCCGGTCTCAAGTCCGGAGAAAGGAGGAGGGTTTATTTTTTAAAAAAGTTGTTTATAAAATGTGTATATTTTATGTTTAATAAAATATAAAAGGGTAAACAAAAAACAAAACTCAACAAATAAAATTTTGTTCTTATTATTTTAAAAAAAATGTAGGAGGGGATTATATAATGTTAGGAGAAGAAAATTAGAAAAAAAAAATTTAGACGAGCCCACGAGCTGAGCGGCTCGTGGGCTCGTCGCTCGGCTCGTGGGCTCGTCTAGCTCGGCGAGCCCAAAATCCAACGAAGCTCGGCTCTTGCTCGCTCGTGTGGGTATGGGCCGAGCCGGCTCGGCTCAGCCCATTGACATCCCTACGTCACAAACTACTCCTACCAGTTGGTTGGGGGGGTCTAACATATTTGTACATGTAACAAAGGTGTATAAACCAATTCCAACACAAGCATCAGGTTTTTTCTCCTCCCTTTCCTTTTAATAAAATCCGAACTACTATTTTCTGATAAATACTCTCTTCTGATTTGCATTTCTCCATTTTCCCAAAGAAAACGAAGAGCAAGATTTTTTTGACTATATTAGAACCTCAAAGGGGGCAAAGGCAGTGTGGTTTGGGGACTGGGGCATGTTTGGGCACCCTGAACCTCGACAAGAATCAGTGGTGGATTCGAGGGAGGCCCCCCAAGCTTCTCCAATTCATTTTCTTATTTCTTTTATTTATTTCTTTAAATAAACAGACTTTAGCTTTCAGTATGAACTCTTTGTACCCTAATGGTAATCTTTTTACTTTTCGACTTGAAGAACAGCTTTCAAATTCATTGGATCACGATCTTATGCTCCTATTTGATTGGGATTAATATTTAATGTTTACTATATTTTGATAAAAGTATATGAAATGTGTGGTTGAAAATTTGTAGACTATGAAGTATGTAGTTAAAATCAATTGTTGACTTTGACTCTTACTTTTTTAATTTGGAGACTTCGTGCAATTAGTCCTCTACCTTAAGGACCTCTGAATAAATTCTTCCAATCTTCAAAATAAAACTTTTAAATCCTCATTTTTAGTTCCATTTGCTTATTTCGTCCTTTTTACATAATGTTATCATTCAAGGGGCAGACCCACATGGGGTCATGTGAGGTCAAATTACCCCACAATTTTTTTTTTGTTTTCAATTTTTTTTTTTAATTATACAATGACGTATTTTTATCCACTGGTTGGTCTATTCCATAGAATTGTATTTTAATAAACATATAATACGTAGTGTTGTAACTCATCTTTGCTTGATTTGCAAATGTCTATTGATTATCGATACAAATCGTAACAATACTATATCGACAACTACTATTACTGCGTTAATTGTTCATATCTGTCTTCATAAACATTGTCTTGTTAACGATACATGAAGATCTTGGTAACAATTATAACTTATAATTATAATATTTTCAAAATATAATTTCAACGTTAAAAAATTTGTAAAAAAACTTTAAAAATGAAGTGATATATGACTGTAACCTGTTATGATAAATGATTGTGTTTGTAACCAGTTATATTATGTAAGTGTGACCATATGATTTTTGAAGAAATAATAATGTTTGATTAATGATATGAAAACTTAAAAAACATGATTTCAGGTAATTTTCTCAAGAAATTTTTTAACGCATTCCCATCCGTGTTGTATCTAGTTTGTTATTTTTAACGTAACTACTTACTATACTTCATTATCATGGTAAAAAAATAAAAAAAAATAGAATTGCTCACAAATACAACATTTCATGGATAAAAATAAGTCATGGTATTTATAATACTTAATACCAGGGACGATGAATGGGAATCATTTTTAAGAACAGTTTCTTGTTTTTGCGAAAGGTACAACATTGATATTCCCAACATGGATGATATTTTTATACATCTAGGCCGTTCACGGAGTAACACACAAGGAACGACAAATTTGCATCACTTTCGTGTGGATTTCTTCTATGCTATCATCGATATGCAAATTCAAGAGTTGAATGATCGTTTCTCTGAGGTAAATAGTGATTTACTCCTTTGTGTTTCATGCTTGTATCCGGATAATTCATTTTCGGCTTTCAACAAGGACAAGTTAATTCAGTTATGTGAGTATTATCCCAAAGATTTTACACCAGTAGAGATCTTGGCTCTTGAAGAGCAAATTCAGACATATATTATTGATATGCGCACAACTGAAGATTTTCAAGGTTTACGAAGTCTTAATCATCTTGCAGAAAAGTTGGTTGAAACGAAAAAAAATGAAGTGTATCCATTAGTTTACCGACTTGTAACATTGGCATTAATTCTTCCAGTTGCTACTGCTACAGTAGAGAGAGTATTTTCTGTAATGAAAATTGTCAAGAATCGATTGCGTAGTCGGATAGGAGATCAATGGTTAAGTGATAGTTTAGTTGCATATGTTGAAAACGATGTACTTAACAATATTGATAACGATGTAATTATACAACGTTTTCAGAGTATGAAAATGCGTAAGTTACAATTGTAATAACATATCGGCTTATTTTCGTTAATGATATGATATTTTGGAATTCTCATTTTTGACCCCACAACGCGAATCGTCTAGGTCCGCCCCTGGTAACATTAGAGTTAAAATTTCCTCATTACGAATTTTGGCTGTTATATACTCTTGTTTTCCCCTTTTAGTTAATTTTACTTATTACTATACACTCTATTATTGAACGAATCCTTATTCTTGATATATCAATAATGTGTTAAAGCATGACCTTCAGTTGCATTGTACTCGTCTGAAATATTTGAATGTTCGGCCAAAAGATTAAAAAGAGTTTACAAATCCACTTTATAACCAAATAAGTTAAGAAAATATACTTTTTATTGGTGAAGTTACTTGTTTTAAGAAAATATTTTGATGACAAAGACCACTACATTATGGGCGATGACAATGATGCAATGTTTCGTTGGTCTTATGTTTTGTGCTTTCTATCTTGGTTAGCACTTATTGATGCTTGATGTAGAATTACCACTTTTGTTTATTTATCTATATATAACTATAAATAAATACTTTTTATTGACATTTTTTTAATTTGAAAAGTACGCAATTTTGCATCTCATGAAACTTTCTTTTAGGGGTTTTCTACGTTGCCAGGAAATGTTAGGGAGTCAGCTGGCCCCCTAACAATATAGCAAGGCTCTTCACCCTCGTGAGCGTGGCGTAGTGGTAAAGCAGGAGAGTTCTATATGGAGTATCGAATATTCGAATCATCGCAGCAGCTGGAAGGCAATATTTATGTTGAAAGGCAACATCTATGTTGGAAGGCAGAGGTCCACAGAGAGGAGAACCGTCGAATGTCCAGCAAAAGTGTGTGTAAACTGTGACCGCATCCGAATTAACCCAGGTGGCAAACTAGGGGGGAAGGCCACCACTCCTCAAGATTAATCGGGCGATACTTGGACACCGAGTCATAAATGAAATATTGCCAGACTCTTCTTTTAGATTTTGATAACAGGAATGTTTTTGCCAATTTATGACAGCAAAAGGAAAAGGGAAAATTACCCAAAAATCCAACTTATAAAATATACTATTGCACAAATTAAGTGATGATGAAGATTAATTAATACATAACTAAATCTTTTTTTTAAGGCTCATGTTATGTTGAGCTACTGAACAAAGCATCAAAAGTCAATTAATCCATTTGTCACTCGTTATTTGAAATTAGAAAGATCAAACATATTTGGTGTAGTCAAAGAGAACTTATTTTGCTCTAATTTTACTATAAAAGGAACAATTTTTTAAACATGCTTAGTTATAAGTGTACGACGGATTTCGCGTATTAAATACAGAAAACGTCACAAATTGTATTTTAAGAAATACAAATAAATGAGAATCTTCTTGTAATTGCAAAATTGCAAAACCCTCTGATTAATGATCTGAATGTTTGAAGACGAGGAGCCACGTGGCTTGAATCCGAGACTTCGAGAATTGTTGAGAATTTGATTTGCCGAGAACTTGACTTGTTGACACTTGAGTTTCAGAGCTTCGATTTGGACTTCGAAACTTGGGCTTGATCTTGATTTGATTCGAAGAAGATTTTGATCTTCTAGGATTTGTTTGATTTGAAGGAGATTTTGATCTTCTTCGTGTTTGCCGAACTTGGAGTTGAGATGATTTCTTCTCTTCCTTCGGCTTTGGAATTTCTTCAACACTTCGTGATTTTCTTCTTCACTTTTTCCGCCCCCTCTTCAATGAACCTTTGACCTTATTTATAGGAGAAATTCGTGGCCAATTTTGGTAATCACATAATTAATTCAACTAAATTGATTATAATTGAATAATTATGGATTTAGAAAAAAAAGTAGGGTGGGCCTTTAAAATTTTATGGGTTTATTAAATTTTAGTTCAATTGGGCCGATTATTTAAATTGACCCAACCCATTATTTTATTATTATTATTATTTTTTTAATGTCTACAAATGCCCCCTCAAGATTTGTTAATTTATTATAAAATAAATAAATTAGTAAATCTTGATTTTCGATTTTTTCTTTATTTTTTTATTATTATTTTTTTTTTTGACGTAATTGTTGTTTGATTTATTTATTTTACGCAATTCTTGATTCACTTAATTTATTTATATATTTTAACAGCCCTTTTTATGTTTTATGGTAAGTTGGGCTCAAACAAAGCCCGATATTTAACTATTTATATGAATCAATTATTAGGTTTTTTGAAACAAAAGATCGAGTTTAAAACAGAGGTAAGAAAGATTAGGGTTTTCTCTGTCTCATCTCCTTCTTTTTTTTTTTTTTTCTCTTTCTTTTTAAACGACTGTTCACGTGAACAGTAAAAATTTTTTTTTTTTTTTTTTTTTTTTTGGGAAACGTACTGTTCACGTGAACAGGAAAGAAAAAAAAAAAAAAAAAAAATTTTTTTTAACGCGTGAACAGTGTACGACACTGTTCACGTGAATAGTGCCGTACACTGTTCACGTGAACAGTATTTTTTTTTTTTTTTTGTTGTTGTTGTTATTGTTGTTGTTGTTGTTATTGTTATTGTTGTTGTAAAATTGTAACTAACATTCTTCGTTTCTTTTTTTTTTTTATTTTTTTTTTATTTTCAGGATTCAGATTCAACTTTTGGAACAAGTCAAAGATCTTGAGGTCTGAGATTTTTTTTTTGGAGTAGAGTAAAATTTTGCGTTGAGATATTTTATGGATATAGAAAATATTTGTTCATGAACCAACTCAAGAACAAAGGCTGCCACGTTTCGCCATTCGAGTCACTTTGTGTTTGGGACCAAGGACCGACTCCTTCGACCGTCTTGGGCACTTCGTGTTTGGGACCAAGGACCGACTCCTTCGACCGTCCTGGGCACTTCGTGTTTGGGACCAAGGACCGACTCCTTCGACCGTCCTGGGCACTTCGTGTTTGGGACCAAGGACCGACTCCTTCGACCGTCCTGGGCACTTCGTGTTTGGGACCAAGGACCGACTCCTTCGACCGTCCTGGGCACTTCGTGTTTGGGACCAAGGACCGACTCCTTCGACCGTCCTGGGCACTTCGTGTTTGGGACCAAGGACCGACTCCTTCGACCGTCTTGGGCACTTTGTGTTTGGGACCAAGGACCGACTCCTTCCACCGTCCTGGGCTCTTTGTGTTGGAGGCCATTTACATATCAGAGAAGCTCATGATTTAGACAATAAATGAACTTAAAAGATTTATTGCCCATTAATTTTTTTTATTTACCCCTTTTTTTTTTTTTTTTTTTTTGCTAACTGTCTTTCTCTCTCCCTTTCTTTTTTTTTTTTTTTTTTTTTTAGGAATGGCCGGGACGAACTCTAATGGTAGAGTATATTCTGATATACACGAAATTGTCGAGCTTAAAAGTCAAGGCAAAAGTTATCTCCGTTTCAAAGATACTGATGTGAAGTACCACGCCCAGCCTGGAGTACGAGGTGAGCTTAAACTTAGCATCCATAAGCCGACTACATATCCTTCTCCTGAGCTCTTGGAACCTTTTTCGGAGTTGCACACACCCATTATTAGTGAATGTCACGAGAATTTAGAAGATGCCACGTCCAACCGATCTAGCGATCTTCCCTTTTGCGTCTTCCGCCTCATCATTCCCAAAGCATGGAGTGTGTCCCAAAGGCCGTAATTTGTGAGAGGATTGATAGCAAAGAAATACGATGGGGAAGCGCGCTTGTCGATCGTGGAGAAATTTCTTTTCTTCCAAAATTCGGGAATGGTCTTCATGGGTTCGTAAACTTCGCTCAAGAGGAATCTCCGCCGCTAGCTTCTGCAAATCGGTTCCGCCACGAAGGATTATCATCGTCCAAATTCTATCTACGAGCTCTTTGTGAGGTTTGGTGTCCGAGAAACTAACACTTTTGTGACCTCTGCGGTGAAGTTGGTATTTCTCTTTGGGATATCCGCGAGATAAGTGGACTTTCGATCGAGGGTCATTACTATGAAGAAGTTGTCCCGGCCCTTTCGTAGCCGTCGATCAACACTCCAAGTCTTGCTTGTATCTCTTTAATGTTTTCGCACTGATCGCGAATGCGATTGAATCTGATTGCGTCAGTCATGAGGAATGGATCAATTTCTGGTTTCGCGAGAATGGTTGTGCCCAGCATCCTCGACAACACAAAAATTATAAGACCGCTATGAGTCTTAATCCATTTAAAAGGCGTCATCAAAGAGCTTCAAAGGAAGTACGAAGACCCGTGGTTGTAGACAAGCCAAGAGATATTTTCCGTAGGGACCGGAGTCATTGGAGCGATTTGTCGATATCTTTGTCTATAGAAGAGGAAGAGGAATTAGAAATAGCAGCTTATCTCTCCCTATGGCTTTGTCGCTTCGTTCTTCCATCCGGGGACGAATGTATAAGAGTTGGGACTTTTAAAGCGTCTTCTAAAATGGCAGGTGGGTACACTTATAGCCTGGTTCCTCCCATATTAGCGAGCATTTATAGAGGACTTACACGGACATCAAATCATCAATCAAACCCGGACCTTGGCTCGATTTCACATTCATTTCCTGGACATTTTCTTTATGCTTGGGTTGCTACTTATTTTGTCCGAGGTGTTTATGTTCATGTGGATAAGAGTTATACTCGTCCTATAATTCGGAGATATGCTGGCACACTAAATGCTTTCCAGTCTTGGGAGAAAAATGTCGTTGATTGTCGTGACCTTATCCGTGGAAGGATGGATGCGAACGACTTTTGCTAGAATCCATTTCCCTCATCGTCCCGTCCTCACGTACGAGTGGACGACCAACAAAGGTCTATAGATACTTCAGAATTCATGATGAGTATTCGGTCTGGATTCGTCTCTTACCGTCGAGGGAACTCTCCTTTCATTCTCGAGGTATATAATCCTCATAGGTTTGCGAGACAATTTGGCTTTAGACAAAAACTTCCCGGTTCACCAAGGAAGTTGGATATTGCTCTCAATGCAGGCGATATGTATCGCGTTTGGTTGTCTCTGACTCAAACAATGAGTGGATCTATATTTCACATTCCAGAGTATGTGAAGGATATTCATCAAAATGTTGATGCGGAGTATCAAATTTGGTGGAATAATCGAGTATTACCGATCTTGACCAAGGTTCAAGTGCAGGTTTTATTTTCTAGTGAGAGCCGCGACTTTGTTCTTAATCCGATTCGAATAGGGTTATGGCCAAAGGGCTAAGTTCTCCACACATCGTCCCCGAAGAGATTTCTCGAAAGAGGGAATTGGACTTTCGAAACGAAAGAGTCATTAAGAAGATTAAAATTAAAGTTCCCTCAACAAAGTTTGCTCCCGCCTCTGAGCCTGCTGATAAGATGCCCGAGGTAGTTTTGATTCCAGACCACAGTAGTCCTGAAGATCGAGCGTCCTACGCACCTGAAAAGACTCTAGCTCTGGGAGTTGAAAGCTCTGGAGATCAGGTATTTTTTTTTTTTTTTTTTTTTTAATGCTTCCTGTATTTGGTCTTATGCAGCAAACTTTGATTTCAGACTCCTCTTTCTCGAATATATAATGTTAAACGACCGATAAAATCGATGCCGCTTCAAGCCGTCCCGAATCTTTCAAAAGGTGACATTGGGGTTTCTCATATTAACATCAGTCTTCCGAATACACCATCAGATGGTGAATTTTTAGCTATGTCGCCTAGAACGCGGAACGCGGGTAGGCTTTTCTTTTTTTTTTTTTTTTTTTTTTTTTTTTTTTTTATATATTTCTATCATTTTGTAGGTTTTCCAAGCATTCCTGAAGGATTGGATTTTTATGTGAATCCGAACTCTTTGCAAGATCGATCAAGAGAATGATGGTAGGATCGGTGCACTTCAAGGAATAGATGGTACTCATGATTTTCGCGACCCACCTTGCAAATACCCGAGTATGATTAACGAAGGCATTTCGGCACTCAACATTGATGGTTTCCATGATGAAGATGAGGTGAATTCTGAGACTGTGAGAGCTAACATTTCGGAGATTGATCAAGAAATTCCAGCTGCTCCACCTTCATCGGCTTTAATTATCATTTCGCCTTTAGAAACAAATACTCGTCGGGTAACTCCAATTTGCTCTTCTCGGCCGGGTCCCCGCCCGGGATAACTCAAGAGTCCCCTTATTTGAAGGCTGCTTTGCAAGATGCCATGACTAATTATCTTCAGAAGTGTTTTAGAGACGTCTTGAAACATGGATTTTCTAACATCCGATCTTGGTGGGACGAAAATAATGTAATTCTTCAAAATGTGATTACCAGCTCATTCCGCGCAGATCCATCACCTTTGGTGAAACGTATGAACGTATTTCTTAAAGAAATTGACATTTATTTATCTGAAAGAACGCAACACTTGGAGTGTCCAACCTCTGAAGAAAAGGCCGAGCGGTTGAAGTTTTTGAATATTCAGCTCGAAGTGAAAGATTCTACACGTTCTTCACTGGAAGATAAAATTAGTCAGCTGGCTTCTGAGTTAGACAGACTCCGTGATGAACTTCAAACCTGTCGGGAACATGAGAGCATTCTTGGAACTGAAAAGGCCGCGTTGGAAGAATTACAGACTAGAGATGTTTCTAGCGCAGCATCCATTGACCAGAGAAGGAAGACCCTTGAAGATAGTTTCCTGCAAGTGATCAATGGCGAGTGATAAAATCGAGCCTTTATGATTTTCTTTAAAAAAAAAACATTGTATGGATTTTGATTTTCCATCGTTCTTTTTCTTCTCACGATGAACTTTTCTTTTTCTTGTTTCTTGGATATTTTTCTTTTGTTACTGTGAAAAATGGTAAACAAATTGAATGAATTTATTAGTTGTGACTGAACTTGAATTTATAATTTATCCAAGCTGCCTACGTACCCAAACGGGATCAAGTCGAACGTAGTTCGTTACAAGAACGAAAAATTCATTTTTTTTTTTTGAAGGGCCGTTCACAGTTTATCCTCTTGCGGGCCAGGAGTATCACAATGAAAATAAAACGTTTCAAGCGTAAAAACGCTTTAGAAATTTCCCATTGATAGGCCCGATTTGTAATCCATCTTTGTCGACGATCTTGTATGCTCCGTTTGTGAATGCATGGGTTACGACAAATGGACCATCCCATTTAGGTTGGAACTTGCCCCCTGTTTTTCTTGTGATTATGATTGGTCTGCGTACGCAAAGTACCAAGTCCCCGACTTGAAACGATCTTGGTCTCACCTTCTTGTTGAAAGACTTTGCCATCCGAGCTTGATAACATTCCAGATGCATTTGTGCTTCCAATCTCTTCTCGTCCAAAGCTTCTAATTCCTCCAATCGAAGACGGGCATTTTCCTCTCGTCGTCAAACCTTCTTGGATGGCAATCCGAAGTGACGGGATCTCGACACTCTAGTGGAAGTACGGCTTCCACTCCATACACTAAGGCAAAAGGAGTGGCTTGTGTTGGAGTCCGATACGTAGTTCGATAAGCCCATAAGACTTCACCAATTCTTTCATGCCAATCTCTTTTTGATTTGGAGACAACTTTTTTCAATAGGCTGCATAAAGTTTTGTTGAATGCCTCCTCTAGACCATTAGCCTTGCATTATACATGGACGAGTTGTATTGTTTAAATTCAAATTTTGCGCATAAGTTGTTTATGTGACTATTGCGGAAGGGCTTTCCATTGTCAGTGATGATGTATCGTGGGACTCCATATCGATAAATGATTTGGATACGGATGAAATCCGCAACATTTTCTTTCTTCACTTCTTTCAATGGTATGGCTTCAGCACTTAGAGAAGTAGTCAGTTCCAGCGAGGATATATGAATGTCCTGCTGAAGATTTTGGAGTTATGGGTCCAATTACATCAAGTCCCCATGCATCGAATGGCCATGAAGCTACTGTCGGATGTAATGGTTCCGGAGGTTGATGGATGAAATTTGCATGAACTTGGCAGGCTTCACATTTCTTTGCATAATCCATGGAGTCTTGTACCATAGTCGGCCAATAGTATCCCATTCTCTTTATTCGAAAATGGAGTTTGGGTCCGGACTGGTGAGCACCACGTATTCCAGTGGGCTTCTTCCACGACACATGTTGCTTCATCATTACTTAAACATCGAAGGAAGACTCCATCAAATGATCGTCGATAAAGCGTTCCTTTATAAAAGACAAAGCGGGATGCACGTCTCTTAATTTCGGTTTTTCGCCGTGGATTGTCTGGTAGCTTTTGATGTTGAAGGAAATTGATTATCGGTTGTCTCCAATCTTCTTTTTCCTCATCTTTGATTACTTCAACGCTATTATTTTCTTCCCTAACACCGGGTAGTAATGACGGAAGCACCCATCTTTGAGCAATTGAAATGGAGTGAGAGAAATCTTCATCCGTCCCTGGCTAGAACAAATGGCCAAATTAGCTAAGGCATCGGCTTCCTGTTTTCATTCCTAGGTATGAATTTGAGTTTCAACGAATCAAATCTTTTCATAAGAGTCGATGCATATTGATGATATGGCTTCAAGTCCGAATTACGGACTTCGTACTCGGCTAGAAGTTGGTTGACTATTAATTTAGAATCCCCAAAGACTTCCAGTGACGGACGTCCATATCTAACGCTGTTTCCAAGCCAATGATAAGGGCTTGATATTACGCCACGTTGTTTGAACATTTCTCCGTTAAGGCAAAAGAGTACGGCATAACAAGATCATGAGGAGTAACAAAGATGACTCCCGCTCCAAAGACCATAACTTCGGCCGCCCCATCGAAGTATAGCCTCCATGATGGTATGATTTCGATAAATAGAACTTCCTCATCCGGAAGGTCTTCCCGTAGTTCCCATTCACGGGACCGGATGGTCGAAGAAAATCTGCCAAGGCTTGTCCTTTGATGGCTTTTTGTGGAATAAACTTGATGTCGAATTCGGACAATAACAGCGCCCATTTGCCAATCCTTCCAGAAAGAATCGGTCTAGACATTATGTACTTTAAAGGATCAACCTTTGAAACAAGATTGATCGTGTGTGATAGCATATAATGTCTTAATTTTTTAGCCGCAAAAATTAACGCAAGACATATTTTTTCAATAGGTGAATATTTCATCTCGGCGCCTACCAGTGTCCGGCTCAAGTAGTAGAGTGCATTCTCCTTTCCTTCATCATTTGCTTGGACAAGAAGTGCTCCTAGAGAATATTCTTGTGCTGCAACATAAAGAATTAGTGGCTTCCCCGGGACTGGAGCTATAAGTACTGGTGGATGAGATAAATATTGTTTGATGCTTTGAAAAGCATTTTGACATGTATCATCCCATTCGAACGGTACATCTTTCTTTACCAATTTGTTGAATGGATGGCAACGTCCAGCAAGGTTAGAGATAAATCTCCGAATGTATGCGAGTTTTCCTTGAAGACTCTTCAACTCATGCACATTTCTTGGTTCTGGCATGCTGATTATGGCGTCAATCTTTGATTGATCTATTTCAATGCCTCTATGTCGAACAATGAAACCAAGAAATTTTCCAGATGTGACACCAAATGCGCACTTCAGTGGATTCATCTTTAATTGATGACGTCGAAGTCTTTCGAAAACATCTCGTAAGTCTTGTAAGTGATTGTCACGTTCCTTTGTTTTTACGACAAGATCATCTACATAGCATTCTACATTCTTATGCAACACGTCATCGAAGATTTTCTGCATTGCCCGTTGGTAGGTTGCCCCCGCATTTTTTAATCCAAACGGCATAACTTTATAACAAAATATGCCTTTAGGGGTACGAAATGCTGTAAGTTCCTCGTCTTTCGGATTCATGCGTATTTGGTTGTATCCAGAAAATCCGTCCATGAAAGATAAGACTTCATACCCAGTGGTTGCATCCACCATCAACTCTATTATTGGAAGTGGAAAGTCATCCTTTGGACATGCTTGATTTAAGTCACGAAAGTCAACACATATTCAGAATCGTCCATTTTTCTTCTTGACAGAACAATATTCGCGATCCAAGTTGGGTACTTGACTTCACGTATGAATCCAGCCTCGATAAGTTTGTTAACTTCCGCTTCGATTTGAGGAACGAGTTCTGGTCGAAATCTTCTTTGAAGTTGTTTGATCGGCCGAACTCCATGTCTAACTGCAAGGTGATGTACTGCAACCCTCGGATCTAACCCTGGCATTTCTTTGTAAGACCAAGCAAATACGTCTTTGTATTCTTGAAGCAAATGGGTGTACTCCGATTCTTCCTTTTGACTGAGGAGAGCACTTACAAACACTGGTCTTGGGTCTTCTTCGGTCCCCGTGTTTATTTGTTTCAAGTCATCCACGTAGCTTGTCCCCCTTCTTCAAACGTAAGTGGGGCCGATTCAGGTTCATCTCGTTGTGGCGAGTTTTCGTGCTCGTGTTTTGAGTTGGGAGCTTCTTCAAAAGCTATATGATTAACGGAGACCTCTTCTTCGTCCTCATCATTCTTCAGAGAAGGGTAAACCTTTTGACGTTGTAGTCTTCTCTTTGATGGTTGAGGCCTTGGACTTGGATCAGAAATCTTAGTTCCAAGTCGAGAAAATGCAGATTGTCTTCGAGATGACTTTTGGGGAGCTTGTGCGTTAGTATCAATTTGAGTAGAAGAAGAAGGATCCTTACTTAACCTTTGGAAGACAGAAACTTTACCTTGTATGTCAACCATTTGGTAGGGTTCCCTTTTTAACCTTTTAAACACCGAAACTCTGACATTCTCACTTTCAATTCAATCGAACACTGAAGGTTTCGGCTGTTCAGGTTTCTCTCCTGCGACCTCGTAGATTTGAATCATGATTGGGTTCGAAGAAACCTTCTTGACCTTAATCTTTCTTGGTGGATTTGGATCATACCCCAAACCATACCTAGGTTGCGCCATGAGGGTTCCGTCAGAATGAGAAGGGACACGCCCACCCGAAAGGATAGCATCGAGATCACCCAATATGCGAGGCTCCCCTTTTCCAAATCCGGCATTCTCAAACAAATTTTTGACTTGGGGATTATAATACCCTTTGAAGGTCTGTTTTGGCGCATCGGCTCCAAGCTTATTTTGTTTGGATGAGCTAGAAATACCGAGTTTTGATATGTCCGAATAGACGTCGAAGCTCCCACTGTTGATTCGTGGTCTCCCGGGATTGCCATGAGTTGGTGGGGCATAAACAATTTTGGAATGCTAGGTATTGGAAGAGTTAACTCTTTCCTCAATACTTCAACATCGGTCGATTCTATTTGAGGTGTTTTACCTTTAGAGAACTCCTCAGATGTAAGTCTTGATTTACCTTTGATGATTTGATGAGGTTGAACAACGCCGGATGTATTATCATATTCAGCATCTCCATTAACTTTGTATACGGCCATGGTTAACCCCGCAGAATTACATTCTTCATCCTCCACGTAAAATTTGGCGTCAGCAAAATAAGATTCTTCTTCGAGGAATGGTTTAGACTCAGCTACCACACATTTGACTTCTCCATCTCGACTGTATTTGAAACATTGGTGCCAAGTCGAAGGTACAACTCCGGTTTCATGTAACCAAACACGTCCCATGAGTAATTCATATGATGTTTTGGCATCAATGACGTGGAAGAGAGCTGAGGAAATTAACTCCTCTATTTGTAACTTCAAACGAATCATGCCAACGGCTCGTTGACCCTTTTGGTTGAATCCTTGGATCATAATTTTGCTCTTGGATAGATCACCGACATTAATTCCAATTCTCTTCATTGTTTTGATCGCATAATGTTGACAAAGCAGATCCGCAATCGATCATTATGCGATTTATCTTGCATTCTCGAATATGACCACTAACATAGAGTGGTCTATTATGCAAACGAGAGCCCAGTTGCAAATCTTCGTCGTCAAATGTGATAGTGGCCATACAGTCTTGTCGGGTTGTGGATCCAATATGTTCTAGGACTTTGCCTTCGTATTCTTCTGGATCTATCAACGCTGCGATTAGAGCTATTCGATCGTCAAAAGGAAGTTTAAGAGACTCTGCTAAGCTTGTATTGGAAGGAATATTATTGAGTCGCGAGATAGTTTTCTTCTGTTTTGAACTCTTTCTCAATTCCTTTCTTGCTTCGTCTTTCTCCTCTACATTGACAACATTGGAGGTAAAACATTCGTTGTCGAGGAAACCTTTAGGAAGGTAATCACCCAGGGTTAGCAGTCTAGGAAGAATGCGTGAAGCAGCTTCTACTCCTGTTGATTTAGTTGGCACTTTTGACTTGGTTTTAGACCTCCTCCTTTGATTGTTTCTTGTTTTCAGTTTCTCGTCACAAATAGTAGAACCAGAGAAGTGTGGGGCCTTTCAATGACGTCCTTTTACAAGGGTCCATCCTTCCGACCTTCTTCTAGTATTACCTTTTCATTAGGTCGAACTTGCATACCTGATGCCCCCAACTTTGGTCCTACAAGAGGCGTAAAAGGTGGTATCTTACTTGTTTTGTCTGATATTTGGTATTTCTCCTTCTTACTTATGAAGGTAGACCAGCCATCACCAACCTCATCTTCGAACTCTGAATTAAAATCCCAAACATCCAAATCGTCTGTCATAATTTCGTAAAAGGTTAGACGATTGGGTGCACGTAGTCCCTCCATCCCTGGGTAGATGTAACTGATAGTGATTTCCCCGTCTACTTCAAACTTCACTGGGATGGCTCCTTCTGGAAGTTGTGGTCCAAACTCCTCAGCCAGAGATTTATTGGCATCGCATATATGAGAAAATGTATGTTCCCATTTTGCACTGGGGGTTGGATCAAACGACCCAAACGAAACCATCGAGCAACAAGAAGCTTAGGCTTTCTCCCGTTTCAAGTTTGATCTTATTTTCTTTGTCCAAGCGAACAATAAGATCTTTCAGCACAAAACATTTTTCCACCGGGTGACTGATGATCCTGTGAAATCTACAATATTTAGGATGATCGACCTTACCTACTTCCTCTCGGTCTCTTTGGGGTCGGTAGTTCGATAATCTTCTGTTCAAGAAGTTGATCTAAGATTCCAGGAACTTCGTAATCGAAAATGGATACTCCTTCTCTTCGAGTTCTTTCGCAGTCACTTGACCTCTACTTTGGACTAAACCTTTGGTAGGTCTCGAACTCTGGTTTTGGTTTTGGGTTTGATCTCGTCCCTTGGAAGGCTACCTTTGCAGGGATAGTGGAAATTGTCATTACCTCTTTGGGCTTACCTATCTTGAAGTCCTTCTTTATTTCTTTCTTGGGATCTTTCTTGTCACGTGGATCACTTGGCAAGTAACTTCCATGCCTTGCAATTTGGAGCTCCAGGTCATGAGCACGTGTCGCCAACTCTTCAAAGGAGTGAGGCATATTTGCTTGAAGATTGTAGAGTAACCCCCAATGCATGCCTTGGACGCACATGTCAATGGAAGAGGCTTCGCTTATTCGTTCTTTGCAATTGAGCACGAGGTTTCTCCAGCGTTCGATGTACTCTACCATCGGCTCTTCCTTGCTCGCTTTGTTCGAGCAAGTTCGGGAAAGGGCCGACAATCCGCTTTGGTCTTTGTAGAAACGTGTTAGGAATTCCCTTTCAAGTTGATCCCAACTATCAATTGACCCAGCTTGTAAGTCGGTGTACCATTCGAACGCAGCACCTTTGAGGGAGCGTACAAACTGTTTCACCATGGTGTCATTGTAAGTGCCTGCATTGTTACATGTCTCAATAAAATGAGCAACATGTTGCTTTGGGTTGCCCTTCCCATCAAAACATTGGAATTTTGGAGGTTGGTAACCGAGTGGCATCTTTATCTCGTCGATTCGACGACTATATGGCTTGGCATACACCAACGAAGATTGCATTGAACCACCATACTGGGCACGAATGGTGTCCGCAATCATATGTTGAAGTTGGTGGACTGATAGAGAGCCAACAGAAAGTTGAGTAGTATCACGCAAAACGTTTTGCACAACTGTTCGATCATGTATATCTTGTTTCTGTTGGCGTTCTTGGACTTCCGGATCCTTACTTTTGGAAGATTCTGGATTTTCTTGATCTTCTTTCGCTAGATTTTGCAGTTCTAGCTTGTGCATGAGTGCAGTAACCTCGTGCGTCTTTCTCTTCTAGTGACTTCGTTAGTTTTTCAATGGCTAAAGCCATTTGTTGGATTCGATCATCCGAGCCTGAAGTCGCCTCCGTGACCATCACTGGCTCAAGTGATTCTTCAGACGAACTATAGTCCCCCCACCTTTGTAGAGAAGTGGTATGAGGGGATCCGGACAAGGATCTGCCACTGGAGATGGAGCCCGAACGAGAATTTTTCGCCGAACTCTTGGTCTTTTCTGTTGAACGAGAACTTGGCTTTGTGAAAGCAATTTTCATTCTGCCTTTGTTGGAGAACTTCTTTAGTGGTGGAACCAGTTGAGTTTTCCCACTTTTTGTTTGGGCTCGGTCGTGCAGAACGATTCACAAGTGTCTCTTAGAGATGAGTCATGGTTTGCTTCGCGTGTACGTGTGCCATTGTTGATGTAGTGGTTGACAGTTGAAAAAACTGTGATCAAAATATGAGAGGACAATAAGGTCACACTGTGAGTGCCAAGAAATTTGTACGACGGATTTCGCGTATTAAATACAAAACGTCACAAATTGTATTTTAAGAAATACAAATAAATGAGAATCTTCTTGTAATTGCAAAATTGCAAAACCCTCTGATTAATGATCTGAATGTTTGAAGACGAGGAGCCACGTGGCTTGAATCCGAGACTTCGAGAATTGTTGAGAATTTGATTTGCCGAGAACTTGACTTGTTGACACTTGAGTTTCGTAGCTTCGATTTGGACTTCAAACTTGGGCTTGATCTTGATTTGATTCGAAGAAGATTTTGATCTTCTAGGATTTGTTTGATTTGAAGGAGATTTTGATCTTCTTCGTGTTTGCCGAACTTGGAGTTGAGATGATTTCTTCTCTTCCTTCGGCTTTGGAATTTCTTCAACACTTCGTGATTTTCTTCTTCACTTTTTCCGCCCCCTCTTCAATGAACCTTTGACCTTATTTATAGGAGAAATTCGTGGCCAATTTTGGTAATCACATAATTAATTCAACTAAATTGATTATAATTGAATAATTATGGATTTAGAAAAAAAAGTAGGGTGGGCCTTTAAAATTTTATGGGTTTATTAAATTTTAGTTCAATTGGGCCGATTATTTAAATTGACCCAACCCATTATTTTATTATTATTATTTTTTTTTTAATGTCTACAATAAGTTCTTAGGCTAACATGTAAATAAATTGTTAATATAAGCAGATTTGTTAAGTCGAACAGGCTAGATTTAAACAAATGATATATATTTCAAGAGTGTTACAACTAGCCCGTCTAGCTCAGTCGGTAGAGCGCAAGGCTCTTAACCTTGTGGTCGTGGGTTCGAGCCCCACGGTGGGCGTTCTTCACTTTTTTGCTTTATATTTTTCCCCTTTTTAAATTACAGTAAATACAAGGAAAACGATCGAAACTAGGACCAATATTTTGAGACCATAAAGCTATTTAAATATTGGAATTTTGGATCATTCTTACAATGTAAATTTCGTTCTAATCATACACTAATTCTTCCGTAATCTTTGCTTGGGTTACCTTCACCTAAATTTCGAGCCTTTTTTTTTTTTTTTGCCTCGCTATCATGTTATACAGTCTTGTACAGTACAATACTATGTACCATCCTAAGCATTCATCTAAAATATGCGACTGATGCAGTGATGCCAATGGGTGATCAAGAAAGCTCAAAGAATCTGGTGACCTCCATTGCCCTTTGGAAAAAACAAAGCTTCTGCAAAATTGTAGTTTCCATGTTTATAGACACAAATTTCAGTATTTACTGCCTAAAATCTTTCCAAATAACCTCAAAATCCATCAAATGAATCTCTGTTTGAACTCGTAAGAGTTTTAACTCATCCCAACTAGTACAGAAGTCGTATGATAAGCAGGTGTGCCGATTACAAAATAATGACAGCCACCTAATTAAGTAGAAATAGCAATTAACATGCCTTAACTCCTAATCTTACCTAGAAAATGTGTTAGACGATACATGTGGAACAGCTCAAAATTTATGCTGTTTTCTTCAAAATTTGAACGCGGGCGTCAGGCTTCTTCGACTATGCAGCCCCTTTCGCTGTAAATTCAATTCAAGGGCCGGCTTGCCTCATATAGTTCCATAATTTGATCTTTAAGTATACTTTCTTCCTTGCTTTTTTTGGCATCTTTCTCCCAGCCAAACTCTTGCGGGGCATCTATTTCTTCATTTCCTGTGTTTTCGTTCACCCCCCTCTCAAGAATTTCCTTATAACTGCACTTCAAATTATCTGACTTGCCCTTTTTGCCTGCTGATTTCGCCTCATCTTGTGATAAAACAGACAACGGAGATGAAGTTGCTGACTCAAATGAAGAAGTACATGGAGATTCATCAGGACAATATGCTTCCTCGACTATTTTATTCCAATGTTCTGAAGTGTCTGCTATTGGTAACAATCTTTTTGCTTCTTCGGTTTGCAAGGCATTTGTAAGTACTTGTGAATAATCTACAGGGTAACAATCTGCCGATTCTGATTTGCTGCAATTCATATCAATCGTGATCTCCTTCTCCCTTGTATTATCCTTCGATCCCCAATGAGTAAACGCGTTGATAAGAAAAGTTAACCATGATATGAGCTGGTGCAAAACCCAATCTAGCAAAGGAAATCGTTGGATAAGTACAGGGAACGAGTTCAAAACATGGTCGAACTTTTCTGGTAGACATTCTGCAGCGTAGAAAAGATCATCAATCTTGTTAAACAAACGTTTGGATGGCGGGAAAATGAATTCCACAATGTTTTCAATAGCGAGAATACGATCATCAACGAAGGAGAGGCTTACTAGCCATTGATATTGCATTGCATATATTAAAGGCAACGCAGAATTGATCAATGGTGTTATCCTTTTCGCCATTGATCCTATAGGGTTATCAGAATCTTGTGCTTTCGTGCATACTATGTGGGCAGTTGCTAACATTGATGCCCCACAAATCTGTAATGGACGACGCCTAGTCGTTTCTCCGGTGGCTGCTGTTGATTCCTGAACAATTAAAACAAATCGAATGAGTCCCTCAAAAATCATAGAACTATAATGGCATTTTGGAGGGAAGACTATATGTTATTGGACAACATTAAGAAAGATAAAATAATGACAACATTAAGAAAGATAAAATAAGTTAATTCTTCTCCGTTGTAATCCTATCCAATACTGTGCACCAAATGTGCTGTGAATTAATCGATTTCAAACTCGAATGCATACATCGATGGAGCTAGCACCCGGTAAGCCGTGGCGACCAGCGGCCGCCCATGCTAGCTCCGCTGAAATTTTTTTCCCTTATATCGGGCGGTCATCGAGCGTCGGCCATAGCTCAGATGGATCCGCCCCAGCTCGGATGAATTTCTGGATCCGTCACTATTATGCATACGTGCATTGAATAATACTAAAATGGCCATCGATCTATCTAGAATTTTAAATGAGCAGCAGAGAAATCTACTAGAAAATGCATGGATGAAGGGAAAAATAATTCAGAGATAATTAATCTGAGCTAAAATTGATTAAAATAGCAAAATAAGAGATTATTTCGTAGCAAAAATAATCAATTTTCAGCAAAAGAAATACCATATTCAAGGGGAAAACTCCAAATTTCAAGATTATTCTAAGAATCCACCACATGAAGACGAATACGAGTGCCAGCGGAGTATCTGATTAAGAATTTCATGGGTAGTTCATTCGGTTCATTTTAAGAAGAAAAAATAGAGAACGAAATTGAAACTCGCAACAACCTATAAATTGGAAGGTAATTTGTTATGCTATGGCGTTCGTGTCATTTCAACATGGACCTTGCTAATTGTACAAAAGAATTTGTACAAAAATGTTGACAAACACTCACATGTGGGGGGGCCCACTTTTTATTTTCAATTTTTTATTCATGTGGGGCCGACAATCATGTGAGTGTTTGTCAACATTTTTGTCAAATTATTTTTGTACAAGTAGCTTTTTTCTTTCAACATCCACAATAGTTTTCCATTTGTCAAGCGAACAGAATTTAATGATTGAAAAAAAAAAAGTGACTGACAAAATTAAATTCAAGAAACCACTTAAAATTGAACCATAACTTAAGTGGCCCCAGCAATTTTTTTAAAGAAACTAAGTTAACTATTGAATTTAATTTATTTGGATCAAAATGCATGCTGAATAAATTCAGTACTAAAAAATAAAATAAAATTAAAATCTTATCTATTGTAGTATTGAGTCAAGTCTTATCATAACACCACCATGTTTCAGGTGAACTGGAGAGTTGGGCAGTCTCAAAAGCCTTAATGTTATGTAGAAAAGAGACATATGGCTATACATGTATATACATAATCCAAGAAGGTTACTGGATATTCGATGGCTCTCTCGCGACCCTTCCTTTTGTCACAAGTCATTAACAGCAGTAACGTGCCTTGTCTGTCAAGCAACTCAAGTTATGACTCCGAAAGGGAATTTTGAATTTGTTACTGTTCACCATCTTCCCAACTTTCCCGGAGTAGCTGATACCGAAGAACATTTCTGCCACCCTTTCGTTGTGGCATTGAGTTGAGTTTTGCTAAAGCAGATGAACTCTGAAAGCTATCAGGAATGAATGAAGTCAAGGGTGAGTCAAGCTCATCGAGTTCATCATCACTCGTATATGATTTTTTGAGTACTGATGATCCGCTTCTTTCAAGGAATCCGGTTCCAACCTCACCCATAACAAAATTGAGTGAAGCTGCTGGAGGTGGTGAGTAAACCTTAGGACTTGCAGTGCACGGATAGCTGGTGAGCGACTCTACAGAAGCATCCGGGATTTCCTTCATCAAGAAAAAATATGTAAAACAATGCCATACACAATAATACAGACAACCATATAATATATTAATTGCAATCTGTACGATCATATAGTACTAAGTAGCCACGTGCATATTCGACTTTCTTTCAAGTTATTGGTAATATCGATGAAGTTCTTTGCTCGTTTGATATCTGTTTATATCAGTCAAACCACTTTTTATTCACATATTTTGTGGGATCCACAAGTATTAACCACTTATCTGCCACTTATAACTAATTATAATTTAAACCAATTGTAAACAACTCCCAAACATGCTTAGTTATGGAGCACCAACCTCAGAATCCAGACACTCAATGATGTTCTGCGGAATGGGGTCTGGACAGAATTCATCTGGAACAAAATTACTAAAAACCCTCTTAATCAATGTTGGATCAAATGTTGGGCAAACCTTCAAACAAGAAAATCAAGAACTATGAAAAGAAATGAAATGGAATATATGTGTAGTATGAAAGATTGCTGTAGTAATGACTCACCTCTTTTCTGATGGAAGCATCAGCTAGCATTCCGAATGGAAGCATCATGAGGTCACTCAAACCATGGAGGAGACGGAATGCCTTGAAGGATTTTGATCTCTTGTCATCAACAAGAAAATTATTATCCACAGGTACGTCATCTTCTATGCCAAAAAGATCAGCAAGCCATCTGGACCAATTGCCAACCTACCAGCATGGAAAAAGAAATTAAGAACCACAATACACGAGTGAGTCAAGGGCAAAGAAAGTAATGGTGAATAATACCTTTAGTGGGGAAATATTTTAAGAGAAACAAAATTGTTCAAAATGCTTAGTGTTGGATGGATTTTGTTAAAGTTGAAGGAAGAAGCCACATTGTAGAACAATAAAACCAGAAAAGGACCATTCAGGACAAAAAATTAGAAACAAGAAGAGAAATTATAACATCGACTATTTAGAAGGAAGCAAGGTCACCTTCGTCATTTTTAATACCAAGTATTTTTTGTCATCACATTATTCAAGGAATTTTTTTGCATCCAGTGCAGTTAAGTAGAATATGGTTCCAGAAACTAATATCGGCAGATCCACTAGGTCTGGGGGATGTTCCCGATTACATACTTGAGAACGAGTATGTATAAATTATAACCTGCACTTACCAAAAACTTAAAAGAAAAATGTATCCATCATGTTTGACAAGAAAGGCTGGTGTCTGGCATAAGACATAATATTTCGTAAAAAAATTCTTCCATACTTACAGCATTTTTTAATTGTGCACCAGCTCCGAAGCTTGATTTTCCAGCAGGAATGGGGAGAACCTTAGAATCAGTAATGGGATCAGACACAGGATCTGTCGGCATTTCTTCAGCAGATTCACGAAGAATGGCATTGAACATGGCCACGTCCAGCCTATCAACTAACTGCTCCATTACCTGAAAAAACACAGGAAAGTATTAACATGCTATATTTAGTAATAGCATGCACTTAATCACAGTTCAGCTATAAAAATGACGGAGTTTCAGCCTTTCAGTGAAAAAAGGCACAAGATCTCCCTTCACATAAAAAAAAATTGTGGGACGTTATTATATCCAAAATGTGTTCTTTGAGCTTTCTTTTGAAAGCCATGTTCTTGAAGACCAAAATGATTTGACTCTGTTCAAATTTTAGTGCACGTTAGGTAAGCAATGCTAGATTGGACTGGACAATAAAGTGAGCAAGATTTTAGCTTCTATCGGTGCTATTGCCATTAGAGTACATCCACATCTAAAGAATAAATGACTTTCGCTTTGAGCATTCTTTTATATCTGGATATACCAGTCTTGACAGCACAGACAAGCAGCCACAGTCATGCCCTCCTGCTCGAATTGGACAAAGCCTTTCACAAGCATCTTTAAATGCCTTTTTCCATAATTCCGTAGAGAAATTTCCCGGCTCGTGATTCCCCAAATTATGTCCTCTTCCATATGTTTTCTTTTTACTTGAGCCTGTAGTTCTACCACTAATTTTTGCAACTATTGGCTGCATATGTGGAGTAAATGTCTGCAGAGGACAAAATGAGAATGCTCGTGATTATCTAAGAATCTATTTAGCAAAATAAGAACTAGAGAACTGAAAAACAACCTGCCACCAAACAGACTCAACAATTCGAGAGAAGATCCAAGATTCAATCTTTTCCAGTGCAATAAGGAACATTAATATATCCTCCCAGTCGTCAGATTCTTCAACTGATTTATTCTTCTCTTTCTCCATCCCGGAGTTAGCAAGAAATCTAAAAGTCAATCCAGGTTCAGCGCCATTACTTTTTATGCCTGGGCCATCAGTACGTGGCATTTCTGCAGCAGCCTGGCTAACAATGGCTCTCAACATTATTGAATTTGACAACCAGAAGGTCAACCTACAAAAAAAATGCTGCTCGTAATGGAGTCATTATTTGGAAGAGGATTTCTAGGAAACGTTACAACAAAATAAACTAAGCTACAGATAATTGTTAATTCTGTACAGCATGACTTACTTCACTAACTCCTACGCAAGCACTGGAACAGACATTTACCTTGGAACATCATTTCCACACGCTTTAGAAACCAAAACTAACCCAGACAAAGCAGCTCTTGCTGCATTTGCCCGTTTAGCTTGGGATCCTGCTCTGCAAGCATGAAGATAAAATCTGGAAAGTCGTCGAGCTGGAGCATGGACTTTATTACTAGAACTTGTGTGCTCAGTAATTATGGAATATATTCCAACTTCAACAGCTGCAGTTTCTCTCAGTTCTTCCTCCAGCATCTCAATTCTAGACTTCCATTCATTTTTACTTTCTGAAATTTTATTTTTTGGTTCTTTTCTTACAGTTGTGACGTTAACTTTCCTGTTATTTTGAGAGTCAGGAATATCAAGATCTGTTCCTTTTTTCCCACCTGCACTGCTGCCTACAAATCCATTCCCTCGAATGGAGCTATGTATCTGGACAGACTTTGCATGCTTTAATCGAGCATTGTTAGTACTAGAACCCATAATTCCTGGTGCTTTCCTATTGGGAACAAGAGTATCACTTCTCATTGTTACCTGCCTGCTGCAAGCTTCTCCCCCCAATTTGATCTCTGGGAAATGCAAAATCTCTTCCATTATCTTTTCATCATGTCCATTATTTATTTGTTCCCTTTTTTCTCCATCATTCACCAGACCATTATGTGCATCATTTATCGCTCTGGCTTCTTGTTCCACTATCTTTTCCTGAGAGGCGTAAGAGCGATTGACAGACTTTGAGTCCAAAATGGCCTGTGTAGAATTATCAGATGACATAAATTTAGGTAAAAATCTAACAGAGGGTTCGTCCTTTACAGACTGTTGAGTGATTTCATTAATTTTTGCTTTGCTTTTAGCAATCTCTTCATTGGCATCACGGGTAACACTTCCTGTCTGAAGAGTTCCCACGCAGTAGCTGGACTTCCCGTTTATATCTTGGAAACCTGTGAATGAGGGAGAAGACTCTATGGAAGGGGTAACAGAGTTCCTCTTGACAGATGTCATGCTTCTTTCAGAAAATTTGGATAAAGAAGCATAATTTTGTATACGGTTTCCAGCATCTGAGGATACATCAATTGATGAAGGACATATACTCCACTTTGGCTCTTGAGTAGGATCGGTCCCAGCATTTAGCAATCCAGTTCCATTCTGCATTTAGTGGCAAATAGATATTACACAGTACAATTACTCAAATAGGGAGTGAAAGATAATAAAAAATTTAAAATTAAGAAAATTCTAAATTCAATTGGCTAATCCATATAAACTATATTATGTTTGAAAATAAGCAAAAAATCAATAATTGAGAAAATGTAATTACCTTCTCATTTTGGGATGGTGAAGCTGTTGCGGCCTCAAAGGTTGATGATACAGCAGTCCTTGTTGAATGGGAAGAAGTATCATCATCAGTAAACGAGGCAATTTCCGAGTCATTATCATCATTGTCTAGGGATGCTGCTTTTGATAAGCGACTACTAGGTGATGAATTCGAGCCATCTTTTTCAACTGGCTCCAATCTAATAAACAAGGCCGGTTGCGCTGAATTCTTAGAACTCTTCTTGAAGTTTAAAGGAACACAAATGCTTAAGATTTCTTCAAGTACTCCAAAATCGGCAAGATTTAATAAAGCTGTCCCCAATAATTGTCCTTTACTTCCCTTGTCCTTTTGAGGCTCAAACAAGCTGAACTCCAAGTATTTCTTAAGAAACTTATCACGTGCCTTTTTATCTTGGCGAAGAGTAAACGGAAGTATGAAAGACTCGTTGAAAGAAATATTGGTATTCCCAGCAACAGAAATAAAGGATCCCGAATTTTTATCACCATTTTCCCATTGAAGCAACACAGTTTGAACGGATCTCAGAGATTCTGTTGGAGGCCAAGGCCTAATCTCCTGTAAGTGCACTATGTACTCAACTTTAACAGAAGCACCCTTTCTGTGCTTTGACCTCAGCCCAAGAACCATGGCTTAACAACAAAAATCTCGAAATTGTAGCCGGTTATGTTTGATCAACTACAATCTAGTCAAGAAAACCAAAATTTATTGTGTCCCTGAAAATAATATCGTCAATCAGCACATATAATCTATAAATGTAAATATAGTGACTGGTTGAAACACCAAATCTACTCATTCAAGCAGTTTATTATTAAAAAAAATCTCCAAAAAAATGTGGAAATTACAGACTCAGAGCAGGCATAAACTTTTAACGCTTAAGCAAAACAGAGATGTTAAAGTAGATCAAGCTGATAAAAATAAAAGAATTCATCTCAATCAGAACCAAATAACAATCTAAAAACAACCATTTTCACATTACCAAAATAATCTACTGTAACAGGAGCCAAAAAAGGTAAAAATGAAGAACTAAAGGCCTCTAAATCGACCAAGATACAAAATGCAAACAATTTAAGAACAAATCAACACAATATTATCACATTGAAATGACCCAGATAAACAAAAGTTCAGTGTCTTAACCTGTAAGGAAGATGAATGCAATGAAATAACAAAACAGAATGCTGCTATGAGCACTGCTTTAAAAGGCTAGTCCTTTTCTTCAAATTGTGAAATTTTATTATTGAATGATCCTTCTGTGTTGTTTTCTAAGGAAGTAAAGACGGGTAAAATGAGAGACAAAGTGGGCACCGAAAGAAAAGTCGGGAACTGAGGGAAGAAGTAGGGGAGATTCACGTGTGTGCAGTGTGTGAAAATTCCTTAAAAGTTATTATCTCGTACGGCAACATCATATCCAAATTATTCTTTTTCTCTCTGAGAAATTAGCAAAATAAGCAGCTTATTTATTTGGAGTTTTTATTTTTAATTAAGATTAATTCAGAATATTTTCTTTCTATTTTAATAGTGGATTTTGGGTGTCATACGTACTTTTGCAATGTGATAAAAAGCTTGTGTTTGAATCAAAGCCTCGTTTGGTCCATTTTTTTTTCCATTACATTATATTAATTTTTTTCTCTCTTCGTTTCAATAACACATTTATCAAATAAATTTGGAATAGTGATTGATATGAAAAGTTTTAGATTTGTGTGTACTATTATTTTATTTTGAGAATGTGTTGTTGAATTAAAGAATGAGAATGAGAAATTAATGGGTGTCAAACGGGGGCAAATGCTAAATTTTAGAGCCTGTTTGAGCCTCATTGTTTGCCCAAAATGCATTTTAAAATAATATTTTAATGGAGAATATGAGGTAAATAAGAAAAAAATTTGAATTTGCGTGTAATATTACTTTGTTAAAAAATGTGTAGTGAAAAATAGAAGAGAGAAAAATATATTTTGAAAATAATGGACATCAATCAAGAATTTAATATACTGAACTATAAGTTATATCGTAATTGTATCAAATAGTACATAAAAAGGAAAAATAAAAATACTTAAAAAAAGATTGTCAAATAAATCAATCTATTATGACTGTCGAGCTATAATAAAGAATTGTTATATGGGAAAAAAACTATCACATTTTTCAAAAACAATTTTTCAAATGTAAAGCATGTCTAATCGATAGACATGGTTAAAAGTACGTCTAAATATACAGGTTTGTGTTACATGTACATAATAATTTACAAAATGGTCCATCGATAGATGTGACAAGATTTAATTTGATCAAAATCTCAACAATTAAATAATTTCCCTATTTATATTTTGACACATTATAATTATATAAAACATTATATAAATGGTTATGTACCAAAAGTATTTCTCGAATGGATATTCTAAGAGCTCTTAATATCAACGAATATGTCGAACGTGAAAAATATTTACATTCATCGAACTCTTCTTTCACAATTAGTATATATCACCCTTGCTTTGTTGTTCAATGAAGATGCGATGTATTTTATTATGTTAGACGATAAATCAAATCTCATGAAATACGTACAACTACTTGTATTTAACGAATAAATTAATGTATAGTGCACCATTTGAAGCAGCCACGTTTTTAGGGTGATGATAGAGAGTATGAGATGCCTATTGGTGGAGGTTGGAATTGGATCCATCATGATAGTGCGAGACACTATTATCATGTGTATTTTGCATAAGACAATGTTAATTTTATTAATATCGTACAACTATGTAGTCTTTTTTTCCTTAAATAATGTTTAATATTGTCAAGTCTATTTTACCAAACAAGACACGAGAATTCTCCTCATATCTGACCGTTTAAAAGTAATTTAACTCTTGATAATGACTTTGAGGAGTGAAGATCAAATCTTCTTCCTCGAATTAGCCTCTAAGAAAACTTAAAAGACCTCGTCTATGGTGTGTTCTATAAAATAAACTTAAGTCTAAAACTTTGTTGCTACGAATTAGAGCCATTATGACGTGAATATCTATCACATCCTAATTTACGAACCATGGTGTTGGGGTTCAAACCCTAATCGTCTACAACCGGCCCAAGAAAGATAAAAATAAAATCTATCAAACCTAGATGGATAAATGATCAATTTTCCCCATTTATTAGATAATAAGATCACCGAGATATCGTAATTCTTTGTCGAACTTATTGCAATTCCATTGTAGCTTATTGAGCACCTTTGACGACCATTATTTCAAAACTCTTTAATTTTTATGCTCATTTTCAACCACATATTTAAAAGATAAAATATTTTACGCGTAAACCCAAATTTTTTTCCCTACTTCTAATCACACATTCTCCAAAATATACATATTCAAAACTCTATTTTTTTAAAATAATGACCATCAAACAGTGACTGAATAACCCCTCATAGTAATCGTAAAGTGAATGAATGCAAGATCCAAAACGTGATTCCTAATCCCACAAGTATTGAGCATGTTCATGTGCAGTCCATCGACTCATCTCTCTTTCAAAGAAGATTTCCCACTACATGTAGCCATGAAGAACTTCGATGACAAGAAGAGTTTATTATTGAGGTCAATTGTCCAAGTTCATACCTTGCATCCCATTGGAGTCGGTGAAGCCACTTATAATTACAATTCTCATTTTTGTCTGCTCTTGCCGTCCAACTATTCACTACTAGGTGCCAAACATATTCTTGAGTTTATAAGAAACCAATTATAGTTCTGAGAAGCTTCACCGACTCCAATTTGCCCCTGTTTGGCCCCCATTTTTTGGGCTTGAAAATTTGTAGAATAGTGATTGATGGGAAAATGTGTGATGGAAAAGTTTTAGATTTGTGTGTAATATTATTTTATTTGAGAATGTGTGGTTGAGATGAAGAGAGAAAAAAAATTAATATAATAGAATGAGAAAAAATGGGGCTCAAACGGGGGAAGATGTTAAACAAGAAATGGGTCAATTGTGATTCTTTCAAAGGGTACACCATGTGACAGTTAATAGCTCTAATGATTTTGGTGAATGAAAGGGATGCAAATTACTTCCAAGTCCACAAAATCATCATCAGAACATTGAAACACAGAAAAAACTTGGCCATATGAACTGCAGATATAAATGTTGCATAGAGAAGTAGAATCAATAATGAGAACATATATTACATCCCAGCAATTCAACAGTTCTGATTCTGGCCAAGATTAACATGCAAAGCAGGGCTCCCATGAATGCGAAGGCACGTGATACATTAATGGATATAATTTTAGGTGAAAGAAATTATTGAACACGTGAAGATGTATCACTTTTGCGAGTAGATATATGAGCCCTCAAAGCATGAGTAGTGAAACATCAGAAAGGCGTTCAAATTATTGAGCAAAATAGTTAAAGAGACAAACTGACAACAATGTTCTTTCATGGGCTGAACTTACATCCTCATGCAACCAGAACAAAAGGCAAATTTTAGACGCATCAAGAAATAGTCATAGAATCTAAATGCAGTTATGTCCAGTACAATCATTAATTAAACACACTGCTTCTTGGAATGGATGGCATTCTGAAATGACTCCACTTTTTGTAAGTTTATTCAACTGGACTAGTTTGCATTTCCCTGCAAAAGAAGAATAATGGACAATATTGCATAATATTTCAGGTAACTAATCAGAAAAAAGGGGAAATAAACATAATTGCACCTCTGTTGACAGAATATTGGTGCACTTCCATGCCAGAGAAGATGGTGCATTATGCAATCTAGATTGTTCAAACAACAGGCTATTGATTTTTATGCAGAAATTTCCCTGTAATTTTTCGACTAGTTGTCCAAACAACTTTGATCACACAAACAAACATTCGTCCAAATTCAAAAAGGAGAGGAAGAGACAAGTGCATTAAAAGAACAGGAGGATCTTAGTTACATTGACTAGTGTTGGTGGTGACCAATACTAAGATATACCACATTACTGAAATCTAATACGAACCATGCCCTTTGAAGAAAATAGAGAAATATTATAGTCTTGGAGGGTAGAAGTCATTCTATGCTAAGCTAAGGTCTTATAATATGCTAGTGGATTATCGTGAAAAGAATGGCAGCTACCATCTAAGACCATAATCATTTCTTTATTTTTTTTTTTCAAACGATCTCTAGTGGATTATCGTGAAAAGAACGACATAAATTCAAAGGGCATGCAGTATTGAATAAGACTCGGCATGGTCAAGGAAGAAAAAGAGTTTAAAATTTTGTCAATGCAATGTCTATTCCTCAATACTATGCGTAAACAAGTACAAAAAGTTTATAATACCAACCTGTATAAAAGGATCAAGCAGCAGCAGCCTGCTGTAACTCTCTCTCAGCATGCTCCCTGATCCTCCGCTCAAGCTCTGGTCGGAAGTGCCTAATAAGACCTTGAACTGGCCAAGCAGCAGCATCACCTAAGGCACAGATTGTGTGTCCTTCAATCTGCTTTGTCACCTCATGTAGCATGTCAATCTCCTCCAACTTCGCATTTCCCACCTTCAATCTCTCCATGATCATCCAGAGCCATCCTGTACCTTCTCTACAAGGTGTACACTGACCGCAACTCTCATGCTTGTAGAAGTAAGATAGCCTTGCAATTGCATCTACAACATCTGTTGACTTATCCATCACAATTACAGCTGCTGTTCCCAAACCAGACTGCACAGCTTTGAGCGCATCGAAATCCATGAGCACGTCTTCACATATCTGCTTGGGAAGTAAAGGAACAGATGAACCGCCTGGTATAACTGCAAGTAAATTGTCCCATCCACCACGTACACCGCCACAGTGTCTCTCTAAAAGCTCTTTCAATGGTATACTCATCTCCTCTTCAACAGTACAAGGCTTGTTTACATGGCCTGAGATGCAAAATAGTTTTGTACCAGAATTATTTTTCCTGCCAAAGCTAGCAAACCATTCTGGCCCACGCCTTAATATGGTGGGTGAAACAGCTACTGTTTCCACATTTGTAACAGTCGTTGGGCAACCATATAGACCTGCATTAGCTGGAAAAGGAGGCTTCAACCTAGGTTTTCCTTGTTTCCCCTCGAGGCTCTCTAGAAGAGCTGTTTCTTCACCACAAATATAAGCACCGGCGCCAAAGTGGATATGTACATCAAAATCATAACCTGATCCACATGCATTCTTCCCCAATAATCCGGCCTCATAAGCTTCTCTCCTGGCCTTCTCAAGGTTCAACCTTTCATTCACATATTCACCCCGAATGTAAATATATGCAGCTCTGGCCCTCATTCCAACTCCAGCAATTAGACAACCCTCTAGTAATTTGTGTGGATCATGGCGCATAATTTCTCTATCTTTACAAGTTCCAGGTTCACTTTCATCAGCATTAACAACAAGGTATGAAGGACGACCATCAGAAACCTTTGGCATGAAGGACCATTTAAGACCAGAAGCAAATCCAGCACCACCACGTCCACGAAGTCCAGATTTCTTGATTTCATTGACAATCCAATCAGTTCCCTTGAGTACTAGGTCTTTTGTTCTATACCAGTCTCCTCGTTTCATGGCACCTTTGAGAAAGGGGTCATGCAACCCATAAACATTTGTGAAAATACGATCCTCATCTTTCAAGCCACCAAAATGAGTTTTCTCTGGAGGTGGTGGAGGTGGCGGAGGCTGTGGGGTAGTCGAAGTTGTTGCAGTCTGCGTGCTGAAAAATCTACTGGCTAAGCCACATTTCTCAGTGGGACGCCGAATCAAAGCAGTCCTTTGCAGAGAAAGTATGCTCTTCATAGGTGACTGTTCAAATGAAAAGAAAACAATATAAACTTTATCGATTCTATCTACAGCCATAAAGTTTATGTGAATTCAAGAAGTGCACTCCTTTCCTCCCCCAAAGAGATAAAGAGTTTCCGAGCTACATTAGTTCAGATCCAGTAATGTAGATTGCTTTAAGATAAAAAAGATGCTGATTTCTAACCACTACATCATACTAGATAATCAAAGCTCAAAGAAAGCTAACATTTAGCTGCTGTGCTCCTCTTACCCAAAGGACCGGTTGAAGATTTTAAAACTTCAACAGTATCTTTTTATCCACATCAAATTTATTCTTAGCAAACAATACTATATCAAATAATCGTTTTAAAAGCAAAGGACATAGGCACCAAAATTAAGGTTTTATACTTCTAAGCCAAGGAACTTTTTAGAATGCCTTTTTTATTAGGCCAAGATGAAAAATGACAGTCTTCTAAGATTTTAATCACTGTAGCTTTCTTCATACTTAACAATGCACAAAATGTCTATCATACCCTCATTACTCTTCCAGCCAAATGGGTATATACTTTTTGATTATGGTATAGGCAACTAGACCCCAGTTGATCTGGTGCAAACTTTGAGGTATAGATATTTTGTGCTTCTTCTCTCCACTTTTCTGTCATCATATGCGAAAAAAACTCATAAGCCGATATATGCCCCTGTTTGAGCCCCATTTCTCAAAACTCATTTTTTTCCTAACTCATTTTCAACCACATATTCTCCCAATAAAATAATTTTGCACGTAAATCCAAAACTTATCCTAATTTTTAACTACATATTCTACAAAAAAAAATCACTTTTTACAAAATCTTTTCTCAAAATACGGGGCTATATTCATTTTCTTCCGAAATCATCCCAATTACTTGCAGAAAACCACACAAACACCACTTGTTATGGTCCTTAAAAATTCCATTTCCACGTAACAGTCCCTTATAATTTTGATCACGACATAAAATGACAATTACAAAAAAATCAAGCATAGTATGGATTAATTTGTCTTATATTTGTGGATAAAACCCAGAGCACCGATCCCTCTCACTGGTGCACCACAGTCAGGCATTAAAGAAAGATAATATTTCAAACAACTAAACACATTGTGATGGGGTGAGAAATCAGTGAGATTTTATTCTCTAGTATTCAAAATCTCAACACATCAGCCTATTTTCAGAACCACTGTAACAATCACACTATGTTCTTCATTACTTTAACTCTGAAATTATACATGAAAATCCTTGAAGAAGTGCGGAGAAGACAACTAAGTAAATTTTGCATCTCTGCTATCTCAAAGGAGTATAGAAACTGATGGCATCCTACAAGTAAAATGCCACTCTATAGATATAATCTAAAGGGTGAAAAATCACAGTGCTCTCCAAAAAAATAAAAAAATAAAAAATAAAAAATAAAAAAAAAAAATAATAATAATAGTCTAATTTTGTTAAAGATATAAATTGTCTAGCTAATGAAGACTCTATCAGTCTAAAGTCTCTATTTTTAGAGCTTTTTACGTGCTGAAACTCTCGTTTTTAATCTCTTAGTTTTTTTAATAACAATTGACCCAGCCAAGTCACTCGTCGTATGATCTTCTACATCCTAAGTCTTCCCTCAACTGGCTTATGTTCTTAATGCAACATTAAGGACTCCATGAAATTAGAGTAGATACTTCCACATACTATGGATAACGTAGGAGACATCTCTATTTTCCCACGGGGAAATCTTTAAAATCCCCACTGCTTAACTTTCAATTAGCATCTAACCATCAAATGAACCGTGGATAACCCATCCACCTCTCTTTGAAATAAAGAGGGCTTCTGGTTCTGTCCGTGAACTCTATCAGTAAGTGACAAGCAAAATGAAGATTAAATCCACCAACTTCTTCTGGATGTTTCTTCTTTCGGTTTCAAATGTTCTGGTATTAGTAAAAAAAAATTCATCTTGGTCGTGTAAATTCAGAAATTCTTACTTCCCAGTATTCAGCTATTATATTTCAAAAATAACTCAAAAAGTTAAAATGAACAACAACTAAATTAAATACTGGGGTTTCAAATAGTCTCTGTCTCTACCATTCTCCTGATGAAAAAAATTCATGATATGACTGGCAACTAAGAATCCTAAAACATCATTTGTTCGTTCAAAATTAGGGCTTTGAAAAATCGGTATTCATTAAATAAATTAATTGAACCTGCATATCCCAGTGATTCCATTTTCGAGATCCCAAATCCACGAAAGAGGAATTTTAACCCGGATATACATAAAAGAGAAAAACAGAATAATCAACAAATGTATTGGATTTATACACAAGAGAGAATGTAAAGGCTGAAGCTCAACAAAAGATTCCGTAGCGTACCATGATTTGAAGCTATGATCCACTGGCGATTCAACTGATTTTTCTGATTAGCACGGTTAGAATGGAGAGAGATTTGAGAAAATGGATGGACCTGAATATTTTGGAAATTTTGCACCGCGCGTATATAATCTATTTGCATTGATGCAAATTAGTCCTCGATTTGTTTTTATATTGCCTGTAGCATGAAAATAAGGTCCCGTACTCCCGTAAAATGTTGGAAAGGCCCAATATTTAGCCCACTCAATAGGCCTAAAACATAGGCCCAACACCATGTTTAACCGGGTTAAATTCATCAATGGTCATCAAATTACATACTTAGTGTCATATTGACCACTCAATTTGGTTTTGTTTCACTATGATCATCCAACTTCATACTTGATTTCAATAGAGCCATATCTTATTTAACATAATCAAATTGGGTGGCCAATGTCACACTAAGTATGAATGTGGGTGACCAAAGTAAAATAAAATCAAATTGAATGATCAATATGACATTAAGAGTGTGTTTGGTATGGATTTTTGAGGGAAAAATTGATTTTTGAATAGTGATATGATGGGAAATGTGTGGTTGAAAAAGAAAAAAAAAGTATTGATGTGATGGAAAATATTATTTTATTGAAAAATGGGGGTTGAAAATGAGAATTGATTTACTGTAAAAAATGAGAATCTGTACCAAATAAGCTCTAAGTATAGAATTAGTGGTTTATTGGTGGACTTAACCCTGTTTCACCAACGCATAGCAAATTTGAAAAACTCGAAATGAGTTTGGAAGGAAAAAAAGATATAAATTGAACATCGTACAAATTGAATGTGGTTCGACAAGCCATTAGCGAGATTAAACCTCATGATACAATACTTTTCTCTTCCTTTCATTTTATCAATTTCCTTTTATCTCAATATCAACAAATTATCACCAAATTATCTTTTTATTTTGTGTACAATATTAAAAAAATAGAAAATTAAGTAATTGAGTATGCATATTTGTGCTTTGTAATGATAACACGATGTGATTAAAGGTGTATTTGTCTCCCATTATTGGGAGAAAAATAGAGTAATGAATATTATTTTTTGAAAAATGTGCGGTTGAAAAGTAAAATAACTTTATTGATTTGTGTGTAGAATATTTATTTGAGCGAATATGTGGTGGTGAATCTTACTGTATTGATTACGCCCAAAGTGTTACGCGGTGTTGTAGTATAGCATTGGGGTGTCGTATCCACAGGGAGATGGAAAATGTGTCAAAGGATCAAGAAAGTGGGTGATTTGTCCTCTCAAATTTATAATGAATTCAATGTTGAAATAGTAAAGTTAAAATCAATAGTTTTGGGTAGTGAAGCGTCGGAATTCCCTCAATTGGATTGGATCAATCACATCAATTATTCATGCATTTTCTACTCAATTAGAAGTTTTTGTCTTGACTTTCTAATCGGAGGATTTAACAATACAAATCAATTTAATTCTAACATGATTCTAATGGTTAATCTTTCATTTGCCATGTTCACACGTGGATTATTTTAGTTTATTGAAATTAGATTCAAAATCGACTATATACTAAAGTATAAAGTAGTAGAGAATCACACCAATAAACTAAAATAATCAAGATTAAGACCTAAGTAATTACTTCAATCAATCCATAGAAAGAGCATGACTAATCCTATGACCAATTTAATAAAACTAAGTCAATCTTATAATACATTCATGATAAGAAGAATAAACCATTAAATCAATGTAATTTATGTAATTCTAGAGTTTAAGTTTCCTAAATCACATTCCCACATTAATTTATTGAAATTAGATTCAAAGAGCGACTATATATTTCTAACATATAATAGTAATTAAATCACACCAATAAAGTATTTGAAATTGAAACTTAAACAAGTATTTTAATTGTTCAATGGAAGAAACATGATTAAATCCATGAAAAACTTAATAAAAGTTAAGTAAATCTCAAAATAATTAATAAAGAGTGGAAACATAAACCCTAGAATTGTTTAAACAATGAAAAACACATTACATGAATAAAAGATGTTGAAATCCCCAAATCCAATTGAGTTCCTTCTTTGCTTCACCAAGGTTTTTAGCCTTCCATGGAGTTTCTTGAGCCAAAAATGTGGAGAAACGATTGTAAAACGGCGTTCCCCGCGTTCTGGAGCGTGTTTGAGTTTAAATATGGTAGAAAATTAGGTTTCCAAATCGAATGGCAAAACCTAAAAATCCGCTCCAGATTTGCTCTATGCGACCGCATAGGTATAAGTGTTGCGGTCGCATAGAAGGCTGAAATTGGCCTCTGAAATCTCTGAAAGGTCCAATGCGGTCGCATAGAAATAACACTATGCGACCGCATAGGTTTGTGATTTTTCCCCGGACAGTTTTTAGTATATTGGCCATAACTTTCTCTTCCGATATCCGATTGTGGTGATTCAAGTTGCGTTGGAAAGATGACTCAAATATCTACAACTTCCATTCAGATGTCAACTTCCAATTCGATCATCTACTATGTCAAAAACTGGTCTCAATATGCGGCTGAAAATCGGTGCAAAACTTTTCAGCTTGAAGTTGATATTTGATAATGTTTTGGCTATCTTTCACCCCTTTGACTCCTTGTTTCATCCAATTGACCTCTAAAACTCTTGAATCTTCATCACAAAGGTAGAAATAGGTTTAGAGTATTTGCACTTTAGTCCCTGAACTTTCACTTTCTTCCATTTTGGTCCTTTTTCGCTTGGTTCACCTCAATTCGCTACATTCATCACTTTGTCCTGCAAAACATAAATTGCATAGAATTAAGAGCCTGTTTGGTAACAATTCTCCTTTTCTACAGTAAATCACTTCTCATTTTCAACCACACATTCTTCAATAAAATAATATTTTCCATCACATCAATACTTTTTTCTTCTTTTTCAACCACACATTTCCCATCATATCACTATTCAAAAATCAATTTTTCTCCTTAAAATCCCTACCAAACACACTCTAAGCTATATTCCAACATTTTAATCAACAATTGTTCATATTTTGACAGTAAAATAAGTATGTAAAAACACACTTATCAAACTCCCCCAAACTTGAACTATTGTTTGTCCTCAAACAACAACATAACTCAACTCTACAAACAACGTGGTTTAACAATATGCCGTGTCTCAAGTTTGGAATTCGGTAATCAAACAAGTGAATAATTACAACAGTGTAAAAATTAAATCAGTCTCCACATGTTACATGCATAACCTGACGTGTGTGTGTGAAAACTCATATCAACATCTTAAGATTTGTGATTGGTTCAAGATTTGTCCCAAAGTAGTCCAATATATCATTTCCTCGCTCGAGAGATTCACACACCCCCAAACTTATGATTTTCACTCATTTTTCCCGGAGTGCATCCTAGGTTCAACTTTTCAATTCTATTCCTTACTCTCTCATAGTTTGGATAGACTTTACTCTTACAAGTTCACACTTCAACAAATCAAGATTCTCCTATATTTTTGATTGCTTCTACCATTGAGACTAGACTAAGTTACTTGCTTCTCATCAAAGGTAAAGTTTTGTCAACTGGATGCTTGGGTCATAATCAATGTATTTGAAAGGAAATTTTATTTTTATTTTTTTCATATTTTTTACATCTCTTTCTTTTTTTTTTAGTATCTTCTCATTTGCTTTCTGTATAACTCATGTAGCGAGCTTTAGGCCGGTAACTCCCAAGTCAGATGACCATAGGGCACCAGGTTTTAAATCACCCTAACAGGCTTAATCACCCGAGTTATACAGGCTCGAAAAGATGCTTTTATGTATCCAAAGATTAGTGCAATGCCCCCTTTTCTTTCATACATCCAATTTTCTAAAACAAGCCTCTAACTTAAAACTTTCACCTCGTTTTCATCTCAATAGGTTTCGCATCCACACAAGATTTTCATGCATGGAATCCCTATTCATCTCAGTGTTTCCCTGTAAAAGTTCAACCATTTCCAAACTAGCCTATTTTTGGATTTATGGAATACGACATTAGAGGTTATTTGGTTGTATCACTAAGTTCCACTATCCTCTACATATTGAACCGCATCACTAACTCAAAATGCTAACATAAGTGTCGTGCATAGAAAATGTCAAGTTGTACATAAACAAGTATATACTAATCCGATAACACACCATTTTTATCATTCATAACTGACACCTATTCCAATAATCACATCATAGCTGGCATAATCATTAAATCCACACAAGCACACAAAGCAAGAATTAGAGTCTAATGCTAAAAGATAAAAACTAGAAAGACAAACATTCAAAATTGCAGTTAAAACGATGAATGAAATGCTTATGCTCCACCCCCAAACTTAATTAAAACATTGTCCTCAATGTAAAAACAATAGTTCCAATGGAAGAGAATGAAAGATATCACCTGAGTATTGCAGTAAATGCACAACAGTCGAAAAAGAAATAGAAACCTGAAAGTACTCAATTGAAATGGTAATGCAAGAAATGAAAAAAAAAAAATTAACATAATGCAAAACAACCTAAGAAGAGAAATTAAAAACTGAAAATACAGAAAAGTAAAGTGATGGACGGACATGGAAGGTGTCAAGGATGGTACACTGGGTCTGCAAGAGGAATTTCTTCCTCTGCAGGCACCTGTTGCCCATATGCTATCTTTAAACGTCATTCATTCAATTTAAATACCCTACCATCTTTAGGATCCTCGATTTCAATTGCCCCATGGTTAAAGACCTGTTTTACCACAAAAGGACCAGACCACCTAGAACGAAGTTTCCCTGGATGTTTATGGAGTCGGGAATCATACAAGTAAACTTTCTGATTTGGTTCAAACGTTTTTCGAAGAATGTGTCTATCATGAAACGTTTTCATTTTTGCTTTGTAAAGTTTAGCATTCTCGTATGCATCATTTCTCAACTCCTCCAACTCAGTTAACTGAAACTTCCTAAGTTTACTACCTTCCTCTAGATCAAAGTTAAAGTGTTTGATAGCCCAAAAGGCTCGGTGCTCGAGCTCTACAGGCAAATGGCAAGGTTTTCCAAATACAAGTCTATACGGTGACATGCCTAAAGTGGTCTTAAAAGCAGTTCGGTAGGCCCAAAGTGCATCATTCAATCTCAACGACCGTCCTTACATGATTAGGGTTTACGCTTTCTCCAAAATTTGCTTGATTTCCCTATTAGCTAATTCAACCTGTCCACGGTCTCTGGGATGATAAGGCTTGATATTTTATGAATGACCCCGTACTTTTTCATTAGAGCCTCAAATGAACGGTTACAGAAATGCGTACCCCTATCACTAATAATAGCCCTTGGTGTCCCAAACCTAGATAACACATTTTTCCTTAAGGAATTTCACAAGCTGTTTTGTTGTCATTGGTTCGACAAGCCTACTGCTTCAACCCATTTAGATACATAATCAACAAATACAATGATAAACATATACCCAAAGGAAGGTGGAAAGGGTCCCATAAAGTCAATACCCCGCAATCAAAGACTTCTATCACTAAAATGGGGTTTAATGGCATCATATTGCGTCGAGACAAAGCACCAAGCTTTTGACACTTCTCACAAGATTTACAAGAAATGTTAGTGTCTTTGAATAAAGTAGGCCAATAAAAGCCACATTGCAAAATTTTTTGCAGCGGTCTTTTTCATGGAAAAATGACCGCCACAAGCCCGTGAATGACAAAAGTCTAGTATGCTAGGTATCTCCTCGATTAGCACACAACGCCTCAAAATTTGGTCGGGCGGTATTTGAATAGGCATGGGTCATCCCAATAAAACTTACGCACCTCAACTAAAAACTTTCTCTTATCCCTGTGCACTCCACTCTCTCCTGGGATTTCACCTATAGCTAGGTAGTTGACAATATGAGCAAACCGGGGTAAAGAGGAAACAGAAAACAAGTGTTCATCCTGGGAAGTCATCTCTAATGGGCAATTGATTCACATTGTCCCGAAAAGTTAACCTAGATAAATGGTCTGCTACCACATTTTCTACCCCTTTTTATCTTTAATAGCAATGTCAAATTCCCGTAGAAGTAAAATCCACCTAATCAATCGTGCCTTAGCATCCTTCTTGGAAAGAAGGTACTTAAGAAGCAGTAATGGTCCGTGAAGATTGTGATAGGAGAACCAATCAAATAGGATCGAAACTTATCTAAAGCAAAGACTACAAACTAATAGTTCCTTCCTCGCTTGTGGAGTAATTTATTTGAGCACTATTTAAGGTCCTACTAGCATAGTAAATGACAAAAGGTTTACCCTCCCTTCGTTGCCCAAGGACAGCACCTACCGCATAATCGCTAGCATCACACATAATTTCAAATGGTAATGACCAATCAGGTGATTGCATTATGGGTGCTGAAGTTAGCTTGTTAGTTAAAGTTTTAAAACGCCTCGCAAGCAGGTCCAATCAAAGGTAGCATCCTTGGCTAAGAGATTACATAAAGGTCTAGATATGGATGAAAAATTTTGTATAAACCTTCTATAGAAACCTGCGTGGCCAAGGAAAGATCTGATATCTTTGGTTGTCTTAGGTGTGGGCAGTTTGGAGATCAATTCGATCTTAGATTTGTCAACCTCTATCCCCTTAGATGAAACAACATGACCTAGGACAATACCTGAAGAAACCATAAAATGACATTTCTCCCAATTCAAAACCAAGCCTTTCTCCTCACATCTAGTTAAAACTCTCTCCAAGTTTAACAAGCATGCATCAAAAGAAGTACCAAAAACAGTTAGGTCATCCATAAAGACTTCCATACAGTTTTCTACCATATCACTAAACATACTCATCATGCATCGTTGAAAAGTAGTAGGAGCGTTACATAATCCAATGGCATCCTACGAAATGCGTAGGTACCAAAAGGACAAGTAAATGTGGTCTTTTCCTAGTTCTCCAAAGCTATCTGAATTTGATAGTAACCAGAATAACCATCCAAGAAACAGTAAAAAGGATGGCTATCCACACGCTCAAGAATTTGGTCCAGAAATGGGAGGGGAAAATGGTCCTTATGAATGGCAACATTCAACTTCCTATAATCAATACACATGCGCCATCCAGTCACATTCTTTGTAGGGACCATTTCACCAAGTTCATTTTTAACCACTCTGACTCCACACATCTATGGGACTACCTGTGAAGGACTAACCCATTTACTATCTAGAACAGGATAAATGATTTCCGCATCTAACAATTTCAACACTTCATTTTTCACTACCTCTTTCATTGTGGGGTTCGGCTACGTTGTTGGTCTCTTTTAGGATTAGTTCCCTCCTCTAGGTGAATCCTATGTGAGCAAATTAGGGGACTAATACCCTTGATGTCAGCTATAGTCCATCCTATTGCAGATTTGTGCTCATTCAGAATGTTTAAAAGCTGTTTACCTTGAGAATCATTTAATTCTGAAGAAATAATCACAGGAAAAGTATCACCTGGTCCAAGGAACACATGTTTCAGTCCTGGGGGTAGTGGTTTCAGCTCCGGTGTTGGACTCTCAATACTTGATGGTTCTTTTGCCCTCCAATTCTAGCTGGTAGTTCTTCAAACTTTGGTTGCCATGGTGATGTCCCATAACCCTGAAATTTAGCAAAAACAGCACAAATATTAGCATATTCTTCATTATGGCAATGTGCAGGAATTTCAGAATTTGTAAGAAATGAGTTTAAAGGATTGAAATCAATGGTTGCAGTTGCATCTTCCTGAGTGAGTGCATCAACCATGTACGTTTGATGACACTCATCATCTTCCAAAAGCTGCTTAGTGATGTGAAAAATATTGACTTCAAGAGTCATATTTCCAAAAGATAGCTTCATTAGACCATTCCTGCAATTGATAAGAGCATTAGCCGTAGCAAGAAAGGGTCTACCAAGAATAATAGGTATTTTGGAGTTCACATTCACATCAACTTTCAAATCTAGGACTAGGAAGTCAACAGGATAGTAAAACTTGTCTATTTGCACCAAAACATCCTCAACTACTCCTCTAGGTTTTATGGTGGATCTATCAGCCAATTGTAAAACTACGGTTGTAGGTTTAATCTCACCTAGGCCTAGTAGTAGATAAATGGCATAAGGCATAAGGTTAACACTAGCTCCTAAGTCAAGAAGGGCTTGTGCAAACTCACAACTCCCAATGATGCAAGAAATTGTTGGACAACCAGGGTCCTTATATTTCGGTGAGACTCTTTGTTCAATCACTGCACTCACTTGCTCGGTCAAGAAAGCAGTTTTCTTGACATGATGCTTCCTTTTCACAGTGCACAAGTCTTTGAGGACTTTTGCATATGTAGGAATTCGAGAAATCACATGCAAAAGAGGTAGGTTGATTTTTACCTGCCTAAGGTGCTCTAAGATCTCATCATGTTGGCTATTAGCTTTCACATTAGGCTTTAGAGCTTGAGGAAATGGTGCTCTAGCTCGGTTTTCCACTACCTTATCACTGGGCTCACTCTCTTCGGGATTACTAGAGTCTTTCTCATTTTCTTCTGCTTCCCTAGGCTTAATGATTGGTTCTACAACCTTCCCAGATCGAGTGGTGATAGCATTTATCTCTTTTAGGTTGTTTTCTACACCTGAAGTTTGAGCCATATGTTGTCCCCTTAGGGTTAGCCGAGGTTGAGCTGGAAATTTCCCACGTTCCCCTATTGCTAAGGCATTAGTCAATTTGGTTATATGGCTTTTCATTTCTTTACTCTCCTCGACAACTTGATTGATTATGGTTTCAAACTTCTGATTTGTTTTCCCCTGAGCCTCCACAAAAGCATTTAGGGTGTCCTCTAAGGAATTCCTAAAAGTTGAGGGTTGATGTGATGGTGTATTGAAAACTCTAGGTGGCTGAGTAGGTTCTTGGTTTATCGTATTTCCAAAAATTAGGATGATTCCGCCATCCCCCGATTGTAAGTCTCGTAGAATATGGGGCATAAGGCTTTTTGTACACACCTAAAGCATTACGGTTGTTCATCATAAACCCCCTCATCTCGGCCCAGAGCAAAACACTCTTGCAGACCGGATGATCAAGTCCACCACACACACCACACGGTCCAAGACTCAACACGAGCAACGGTAGATGTGGGCTTTGAACTACTAGTGCGTAGGTTCTCAATTTCTCTAGTCGGGGCTTCTACCTTAGCTCTAAGATTGTCTTCTTCCCTAAGATGATATATGCCCGCACTAGGAGGATTTCCTACTGCTCGTGACCTATTGGTGCTATCGGTGGCACTAGGGCCGAGTCCAGTGTGGGCTTTCAAATAAGTCATCTAAATATCCTATAGCCTCATCTCGGATCTTTTTGTAAGAAATCACCATTACACATCATTTCAATAAACTCGACGCTCTCTAGATGTTAACCCTTCATAGAAATAGCTCACGATGCGCCAACTCTCATAACCATGGTGCGGACGTGAGAGCTTGCAATTCTTTTGTACCTTTCCCACGCTTGATATAAAGTTTCACACTCCTTTTGGATAAAAGAAGAGATCTGTTTTTTTCAAAGCGTAGTTTTGTGGTGGGAAAGTATTTACCAAAGAACACTTGAGTCATTTCAGCCCAAGTCCCAATCGAACGTGGTCTCAATGAATACAACCAGCTCTTAGCCTTTTCCTTAAGGGAAAATGGAAAGAATTTGAGCCTAATTGCATCTAGTGTACCATGTTGATTGTGGAAGGTAGCTACAAGTTCCTCGAATTCCCTAACATGCACATACGGGTTTTCATTTTCAAGCCCATGAAAGTTTGGAAGAAGTTGAATCATTCCCGATTTAAAATCTACACGTGGCATGTTAGGTGGAAACATAATGCATGAAGGTGTAGATGTACGTGTGGGATGCAAATAATTATGTAAAGTCCTAAAAGGTGCATGTATTATGTGATGTGGTGTTCGTGTCAATTAGATGCAGAATCAAAAATAGGGTTAAAGAGATATTCAAACTCTATGAGAGGTGCTTCCACAAATCTTCCTCGTTCGTCTCGATACCTGCTCATAAAACACGAGTAAAACAAAATTAAAATGCAAAATACTAAAGAAAATAATAAATTGAAATGAAAGATTGAAAAAGGAACGAAGTCACCCTTTTGCAATCGAATCCCTCAATTTGTTGTACCGTCTCCCCGGCAACGGCGCCAAAATTTGATTACGCCCAAAGTGTTACGCGGTGTTGTAGTATAGCATTGGGGTGTCGTATCCACAGGGAGATGGAAAATGTGTCAAAGGATCAAGAAAGTGGGTGATTTGTCCTCTCAAATTTATAATGAATTCAATGTTGAAATAGTAAAGTTAAAATCAATAGTTTTGGGTAGTGAAGCGTCGGAATTCCCTCAATTGGATTGGATCAATCACATCAATTATTCATGCATTTTCTACTCAATTAGAAGTTTTTGTCTTGACTTTCTAATCGGAGGATTTAACAATACAAATCAATTTAATTCTAACATGATTCTAATGGTTAATCTTTCATTTGCCATGTTCACACGTGGATTATTTTAGTTTATTGAAATTAGATTCAAAATCGACTATATACTAAAGTATAAAGTAGTAGAGAATCACACCAATAAACTAAAATAATCAAGATTAAGACCTAAGTAATTACTTCAATCAATCCATAGAAAGAGCATGACTAATCCTATGACCAATTTAATAAAACTAAGTCAATCTTATAATACATTCATGATAAGAAGAATAAACCATTAAATCAATGTAATTTATGTAATTCTAGAGTTTAAGTTTCCTAAATCACATTCCCACATTAATTTATTGAAATTAGATTCAAAGAGCGACTATATATTTCTAACATATAATAGTAATTAAATCACACCAATAAAGTATTTGAAATTGAAACTTAAACAAGTATTTTAATTGTTCAATGGAAGAAACATGATTAAATCCATGAAAAACTTAATAAAAGTTAAGTAAATCTCAAAATAATTAATAAAGAGTGGAAACATAAACCCTAGAATTGTTTAAACAATGAAAAACACATTACATGAATAAAAGATGTTGAAATCCCCAAATCCAATTGAGTTCCTTCTTTGCTTCACCAAGGTTTTTAGCCTTCCATGGAGTTTCTTGAGCCAAAAATGTGGAGAAACGGTGTAAAAACGGCGTTCCCCGCGTTCTGGAGCGTGTTTGAGTTTAAATAGGGTAGAAAATTAGGTTTCCAAATCGAATGGCAAAACCTAAAAATCCGCTCCAGATTTGCTCTATGCGACCGCATAGGTATAAGTGTTGCGGTCGCATAGAAGGCTGAAATTGGCCTCTGAAATCTCTGAAAGGTCCAATGCGGTCGCATAGAAATAACACTATGCGACCGCATAGGTTTGTGATTTTTCCCCGGACAGTTTTTAGTATATTGGCCATAACTTTCTCTTCCGATATCCGATTGTGGTGATTCAAGTTGCGTTGGAAAGATGACTCAAATATCTACAACTTCCATTCAGATGTCAACTTCCAATTCGATCATCTACTATGTCAAAAACTGGTCTCAATATGCGGCTGAAAACCGGTGCAAAACTTTTCAGCTTGAAGTTGATATTTGATAATGTTTTGGCTATCTTTCACCCCTTTGACTCCTTGTTTCATCCAATTGACCTCTAAAACTCTTGAATCTTCATCACAAAGGTAGAAATATGTTTAGATTATTTGCACTTTAGTCCCTGAACTTTCACTTTCTTCCATTTTGGTCCTTTTTCGCTTGGTTCACCTCAATTCGCTACATTCATCACTTTGTCCTGCAAAACATAAATTGCATAGAATTAAGCTATATTCCAACATTTTAATCAACAATTGCTCATATTTTGACAGTAAAATAAGTATGTAAAAACACACTTATCATGTATCAAACAATTTTTTTGAATAATGGTAGACAAACAGGGACTAAGTGTTGTAGCCTTCGTTTTGTTTACTTAAAAGTTGTGGTTGAAAAGCAATTTTTTATAAATTGATGAAATGTATAGTTAAAAATTGTGAATTTAAAGAAATATGTGATTGGAAATGAGTTTTAAAAAATTAAGATCAAATATGACTAAATTATTATTTCTATTAGTCGTGACTTTCTTAACTATCTATTTAAATTGAGTGATTATTGAAATCACTATAATTATACCACACATTTGTTTGATGTGATTTTTGAAAATCCAAAATGAGCTTTTTAGCCAAAAGTTGTTTTTGGACTTGTTTTGTTAATTTTATGAAACTTTTGGTAGTTAGAAGAGTCTTTAGGGAAAATTAATGTAATGTAATTTTCTCTAAAAACACTTCTGGAATAAGAAATTTTTTTAAAAGTTAGTTTTCAAAAAATAATAACTAAGATAGTTTCCTTCAAAAACTCTTTTACACAAAACAAAAATAATAGTAAAAGCAAAAGATGTGCCAAACGAGCTCTTAGACGTCCTATAGACAGACTTGATTGCATGGCAAAGAGGCTTGTCGAATAATGTTGAAAAAAATGGGTGATTTGTTTGTAAAATACATGAACAATTAACATAACAATTTTAAATATAAATATGAAAACAAGTTTTAGGGTGTTACATTAATGACGTTATCCTAAAGTCGCGTTGCCTCCTCTTCGTACAGGTACTTCCGATACTATACAACTCTAAGATAAAACACATATGTTTCACAGCCGGTTCTCCTTCTATGGCACGATCATAGAGAGATAAACGAATCTTTATCGAGTCTATAATATAAAATATAGGAGTATTTTTGTATTTAAGTATCTCAGGTTATGTTTTCGTGTTGTGTCCAAACTATAAAATCTCCTCCCTTCTTAAAGTGTACAACTTAAACTCAACAATAATGAAAATAAATTCAATTAAAGTATAAGTTAAAATATATAAATATGACTTTTAATTTTCTGTTAAATCTGAATATTAAAATAAAGGAAAACTAAAAATTAAAATCAATTTTAAGTTTTGAAAATTTAAGTTACAACAATCCTCTGCAAGTTTTACACTTTTAAAATAAAAAAATGGATAAAACTGTTTGTACACCAGGTGTACGTACACATGCCTCACATAAATAGTGCGCGCGAATATTTTATTGTGTGTGGGACCCCCCTCCATGTGAGGGGGTGTAAAAAATTGAATGAAAGATTATGTACATGTAGCATGATTGTAAATAAATATATATATATATAACGGTAACATTATACTGTGTAGTAGGTGTAGGCGTCGTTTGGATTTGGACCTCATTTGGTGATAACAAATTCCATTTTAGGGAACTATAATGTATTAAGCCTTGAATCAGGTCCCTTTGGCTAAACTTCAATTGTTCCACGCACAATATCGATTTAGACTCAAATCATAGCGAATAACGCTGTTAATGGCATGCGCTCTAATCTTGATTCTAGTAAGAGTTTCTAGATAATAGCTTAATCCCATAACCACGACCTTGTAGAAACTCTTATATAGATGAGTCCTCCAAATGCGTGTGTGATCCACACCTTGCGAGAATTCTCTCCTCGACCATATGGATGAACACAAATAATATAGTGCTATTATAAGTCACGTAGTACGAATTGTTTCCATCACATTGAACATTCTTCATGGGATCTCCAATCACAAATGTTAGGTTACTCTCTTATGGGCTTAAACTCATCTCCCTCGATATTTATGTATGTTCATGGGCTTAAATTTATTTATGTCCCTCTTGGACAATAATTTGATATCATAATGTTTGCAAGCTCTTATTCTATGCTTGCACGTCTACAAAATCTTCTAAAAACATTTCAAAATATCAAAGCATGTTAAGCATAATCTATAATATATTAAATATCGCATCAAGTGGGAATTATTTTTGGACGATTTTAGCCCCACTACAATTTAATTATTTCGATAATACATTACTTTTCGTTTTTCAATATATATTTAATTGAATATTAATTATTAAACATGCATGCAAATAAATAATTGAATTGTATAAGAACAATCAAATTGATTCATGAACATGAAATTTTATTAATTTGAATCAATGAATATAGAAAAAGAATAATGCATATACATTTAAACAAATGGGGTGTAAGTAAACCAACATGAAATTTAGAGCTCGTTTGGTAAGGATTTTGGGGGGAAGAATTGATTTTTGAATAGTAATATGATGGGAAATGTGTGGTTGAAAAAGAAGAAAAAATTATTATGTGATGAAAAATATTATTTTATTGAACAACGTGTGGTTGAAAATGAGAATTGATTTGAGAATCAATTCTCAAATCAAAAACAAACACCCCCTTAATTAATTTAAATTAATAGATATAGAAAAATAATAATTTATAAATAAAGGGGATGTACATGAACCAACATGAAATTTAATTAATTTGAATAAATGAATATAGAAAAAGAATAATTTATATACGTTTAGACAAATGACATTATGCCCCCGTTTGACATCCGTTTTTTACTAGTTTTTTCAATCCATTTTGCTACAGTTGTGTGCCCCATCTTAGACCACAAGGACGGATTCTCTGCCATTACTCTGCATTGGCTGTCAGATGAGTTTCATATTTTTTAAATTTTCGAATTTGCCCTTGAATTGGTGGCTTTCGAATGTTTGTGTTAAAATTAGGGCTGTAAGCAAAAACCGCCAAACCGGAAAATCGAACCGAAACCGCAATTTCGAAACCGACGGTTAGGTGCCACGTGGACCCGTCAACGAAATGGTTTTGAACCAAACCAAACCGGTCAAAAACGGTTTGGTTTAGGTTTGAGAATTTTAATTATGGTTTGAAACCAAACCGGACCGGCGAAAAATATATAAAATAAAAAAAATAAAAAATTGATTTTTTTTGAAAATTTATCCAAAATTTCAATTTTGTAAAATTGAATAATTTTGTCATTTTGTAAGTATTTTTGTCAATTTCTAATTTTCTATTAATTATTAAGATTTATGACCCGGCCAAGCCTAATTATATATAAAAAAAAAAGGCCCAAATTTGAAAGAAGTAACACTAAATAGCTCAACTCAAGTACATATACTCACAAGTCACAACCCTAATCTTCCAATTCCAATTTCTCTCACTCGCAACTCGCTGGTCGCAGCCTCGCTCCCCGCAGCGCCTCCTAGTTTCCCCCAAATCGTCAACGCCCTCGAAATCTCGAACCTCCCAGTCGCCGGTAGTGTACATTCGTCGGTATTATTAGACTATTTCAGGTTCTTGCATATTTATTTGATCGTGAGTAAGGCTTAAAATTGAAATTTTGTCACTTTCTTGTTGAAATTTGTTTACATATTTATTGATCGTGAGTAAGGCTTAAAGTTGAAATTCGGGCTATCAGATGCGCAAAAGACATTTGTTTACATATGAGAGAATATATATAATTCCGTGTTAAATTGCAGAAGATGAAGGTGGGTATATATAGTGGAATGTGGGAGAAAAAATATGTGCAGCTTGTCTTTTGGAAGCCATTATTAGATGAGATGTGTCTTAATTCTTTTTTTTTTTTTGTCCAATTTGCTAATTAAATTTTTTTTTTGTGTATGAAGGACAAAATTGATCATGAGTTCTATGACTTCTTGAGTATGTGAATGTTTCTTCCTTTTGCTAGTTCCGTGAGTTATGTGACAAAATTTGATATTTCTTGAGTTTTGTAACAAAATTAATTCGTTTATTCATTTTACTAGTTGAAAAGGGACATTATTATGTTTTTTTGGACTTTATATTTATTTTAGTGGACTTATATTGTATCTTTATCGTAAAGTATTATTCTAAAACGTCGAAAGGGCGAATAAAAAACTATGCTTTAGTTTTTTGTGATTTTACTTTTATTTTGTTGGTATTTAAATTTATAGTAAATATATTTAGTTTGTTTTAGATTTATTTCTAGTAAGATATAAATATATATTGAATTAATGGCATAAAAGTAGATATTAGACAGGAAAAAAATATACGCGAAACCGGCGGTTTAAAATCGGACCAAACCGTTAGGTTTAGGTTTGAGTTTTTTTCAAACCGGTCAAAACGGTTTGGTTTAGGTTTGAGCTTTTCTCAAACCGGTCAAAACGGTTTGGTTTGAAAATTTGTCAAAAACCGCAAAAACCGGACCGCTTACACCTCTAATTAAAATGGTGGAGCGAAATTTTCCAAAAAAATAAAACAGCATTAAACATGCTGACACAATGGCTGAATGGCATTAATAATGCTGACAAAAAATCTGAATTTACACATTTAAATGTCAGGCGTACATTGTAGCAAAATGAGAAATTGGTAAAAAAAATAGGTGTCAAACGGAAGCTATATCACAGATTAAATGAATCATATTGAAATTAAATAAGTGTACATAAACTTGAATAATTTATCTACTCCTATAATAATTGAACAACTCCCAAATTATATGATATTTAATAATTTATATACTCCTAGAATAATTTATGATAAAATGAATAATTTTGAAAATAAATACGTGTCCATGAACTTGAATAATTTATTTACTCCTAAAATAATCAAATAGCTTCCAAAACATGTATACGTGAACTTGATGATTTAATGTTATATTTAATATACCCATAAATAATTGTTAATTAGTATACATGCACATATATAAATAATTGAATTGTAGTATTTTTAGAGTAATTGAACAGCCCCCAAAATATATAAAGTGTACATGCATGAACTTGAAGAATTAATGATTGAATTATAGTAGGATATATATAAATTAATGTTAATTATTATACATACACGTAAATAAATAATTGAATTGTATAAAAATTTTATTTCACGTAAACAATTTTTTTAACTATTTTTTATATTCACTGATTTTCAAATATTATTTTTAAAGCATTTATAAAGAATTTCACAATAACGTGCAACGCACGTTTAGCTGTGACTAGTAAGATAAATACATGAAATTTTTAATATTGACTTTTACTCACATATTTGGGCAGAAGCGTCCATTGAGTTCTTGTATTTCACCAGCAGTCTACAATTTCATTTTAACACTTAAAGAATAATAAAATATAATATGTGATTGTATTAAACGCCCCCTCATTTCAAAGATGTAATTATTCATTACCAAATAATGTCCCAATTGATCTTTGTAGTCAACTAATACTCACCGAGATGATATAAACATTAATCATAAATGCATACCCTACTCATACTCACATATCACATATGTAGGTGACTATTAAATTAGTAATTATCATCGTCGAACCATGAACCATGAAGTTTATGTCAACGATCATGTTATCACTCTTTACAAGGTAGTCCATTTTATAACAAAATATAGGACCATCAGTCTCAATGTCACAAATAAATTTTACCATGGTTTCACGCTGGGCTTGCTCTGCCAAGGAAGGAAATAACTGGGGCTGTTGGATCCCGTAAAATCTTTATCATAGAATCCGATTCCGGTTCAATCATCGAATAGGCGTCGTCACTAATACATAAGTGATATTTTCTGTACCTTTAAGATAATACACTATATGCACAAATCACTCCAACACGACTCTAGATTGTTGGAAAAAATGGGTGATTTGTGTGTAAAGAAATAACAAGTAACATAACAATTCTAAACATAAATATAAGTAATATAATTCAACAATAATATAAAACATAAAAGACGCCATCCTAAAGTCGTGTTGCTTGCCCTTTGTGTGGGTACTTTCGGCACTATACGACTCTAAGATAAAACCCATATTGCTCACAATCGGTTCTTCTTCTATGAACACGACCACAGTGAGATAAAGAATGAGCATTTATAGAGTCGTCAAAACTATATAACTATAATATAAATATAGATGGTGTACTTTTGTATTCAAGTATCTCAAGTCGTGTTTCCATGTTACGTCCAAACTATAAAATCTCCACCTTTTTATAGTGTTCAACTTAAACCCCCTACACTAATGAGAATAAATTCAATAAGTGTAATTTAAAATATATAATTATGACTTTTAATAGTCTATTAAATTTGAATATTAAAATAAAGGAAAACTAAAAATTAAAATCAATTTTAAGTTTTAAAAAATTAAAACTTAAGTTAAAAACATAACATTCCAAGTATTCTACCCTAGCCATATCAACGAGTCGAGCCACGAGCCGAAACTCGAAGCTTGGGCTCGACACAAGCAAAAAAGGTTAGAGCTTTTTTTGACCCTAGCCGAGCCGAGCAGAGCAAAAGCTCTACTAAAAAATTAAGGCTTGACCCGAATTTTCGGCTCGAGCTTTAGCGGCCTGAGCTGAGCCGACTTGATTTTTTTTTTCTTCGTATGTAAAGCTGCCTGCAGGCAGTTAGTTGTAAAGACTTGTTTTAATTTTTATTTTTTACCGTTGTCGTTTTTAAATTTTTTTTTTTTTTAAACGAGCTCGGTTTGTCCTAACCGAAAATGGCTCGTGACACGGGCCGACTTGGGCTCGAGCCTTTGCCCCAAAATGGGGCCCGGCACGAGCCTAGGCTCGATGGTTCTGAGCCTCGAGCCGAGCCAATGGCGAATCTCATCACTCAATATTTTGACAATCACAAGATTTTGAAAACTAAGAATTCAACACAACATTGATCTTAATATTCATGATGTCTATTTTAGATCTCATCACTCAATATTTTTTGTTAATAAACACAAAATTATCCTAGGAATCTCATTAGGAACCAATCACTAAAATAAACAAGGTCGGATCTTTTGCAACGATCTAGATGATGCATATAATTTCAAATTTTCATAACTTGTTATTGGATTACAATTCAAATAGGATTTAGCTCATGTTCGATAGAAATTAAAATTTAGATTTGAATCCAAATCAAAGTCAAATAATTATTTTCAACCACATATTTCATGAGATTCATAATTTTTCAACAACACATTTCATCAACTTCTATCAAAATTTATTACAAATTTGATTTTAACCCCCACCAACAGTGGCTTAATTTGTTACAAAAATTATAATTCTACATTAATTTTTCAAATTATTGAAATAAAAATCAAAGTAAAAGGGGTACAAGATTGGAAAATGGAGGTAGGTAGAGCAAGGCTAGCAAAGTGTGGAAAATGAGATTTTTTAGGGGTGGACATGTAAGGAATTAAAATATTCTTATTTATCGTCTCATTTGGACTCTTTATTTTATTTTTATAAATTTTATTTTATTTTTTAAAATAAAATGAAGGTCGAAATGAGACGAGAAGCTGACACGAGAACTTTGCCATCCCAAGACAAAAGGGCAAAATGGTCAAACAAAGAAAATCTGGCACAAGTATCAAGGCCTATAAACCCGAAGTCAAAAGATTAGGGATGACATCTCTCTTCTCCCTAAAATCCATTCCAAATTTCAAAGTCTCCTCAACAGACATATACATACACTTTAAAAGATTGTATCTATAGGTTGGTGTACCTAACCTTTTTCTGAGTTTACAAAGCAACGCAAACCAGAATTCACAACAGAAGAGAGAGAGGAAAAAAAGAAAAAAAAAAAAAACGTAATGGGGAGCTCAGCGGTGGCATTGGAGGACATACCGTCAGTAGACATCATGACGGAGCTCCTCCGCCGCATGAAGTGCGCTCCCAAGCCTGATAAACGCCTTATTCTCATTGGTATGCACTTGTGTTTTGTACCTGTAATATTTATTTATTGGGATCTTGATTTAGAATTTTTTTTTGGGATGGATTATTTGTGCAATGCACATGTTTTGACGTTTATGAAGTTTTAGTTCGTGGTTTGCAAATGGGATCTTGTAAAAGTGGTGGATAATTGTGTTGCTTAATTCATAGATGTGATTTCAGTTAAAATTTTATTGATGGTGCATTATAATTCAGTGCCTCTCGGTGCAAAAGAATCCTTATATATATAGGTATTCATACCAAAAAAAAAAAAAAATGTTAAACAAAAGAATCCTCTCGGTGCAGAAGATTGCTTTTAATTTTTCATCTATGTTTTGAACGGAGTAGTGAAAGAGGTTAGGCTTACTTTGTTGTTGTTAAAGTAAAAATGTGATGTTTTGGTTGAATTATGAACATGAATCGTTGAAACTTTATGAATCTGGAACTTTTCTACTCTGTGCATTGATTAGTGAATTATTGAATCCAAGTTTTTTTTTTGTAAATTAAGCATTCTATTCCTATCAGTTCCAGTGGGAGTTCCAAGTTTCTGGTCTCGCTCTCCCAGGGTGGGTTGAAGCATAGTTCATTGGAAAACTTAATGGTCATTATTGGTTGGAAAACAAACTTCGATATTGCCCATTAGACATTAAAAGCTGCTACCAAATATTTTGTGTCTGTGAATTTGTTGATGGAGACATTAAAATCACTTTTTTTTTTGTTTAAAGCCTAAAGGTATTTTGTGTCTGTGAATTTGTTGATGGAGAGATTAAAATCACCTTTTTTTTTTTGTTTAAAGCCTAACGATGACAAAAAATGTGTACTCAAATGTATTTCTATATACCCAAGGAGATTGACATTATTCACAATAATAACACGTCAGTTCATCTCTCTCCCAATGTAAGTTGACAGATACAATTGCCCATTACCAACAAAAGGAAAAGGAGTCAACACTACATTATAATATAATTTAGGATGAAGCCAACTAGCACTCAATTATTCCTTCATCTTTATTCCCAAGGTTGGATTGGATCAAAACGACTTTCCTGTTGAAGACTTTGTGCCTGTGCTAATTCCTAACTGCACTGAATTTCCGTAGCCAATTTTCCATTTTGGATAGAAGGGTTAATTTTCAACGATTCGATTAGAGTAACAGATCCTAGTGTCATTCATCTTTGCAATGGAAATAGAGAAATCCGAAATCTCCGGGAACCCTCAACCGGCATTCAAATATTCTCAATATGTGATAGTATGGGTTTGAAATTTAGTACAGTTTTAAAGCACATAATATGAAATTGGGAAAGAAAACAAAGAAAAGTCTGGAATGATAAATTCTTATTATTATTTCTTTTATGGGGGAGCGGAGGGGGAAGCAAGTAAACTGCTCGTGGATATTTTTCAGATATTCTTATCCTTTTAAATGGCATTTCCCAAATCCAGGGGGTGGCTTCCGGCTGTATGCCTTCTTCCATCTACCAGTGGTTACTACAGTATAAGTTGCATTTGGTGCAAGTTTTTTATCTCATAAATTTCATAATCTTCAAACTCTCAAAATTATTGGGAATAAGACATGCATGTATTAGGGAGATTCTCATTTGCTTAGTCAGACTTAACTATTGTCAACAATGTTAATGAGAATGAGAATCGGATTCATGGCAGGTCCACCGGGTTCTGGAAAAGGTACCCAGTCCCCTATCATCAAGGACGAGTACTGTCTATGCCATTTGGCTACTGGTGATATGTTGAGAGCTGCTGTTGCAGCTAAGACTCCTCTAGGAATCAAGGCTAAAGAAGCTATGGACAAGGTAAAACTTTGCTCCTATTATACTGAAGGGGACAGCATGTTTAACAAGATGGACTGGAAAGTGTTTGGGAGTATTAAGAAAGAAGAAAAGGCTAAAATTTTATCCATTATAGTATCCAATTCTGTAGCGTGTGCCCAAACGTATGCTAGTTAAAAAAATTGCTCCTTCCCCTTTCCAGACATTTGCACTGTTTTGGTTCAATCTTTTGTAAACGATATTTTTCTCTTCCTCTAGGGAGAACTTGTTTCTGATGACTTGGTTGTCGGAATAATTGACGAAGCCATGAAGAAGCCTTCATGTCAGAAGGGATTCATTCTTGATGGTTTCCCAAGGACAAAGGTTCAAGCAGAAAAGGTCAGTTGCCATTATATCAGTAATGTGTTCATGCTATGCTCTCTACCTCTCTCTTTCTCACACTCATAAATATACTGAATTTTATAGTGTGCTTTATTCACGTTCTCTATTATTATTATTTTTGTTTTTTAGCTTGATGAGATGCTCCAGAGGCAGGGAACTAAGATTGATAAGGTGCTAAATTTTGCAATTGATGATGCCATTTTGGAGGAGAGGATTACTGGTCGGTGGATCCATCCTTCAAGTGGTAGGACCTACCACACAAAATTCGCACCTCCCAAAGTTCCCGGTGTTGATGATGTAAGTTGATTTGGTTTTCTTGAGGTCTTTTTGCTAATTTATCTCGCATTTGGCTTCTTGATCTCCCAAACTTATTTGCCATTCATGGCAGCCAATAAAAAAATTCTGAGCCGTGGACTAACATGGGAAAGTGTGAGAAAACCCAAGGAGATATCTCATGATTTGCCTGCTAGATGTTAATAAGAAATCAAATTTAGGCCCTGTTTGGTACACATTATTTTTTTCATTCTCATTTTTCTACTCATTTTCAACCACACATTTTTCAATAAAATAATATTTTCCATCACATCAATAACTTTTCCTTCATTTTTAACCACACATTCTCCATCAATCTACTATTGAATAATACATTTTTTCAAAAGAATGTGTCCCAAACACACCCTTAAAGAATATCTAGTACTTATTAGTGATTAAATATGCATTCACCAATCCCTACTTTTTGTTGCAGGTCTCAGGAGAGCCTCTAATTCAACGGAAAGATGATACTGCCGAGGTTCTTAAGGCAAGGCTGGAGGCATTTCACCGGCAAACTGAACCCGTGAGTGTTTATTGCCAGATCAAATTTCATTGAATCATGTTAAGTGACATTTCGGATCATGGTGGTGCATAAATTCTTTGATTAAAAACATAATTAGCGAACTATTAAATTGCACATATGATGCTAATGCAGAATTGTCTACTTCTATCCGAATAAATAGTGCTAATTTACTGTAATTTCTGGATCAATTTCACCTTTTTTATCAGATAAAAATAACTTGTTGATTTTGAAATTTATAAGAAATTTGCATTCTGCACTTCGTGAAAAAGTAAAACACAAGCACCTGAGAGTGGATTGTTTTGACACCTCATGGCTGGCCGTCCTTCGACCAGCCCCGCCGGGTCTCTTCTTCGCATTGGTGGACTCCTCCATGAGCCCGATATTTCGACGCATTTGACCAAATCTCGCACTTTTCAACCGAGTCTCCCAAAAAAAACATATTGGCTCAACCAAATCTTTGAACCAAAATTTTGAAATCGAACGGGATCCGACGGGTGAGTTAGTAGTTTTTGAGATTCCAAAGTGCTATAGTTTTTATAATTCCCCATCTAAATTGGAAAAGTCACTTAGAAAATATGAGCATATGGACCACTATGTTTATAGAGACCCTAGGCCTAAAGATTCTTTTTTCATTTATATCTATCTTGTAGTATTGGTGTTGCTTGCCGATGTGTGAGAGTTTATTTGCCCATCCTTGCACGACTCTTCCTGTTTGATCGTAATAGCTAGCATGCATGACAGTCTGCGGTTGGGCGCTTGGTTACACAGGCGTAAGTCGAATGCCACACAGTTGACCGCGTGCCTTGGCGCCAAGCCGGTTGTAATTTTACCTTTCGCATTTCATTTGCCGATCTTTGATTGGTTTTATTGGTGTTGTTATTCTTTGTCGAATAGCAGGACGCAAGTCTAATGGTTTGGGACCTCAACCAATTCATAACTTTAAAGGCTACCTCGACCGTAGAACTCAGTCGTACTTGTTACAAATCTATCGGTTTTGTTGCTTTCCGCCTAACCCCTTGGTCTATATCGAATGTAGCGTATGATTTCAGGCGTTAACCAAGTTTTGGTTTTTGAGGTTCTTTCTCAGACTTTAGAGTGATTTCGAGCTAACTGATCATTTTTTGTTTTTATTGCTCATCGTTGTATGTCAAACGATCTTGGGTTGTTGAATACAAGGTTTGGTGATTTTGAGTTTTAACCATTTTTGGTTTTGAGGGTTGTTGAATGCAATGTTTGGTGATTTTGAGTAATCATTTTTTATTTTGAAAACTCACCACTAGCCCTTATAGTGATTTTGAGCTAACCAATTTCTTAGCTTTGTTGCTCACCGCTATGTGTTGAGCGATCTTCGAGACAGTAGAGTAGGGTTTGGTGATAATCACCGGTCCTTAGAGCGATTTTGAGCTAATCAATTTCTTGGCTTTGTTGCTCACGAGTCACGACTATGTGTTGAGCGATCTTCGAGGCAGTAGGGTATAAGGTCTGGTGATAATCATCAGCCCTTCGAGCGATTTTGAGCTAACCAATTTCTTGGCTTTGTTGCTCATCGCTATGTGTTGAGCGATCTTTGAGGAAGTATGGTATAGGGTCTGGTGATAATCATTAGTCCCAGAGCGAATTTGAGCTAACCAATTTCTTAGCTTTGTTGCTCACCGCTATGTGTTGAGCGATCTTCGAGGCAGTAAGGGAGATTTGTAATCTTCGCTTCAACCAATCACAAATCAAGATCTCAGTAGGCGCACCAGGACGTCCAAGTAGGCCGACACTTCCTTAGCACCCTCATCATCCGCCTTCAACCAGTCTTCTCATTAAACAATTTCAATAAAGTGTGCCGTAGCAGACATTACATTACAAATACTAGTCGAACATCCTAGCTCCTATATTTTCAAGAGATCATTACATCAGAAAAGAAAATGAAACCCCCTATCGACTACATTTACAAGAAAGCATCATGCGACTCGAAATCCCTGCACGTTGGTCTAATGATAATACCTCTTGAGATGTTCAGTGTTTCACGGCCTGCCTAGTGGTTTTCCTTTCAAGTCCTTTAGGCTATAAACTCCCTTTCCAAGGCTTCGGATCACCTCATACGGTCATTTCCAATTCGCCCCCCTCTTTAAATTCACGCCCTCCTGCCACCAAATTTTTTTCCGTAGTATCGAAGGGCTCAATTCACCCCCTTGAAGGCTCAAGGTCAAACATCATAGCTGGTGAAGATTCTTTCGTCTGTATACTGTCAACATAACACTTCTTTGAAGACTGTTGATCACCCCTCACACACCTCACACCACGACTAGTTGGGAATTTCTTCACTTGGTGGTAAGTAGAGAAAATAGCTTGAGCAGCATTCAGCAGGGGTCGACTGTAGATTGCATTATACGCCATGCATTATACGCCATGGGGGTCTGACAACCAAAAAGTTCGTTAAGGTGAACTACGCTTACGGGGTAAGTACCCAATGTCACTGGTAGTTCCACAACTCCATCCGGTATTACAGTAGCACCTCTGAATCCTTGTAGGGGGTGGATACTGCTTTCACTTTTTCCAACGAAATTTTCATCCCCACAAATGCTTCCTAAGTGAGAACGTTCGCTGCGCTACCGTCATCAACTAACACCCTCTGGACATCGTAGTCCGCTATGTTGCCGACTATCACCGAGACATCATCATGGGGGGTTACAACGCCTATTAAATCTTCCTCACCAAAAGTGATGCTTTGATTGAACCTGGCCTTTTTCTGAATGGACCAGACCTCGACTGTGAGTGCATAGCTCTTTCTAGTCGAGTTCGAGTCCCCCCGCTGCGATCCCTCCAATAATCACATTTATAACACCGGCCCTAGGCGGTGGTCGGTCATCAGCCTTCTGCTTGCCTCGATCATTCCTTGCGAACTTAGTCAAAAATCCCAACTTCAAGAGGCGCTCGATCTCCTCCTTCAAATGGATGCATTCTTTCGTGTCGTACCCATGGTCTTTATGGAAATGGCAGTATTTGCTCTTGTCTCTCTTATTGGTAGACGCCGCCATCGGTCTCGGTCAGTCGAGCTCTTTCATGTCCTGAATTTTCATCAATATCTTGGCCCACGGAGTAATTAAAGAGGTGAAGGCTTTGACCTCCTCTCGCCTTGGCCTAACCGACCGATCCTGAGTGTGCCCCCTGTTTATGCGCTCATTCCTCGGCTTGTCTTTATCAACGGGTTTTCACTCATCACCTATCTTTCACTTGTGACTTTTTGCCTCCCATCCCTTTCTAAGATTTTTAGTGACCTTCTCTACTTCCTCTGCATCAATGTACTTGTCACCCCTTTTCAACAGGCCATGCATCGATTCTGGGGGGTTTTTGGAGAGTGACATCTTAAAGGCCTCGGTTCTGGATCCCATTCATTAACGCTGTTACTACAGCAGACATTTGAAGGTCCTTTATACCAGTGTCGCCCGGCTGAACCTAGCCAAGTATTCCTGCAAAGATTCGTCTTTCTCTTGCACAACCTGCATCAATCCAATGGCCGTCTTCCGTTTCCTTTTGCTACTCATGAAGTATGCTACAAAACTCTCGGAAATCTCATCAAAAGTCTTTATAGACCTGGGTGCCAAGGTGGTCAACGAGTCTCTATCCTCTCTCTTGAGTGCCGAGGGAAATGATCGGTACATTATTGCGTCTGAGGCTGCATAGAGCCTTATTAAATCAACGAAAGTCCGCAAGTGGTTGAGCGGATCTGTGACTCCATCGTATGCTTCTATCATCGGTTGTTTAAAGTCTTTCGGCAAGGGAACTGCCATGATTTCAGGTGCAAAATGATCTTCTTCCAAAATCATTTGGCTTCGCGTATCCTTTCTTTTGGTTAATGCATTATCTATTTTCTAGGCCATTATCTCCTCTATCTTCCTTTCCAAGTCTATCATGGGTCGGGGAATCTGTGAAAATGTAACCCCTACAGTCCCTAAGTCTTCCACTGTTGGCTGAGTAACAACTAGATAATCGTTTGCGCCACTGGGGGCTGTTGCTCGCGTACGTCCTTTGGCGGGTTCTGTGGTGGGGCTGTAGCTTTCTGCATTTGACTCTGCAAGAGGACCATCATGGTTGCCAATTGAGTTTCCAGGGCACTGATTTAGCTCTACATCACGTACTGGGGTGGCAGGTCGTGACCCTAGGGATGGCGCCGCACTGCTAAGAATTCCCCTCCCCGTCCCCGCCCCGTTACCCATTTAAGGCGGGGTCAGGTTGGGGCGGGTCCTTTCCCCGTTTACTCCCCGTTTAAATTTATTATTATTATTATTTTTTAGTTTTTGATAATTTATTTTTATTGTCCATATTCATTAGATTTAGACAAATAATTTTAGTTGTTTTTTTCTATTAGAACTAATAAAAATTTTCATTTAAAGTACTGAATTCTTAAAATAAAAAATAAAAAAAAAATTTAACAGCGCGGGGCCCCCGTCCCGCCCCGTTACCCTATTAAGCGGGTTATCCCCGCCTCGCGGGTATCGGGTTTGTCGGATTTCTTTACCATCCCTACATGACCCCTTGCGACATATTCCAACTCCATCTCTTCCGCATTTCCGACCATACGCATTTCACTTCTAGTCCGTCTCTTTGACATAGTTTTTTTGTTCAGTGGTTTCCCACAGACGGCACCAATGAAATTGTCACGAGATTGACCTCCGCGTTCTCCTTGATGTGTTGGGTATTTCGGCTCTGATTAGTGAATGCTACGTGCAAATTAAGGTCGGAGCTTTCTCCCCCATTTTGCCTCCGGCGTGAGAATTAGTAGTTGGTTTAGGAAAGTAGGAAGAGATTATAATTGGAATTCAAACAGTTCGGGTTTTAAGAGAACCATACCTTTCTCACCTTAGGGTTATTTATAGGTACCTGATGCAACACACTCGTTCAGCAGTTAATGGTGTCACACGTCCTATGTAAATCTTCCCACTTTCTCCACGTTCTGATGTGATGGCCCCCACTCCTCAAGCGGTTGGTTATGCCCATGTTTACTGTTGAGCGATTCTCATCCAGCTCATTGTCATTCGTATTGTTAAGTGTAGCGTTGATCTCATAATGGTAGACGGCCTATGTAAACGTAGAGGGCTTCATGGTGGTATGGTGGTTTGCGGCTTCATGGGGGTCGACGGCCTCATAGTGGTAGACGACCTATGTGAACGTAGAGGGCTTCATGGTGGTAGGCAGCCTCAGGTGGTCAACGACCTCATAGTGGTAGACGGCCTATGTAAACGTAGAGGGCCTCATGGTAGTCGACGACCTATGTGAACGTAGAGGCCTCATGGTGGTAGATGGCCTATGTGAAGGTAGGGGCCTCATGGTGGTAGGTGACCTCGTGGTGGTTGGCGGCCTTATAGTGATAGACGATCTATGTGAACGTAGAGGACCTCATAGTGATAGACAACCTGTAGGGGTAGACGGTATATCATGTGTAGGGGTAGATGATCTATTATGTGGTGTTCTACGTAAAGTGCATATCAAGTAGTTTTCACCTCATTGGCCATCGTGGATAATTATTAATGTCATCCTGTATTACCATCCTAAGAAAATAATTCAAATACCTTTACCTATTGGGCAATTAGAATATTTTTTTCCTTTGTGTTAGGTGGTATTAACTTTGAATAGAACAAACTATTTCAGTGGTTGAAACCATAAATTAGTAGCCCTATGACACAACTGCTAAATCCTCAAGTGCCAAGGCTACATCCTATGTTCAAAAATTAAGTTTTAGTGCTTGTTTGGTAAAAAGTTGGTCAAACTTCATTTTCAACCACATATTTCATAGGAGTTTTTATTTACTTTTCACCACATATTTCATGGACTCATAGACTTTTATTACTTTTATTAACGTCAGTCTGTAAATCCAAGAATCTCTTTTAGTTTTAGCAAACTTGAAATATTGCAGTCTTGTGTGGTTGGGGTTTGTAAAACATCTTTTTCTCCGTAATTGCAGGTCATAGACTATTATTCCAAGAAGAGCGTAGTTGCAGATCTCCATGCAGAGAAGCCCCCAAAAGAGGTCACTACCGAGGTTCAGAAAGTCCTATCTTCTTAAGAAGTTGTCTTCCATAACTATTTTTTTCAGGCACAAACTTGTAGTACGGTGTCTTGTTGCATCGGCTTTATTTTCTGTTTCTTTTCTTTTTTCTTCGTCTGGTCCCTTCGTGCTATTTTCATTGCTTTCGGCGTCTCGTTTGAGTTCCAGAAGAATTATTTTATTGTACCGAAATAAATCTCCAAATGGTGAGAAGAAATGGTGAGAGAGGTTTTGTGAACTAATTGAAGATTACTCTGTTTTAACTCCAAAATTTTATGAATTTCTGCTCATTTTTATTATTTTTGGCATTAAAATTAGTTTGAGTGAGAAAATACACATCTTTGACGTGCGTCCTGCTAGTGCATTAGTGTCCTCCCTGTGATGCGAAGCATCACTGAACATGGGAGTGTCTACTTCAGAAATAGGTTAGCCCTCGAAAGAATAGTGTTCGAGGTGGATTCCCGACCTGATCTCGAATGATATAAGATTTGATCGTGCTTCTCCTATAAACTCTAGCTTTTGGGAAAAGTAGTTATGTCTTCCTACATTAGCCTTCATGTTGGGTGAGTGACTTTGTATGGATCACCAAAAGACTCAGAGATTGAAGTTAATATTCCGTCGATGAAAATTGCACCACTTTTATTGAACATTATATATTTCTTCAAGTAGAGGTGTAAATTAGGTTCGGTAATGTGACTCGGTTTTGATACATGGCTTTGGCTGGATCTGAAATATTACAATATTAATGTTTTTAATAATTATTGTACGTAAGACTGAACTTAAGAAGAGAAGTATATGTTAGCTAAATATAGTCTTGGGCATATTGTGTTGGAAATAAATTTTTGTAGATATTGTACATTTTAGTTTGAACAATGCTACACTTTCAGAAAATAACCGTCTTCGTGTGATTGGCTGCTACAATCACCTGTGAAACTATTTCTGTACATAGAGAATTATTCTTTTCAATCATGCTACAAGTACATTGTCTTTAAAATCAAGTTTGACGTTGTGCCACATGTTGCAGTACGATTGACCAGTTTGAAAATATAATATACTTTCTCGTCACTCTATTTTTGAATTTGCAAAGAAATATCAAACTTCATGTACACAAGGAGTGTACAAGGAGCATAATTCTATTCTTTTAGTTTATGTAGCAACATTTTTAGTGCAATCTATATTAATATTGGATAGGATCTTAGTGGGGTCAAAGTAGGTAGAACGGTCAAGATAGTAACGTTGAATCCCTTATTTAAAAGATTAGGCGGCAAAATTCATTTGTCTAAATGTGGGATTTTACGCCTCAGTTTAGTTTATAGACGTAGGATTTGACATTGACCCATATCTTTAATGAAAATGAGTGATGCAAAGGATGGGACATCCAACCTTACCTCCGGAATTATACGTAGTGATGGCAATGGGGCGGGTTCGGGACGGGGCACCCTCACCCCACCACGCCACTCTCCCACCCCGCCTTAGATGGGGCGGGGCTCGGGGCGTGGCGGGGCGGGTACGGGGCGAGGACTTGCCCCGTTTCTTGCCCCATTTGTTTTTTTTTTATTTAAAATAAAAATTCAAAATTTTAAAATCCAAAGTAAATAATGTTCAAACTAATTATATCAATATTTAAAGTAAACACTTGAAACAAAAAATGTCCAAAACAAATAATGTCCAAAACAAATTTTTTTCTTTTTTAATTCTTCACGGGGCGGGTTCGGGGCGGGGCATCTCCACCCCGCCCCGCCCCATGACCTGCGACGGGGCTGCGAACCTCGCCCCGCCCCACCCCGCCAACCCGTTCGGGGCGGGTTTTTTTGCCCCATTCGGGGCGGGGCCCCGCGGGGACGGGGCGGGGCGGGGAAAATTGCCATCTCTAATTACACGGGAGCACTAGAAAAGATGAAAGACAAAATTGGGAGTATTACTCCAATTAAATGAGTCCATTAGTGGAAAGTACCTTTGGAGTTTGGTACTCGTAAGAACTATCTGGCAATTGGTTTTACCAAAGTCAACGTCAAAACTGTAACTATCATAGTACACAAGGAAACATCCAATTTATAATGATCACATTTCTGAGGTCAATTCTTAACGAAACGGTCTCTGTCTAAATGAACAAAAAACACACAAAAAATATACAGAACACTCACAAATAGGTTGGCCTCATTTTTTTTGGTAATATTTAATTTATATGGGGTCCACCCCATATGAGTATCTGTATTGTATCTGTATGAATTTTTCTGTACAAGCAGAAAATTTCATTCTTAACTTGTCAATCAATCAATTGATTCAGTTCCATGCCTTAATTATAACGGTCTTACTAGGGCTACATCACCTCTTACATAAGGGGTGACATAATGGCCAAGTGGCGCCTCCTCATTGGAGGGGTGCCTCGGCCCACATGTGGGGCATCGGCGTCCCTCCAATGAAAAGACACCACTTGACTATTATGTCACCCCTTGTGTAAGGGGTGATGTACAAGAAGCATAATCCTAATCATAATAGAAGTAGAATTAAGCTAGGACGGGGCCCACCTATTGGCTGGGAGTCTGTCAATTAAACTAATTGTACAATTTTGTATACATCTTGGTTGATAACTTGATGACGTGGAAGTATTATAATAGTTTGATAAATCTATATGTACATAATTATTGAATGGATTACATAGACACATGTGGAAGAAATTCGATCGTGAATGTGAAGTGCGGAAAAGTCAAAAATTGTAGACTACCGATGGATGCGCGCCACATGTCAATAATGTAATGTATTATGTAAATGATTATGTACTTGTAGCATAGTCCATAATAGCTTGATTAAATGTGTGAGATGTGAAATATAATGTGAGAATGTGCCAAATGTAAATTCAATAAGTCAAAGTGTAAAACATGATGTATATATAACAAGATTTATCAGAATATAGTAGCAACGTAAGAGAAATTCTATTATTATCCTATTTCTATTAATTATTTGAAGTAATTAAATGAAGTCACATATATATCAATTGAATATATTTTAAACACATCTTCTCATATGTAGGCTGAATTTTTTTAAATCAACACATGCACAATTTGTTTTGAATAAGTGGGGGGTGAGATTTAAACTCAAGACCTTTGTCTGCTTTAATACTATGTTGAACGACTTGACTTGAATTTGACTTTGAAAAAAGCTTGGTGTTGAGTTGGCTTGCAACAGATCATGCCGATTGTGAAGGCATGCAATGTGGACATAGCCTACACAGAAAATGAATAAAATATAAATAGAAATGATATAGTACAACAATGAGTTCGAGCATCAGCTCGTCAAAACCCAATCCTCTTTGAGATGGTCTTATAGGCTGAGTCTCAAGGAAATGTCGAAGGTTGGGCCCGCAAAACTCACTTGGCCAATGTATAAGTAAGCTCTCAAGTCCCTTTACCGTCATGTTGATCCAGCTTGACATGAATTGATTTATACTTCTAACTTTTCGCCGCAACAATCACAAGCCAACTCGTGCTTTGTCGTGTGAATCTTTGTCCTACCAACCTCTCACAACGCACAACGCAAAAGTTGTTCGAACTATATACCACAACAACCATAAGTCAACTTGTGCTTTATCATGTGTGAATCTTTGTCCTACCAACATCTCGCAACGCAAAAGCTTGTTTGATTTGTCTACTAACAATCAAGATATATATATATATATTGACATTATTATTTACATTGTGTAACGTGACACCATACCATTGGACAGTTTAAAAAAATGACATTTTTCCCTCCACAATTTTTTGAAAATAAAGGGACGTAAACAATGATTTAAGGTACATTTAGCATTATTGGTCAACTAATGCCTTTCATCCGAAAGATTCTACACGTTCTATTCTTTAGAACTGAAGTTTTTATATTCATATCATATATTGTAGGCTTATCTATCAAGATTACAACACCACGCAAACTGCAATAATTCAACTGTCCTCAAACATGGCTGGCTACATTTTCAACACAACTAAGCAGAATATTGAATACATGATTTTCATAAACGCCACGTGAAATATTCCTCCAATGTGATAAATTTTTAATCATAAAAAGTAGATTATTTAACTTCAACCAACCTTTCTTTAATCTGCATTGATTGAGTGGGATACTTAAAATTCAGTATTATATCCAACCTGTAAAAATCTGTAGTTATCATTTCTACATTTCACCCATTTTTTTGACTTAGAATTTATTGCAAAAGATATGCTGACAGCTCAGCCAAGAACCATAGCTCTCCGGCGATCGGAGATCATAATCACCGTCGGAAAACACCACAGGCTTGCCAGGAAACCGACCCGGTTACAAGGGTCGGTCACCAGCAGGCCTATGCCTGTAAGAGCAGTGATCAGAAGTGGTGATAACAAGACTAAGGTGGAGACTGCAAGAAAGTCAACAGAAAATAGTGGGCCTTTGGCTTCTTCAAAACATGCAGGGATTCATGTAAGAGCAGTGATCACTATAAGGAAGAAAATGAAGGAAAATATTATTGAAAAGATTGAAGACAATTGGGAGTCTTTGATTAATGGGATAGGCAGAGGAATCTTGATTAAACTCATCAGTCAAGATATTGATCCTGGTCAGTGTTCGATTTCTTATTGCGTCCTTTAAAAGTTACTTTTACGTAAATTATTACTTTCAGATGTTTTTGGGTTGGATTTTATGCGTAGTTAGTTTTAAAATAAGTAACTTGGAGCATATGCAAAAAGAAGCAAATTCTCGTAATCGATTATGTATGATTGAGAAAAATGAAATTACGAAAAACCTTTTGTTTGGTTAAGCTTGAAAAACAGTAGATTCATTTTTTACTTTTATTTTTTGACAAAAAATAGGATTCTGTATTGAAAATTAGAGGAAGAAAAAATCAATTTTAAATAAGATCAAACATGTTTGGCAATAACAAGTAACTTAAATGTAACTTTTAATCCTATTCAGACATGCTCTTGTTACTTCATAAGTAAACTTGCTTTACTACAGGAGGTTGGAAAAGATTTAAACAATAGGCATATCCAAGTGATGAAAATGTAACACAGGGCAAGACCTTTTATTAACATTATTTGTTTTGAGAATCAGAAGTCTTATTCCTATCCTTATGAATTCGACAACGCAATACTGTTTACTTTCGTAATACTGTCCAGTGAGCATCCAACCAACCTCTTAATAATCTCGAGTATTGCCTAGTCGAGTATTCGTGCCAGTAATATCATACTTTCTTCACAGATACCAATTCAGGAAGGAGTGTAGAGTCTCATGTGAGGGGATGGTTACCAAAGCCAACTAACAATCCACATATTGTTGAATATGGAGCTGATTTTAGTGTGTCTCTGGATTTTGGATCCCCTGGAGCTATTCTTATAACCAATTTCCATGAAAATGAATTCTTCTTGAAGGAAATTGTAGTTCATGGGTTCGCCGAAGGTCCCATTTTCTTTTCGGCTGATACATGGATTCATTCCAGAAAAAATAATCCCGAAAGCAGAATTGTGTTCAGAAACGAGGTGAGAAACCATTATCTTCAAAGCAAGTTTAATAACTAAATAATGGTTGTTGATTTAAGTCGAGTTTATTTTCATGACAGGCGTGTTTACCGTCTCAAACACCACCTGGAATCAAGGATCTTCGACATGAAGACTTGATGAGTATTTGTGGAAATGGAAAGGGGGAGAGAAAAATGCACGAGAGAATATATGATTATGATCTTTATAATGATTTGGGTAATCATGATAAGAGTGAAGATTTGGTCCGGCCGGTGTTGGGCAACAAAGAACGGCCTTATCCTAGGCGTTGTCGAACGGGTCGTCCACCAACAAAGAAAGGTATTTGTTGAACCATCTCATCTAAATTTTTAAGCAAGAGAGGGGACACATTTATTTAATTTAATTAGTCTTCGACAATATATGTCATATTGTAACGTAAATTTCATTCAGATCCCTCTGTGGAGACTAGAACCGAAAAACCCCATCCAGTGTATGTTCCACGGGATGAAACTTTCGAGGAGATTAAGCAGAACACATTTTCAGCTGGAAGATTGAAGGCATTGCTCCACAACTTAATACCACTTATTGCTGCTACTTTGTCAGCTTCGGACATTCCTTTTACTAACTTCTCGGACATAGACAATCTCTATAAGGACGGTGTTGTGCTAAAAGAAGAAGGGCAAGAAGAAGTAAAAACAAATAAGTTTCTAACCAATTTGATAAATCAAGTGTTTACAGTTGATGATAAGTTGCTGAAGTATGACATACCGGCCATCATAAAGCGTATGGCCTCTCTCCACTTACCTTTTTGGCATGTTTGGTATACTACAGAATTCTACATTGACTTGCAGGGGACAGATTTGCATGGTTACGGGACAATGAGTTTGCACGGCAAACTCTGGCTGGGGTCAATCCTGTTAACATTGAATTATTAAAGGTAACGTTTTGATTTGGTTCAAATCTGGTGTTTAATCATAAAACTGTCGACTGAAATTTCTTAATGACGTTTTAATTATTCTAAGGAATTTCCGATTCGAAGTAAACTGGATCCTGCAATATATGGCCCTCCGGAGTCAGCAATCACCAGGGAATTATTAGAGGAAGAACTGCTGGGAATGAGTATTGAACAGGTAAGTACATTTGAGAACGAAATTCGGATCCTTTGATTCCTATTCTGATGTGGAGCGTGTAATGTACTCCGAGCTATGGTTTTTTCAAAATATACGAGTTATAATTATGAACCTGGCTCACTTACTGTTTATATAGGCTATAAAGGAGAAGAGGTTGTTTATACTCGACTATCACGACATCCTTTTGCCATTCATTGAGAAGATAAACTCATTGCCAGATAGAAAAGCTTATGCCTCGAGAACAATATTCTGCCATACTCCAAATGGCATTCTCAGCCCAATTGTCATCGAGCTTTCACTTCCTCCTACACCTTCTTCACCCAGTAACAAGCGCATCTTTACTCATGGACATGATGCAACAACTCATTGGATTTGGAAACTAGCTAAAGCGCATGTTTGCTCCAATGATGCAGGCATCCATCAACTCGTGAACCACTGGTATGACAGAAATGCTCGTCCTGGTTTCAACTTTTGGAAAGTTGGCTCGATTTTTGACCAATGATGTAATCTTTTATTGGAGAATCTTTGACTCAGAATGTGCATACCTCTCTAATATTTAGTAACATTTTTCAGGTTGAGGACCCATGCCTGTATGGAACCTTATATAATCGCTACACATAGGCAGCTTAGCTCACTGCATCCAGTTTATAAGCTGCTCCATCCTCATATGCGCTACACCATGGAAATCAATGCCCTTGCACGGCAAAGTTTAATAAATGCAGACGGAGTTATCGAGGCTTGTTTCGTCCCAGGAAAGTATGCCATGGAAATAAGCTCTGCAGCCTATAAGAGCATGTGGCGGTTTGATATGGAAGCATTGCCAGCAGATTTAGTTCGAAGGTAAAGTTTCTCATGCTCGTCAGTCATGCCTCCGTGTGAGAAAATGTGAGAATGAAATTCACAAACAACCTTCTAGCACGTGATGTTTCGCTCATGAATGCTAGAGAAAAGGTATAAAAACCTAGAAATTTACACTAGACCAAGAATTTGAACTCGTTGCTTCACATTGAATATTGAGATTCAGACAGAAACTGGGGAAACAATTTATTCAATAAGCCCCTCTACCCTAGTGGCCTTATAGATAGATACATTGCAACCAAGATCCTAGTGCAAGTGGGTAAATTAAAAGTTTCCATAAAAAAAATTTTAATGCAAGAGAAAACTAAAAATTACCATAAAAATATTGAAATCACAAACTACCAATTACAATCACTAATTCTCATATCTGGGCTGCGTCACAAAACTCTCAGTCTCTCTCTGTGTACGAAACTGCTTCTTCCTACAGCGAACTCACTTCACGTTTCACGTCATGTGATTGTTCTTTCATTTATATTAGCTGCAATGATAATTTCAGGGGCATAGCCGTCGAGGATCCATCACCGGCCAATGGTGTGAAACTCGTAATCAAAGATTATCCATATGCAGCAGACGGACTTCTCATATGGTCCGCCATAGAAGATTTGGTCGAATCTTATGTTGGTTACTACTACTCTGGGCCTAATTCCATCACAACTGATGTCGAGCTTCAAGCCTGGTGGAATGAGATCAAGAACTCGGGACACTACGACAAAAGAAACGAGCCGTGGTGGCCTAACCTCACTACTAAAGAAGACTTATCTGGTATACTCACAACAATGATTTGGATTGCTTCTGGCCAACACGCAGCTATAAACTTTGGACAATATCCATTCGGAGGGTATCCACCAAACCGACCCACCCTCATGCGTAAACTAATACCTCAAGAAGGCGAGCCCGACTACATTAATTTCCTTCTTAGCCCAGAGTGTACTTTTTTGGGCTCTCTACCTACACAACTCCAAGTAACTAAAGTTATGGCAGTCCAAGACACACTGTCAACACATTCTCCTGATGAAGAGTACTTGAATGAGCTGCACCATATTCATAGATTTTCGTTTAGTGATCCAAAAGTTCAACAACTCTTTGAAAGTTTCTCGGCCAAGTTAGATGAGATCGAACGTATTATTCATCAAAGAAATAAGGATATACATCTGAAAAACAGAAGTGGTGCTGGTGTTCCTCCATATGAATTGCTTTTACCCTCGTCTGCTCCTGGTGTAACTGGTCGGGGCATTCCTAACAGCATCTCAATCTGACAGTTTTTCCAATCCGAATTCTGTGGATCACCTGTACTTATTGTAAGTGTTGGGAATTAAAGCCTAAGACAAGCATCAATTCACAGTATAAATATGCCCATAATATCAGATTCTAAACAAGAGCAGAATTCCAGCAACTTATACACTATGGCAGTTCAATTATAATCTCAGAAATCAGCATTATCAATAAACAATCTTTCTATACCAATGGCAATGAAATTATTCCCATAGCATTAACAGAATATACTCAAACCCTAGGGATGGAAAATCAAAGCCTCAGAACTGAACAAAACATGAAATAGACAGAAAATTGGAGCTTAATAAACGGGACAGAAACTCCCCTTTCTTGCAGTGCTGCTGCCCTTCCCTTTTCGTCGAACCCGTGAGCACCCCTTCCTCTTCAATGGTCGAAGCTTTTAGGCGCAGGAACAGTTCCCTTTTCCATGCTTGCAACCCGCCATCCAGAGAAGAGAGAGATCAACAGAAAACCCAAGGTAAGGAATCGATTTGGTCATCGATCAAAGATCTCCCAAATGGCCCTGATTCTACCTAAAGACTTAGAGGAAGATGCCATAATCTAGCCACTATTTCAGGCCTAGAAGCCCCAAGGTATCCCACCCTAAGTCACGGTTCTTACCCACACAGTGAACCCCAAGAGGAGAAGAAAACAGAGAGCTTCCAAAGTCGAGCAGAAGAGAGAAAGAAAAGGAGAGAATGAGTCGTGTTAAGGAAGCCAATGTTAAATCAAGAAAATATCAAACCAAGAATCAAGCCCAGCCATGGATTAAAATCCAAGGGCCAAGGGTGCTCCAAGTAAACACCATCCGGGTCAACAAACGTGGGCTAAGGAACTGGCCCAACATGTTAGGAGAACCACACATAAGGCCCAATAACTTACATTCTTCACATTGGTTCTCATAACTCTCTCTCTCGGTTGCGAGGTTGCACATAGAATGACTGTTCATCATCATCGCCCACTACCTGCAAGAAAAATTAACCAGTGTCAATATGTAACAAAGATAAGCACAATTTAAATTTACCTGCAGGTAGAATTTTTGTTCCTACATTAGAGGGATTTCTATCAGTATGAATCTTAACAAGTTTGACTTCACATTGAGAAAGCTTCTCACGTATAAAATGATACTTCACCTCTATATGTTTGGATCTCTCATGATAAACAGGGTTCTTACTAAGTGACAACGTACTCTGACTATCCGTAAACATAATAGTTGTATCGTGCATGAAGTTCAATTCCTTTAAGATTTCCTTTAACCACATACATTCCTTAACCGCCTCGGTTATGGCAACGTATTCGGCCTTCAAGCATTGTACAGAGTCACTAAGGGTTGCAGCTGAGATTTCCAAGTTATGCAATTATCTCCTAGGGTAAAGAAGTAAGCGGTAGTTGATTTCCTACTGTCTCTATCACCAACAAAGTCCGAATCAACATAGCCCTTAAGAGTCAACTCCTCAGATCTTTTCTCATACACTAAGCCTAGATTTAAAGTCCCAACCAGATACCTTAATAGCCATTTCATACCCGCCCAATGCGGCTTACCAGGGTTGGACATAAATCTACTTAGAAGACTGATGGAAAATGCAAGATCAGGTATGGTAGTAATCATAGAAAACATGACAGAACCTATGGCATTAGCATACGGAATATTTTCCATTTCTTTTAATTCAGATTCGGATTTAGGCGAATGATCACGTGAAAAATTCATATGGCTAGCAAGAGGCACATTAACAATTTTACTGTCTTTCATTCCAAATTTAGTTACAACTTTGTTCAAGTACGCTTCTTGTGAAATTGTTAACTTGTTCTTAGCCATATCCCTTGTTATCACCATCCCTAAGATCTTTCTAGCATTCCCTAAATCCTTCATATCAAATTCTGACTTCAAAAGATCTTTTAGTTCATTAATTTGAGACTTGCTAGGTCCAGCTAAAAGCATATCATCGACATAAAGCAACAAGTAGACTTCACAACCGCTCTTTATGTCATTAAAATACAAGCAAGCAACAAATTCACTTCTCTTAAACCCTATCTTCAGTACAAAGGCATCAAACCTCTTGTACCATTGTCTTGGGCTCTGTTTCAGCCCGTACAACGATTTCTCTAACTTGCACACATACTCAGACTTACCTCTAGCCACAAACCCTTGTGGTTGGCTCATGAAAATATCCTCTTCCAACTCTCCATGTAAAAACGCAGTTTTTACATCAAATTGTTCGAGTTCCCAATTGAATTGAACAACAAGAGCCAACATCAGTCTGATCGTCTTGTACTTAACCACGGGTGAAAATATCTCATTATAGTCCACACCCTCTCTTTGAGTATAACCCTTAGCCACTAATCTCGCCTTATACCTCACAGAATCATTAGGGCTTAAACCTTCCTTCAACTTGTAAATCCATTTACATGGAACTAATTTCTGATCTTTAGGTTTCTTAACAAGTTTCCAAGTTTTGTTATCACTCAAAGATTTCATTTCTTCCTGCATAGCTTTTATCCAGTTTTCAGAATAATTTCCATTAATAGCTTCTTCATAACTAGCAGGTTCTATTTGTTCAAGAACTTCACCTGAAACTAATGCAAACTCAAATGACTTAGATTCGTACTGTGGTTCGGCCTAACTGCCTCGCCTATCCCTAGTGAGTTGATAATCTTGATTAGGTGGCGATCATTAAAATGTTCAACTTCAACTTGTTCGTTGTTGTCTTGAAGTTCAAATAATTGCCTGTGTTCAATTTCAGCCTTCAGTTGTTCGCTGATGTGTAGGGTCATCATTATCATCATTCCTAGGTGTCATGAATTAAGATTAGTCAACTTCACCTCGCTCCGAACACTCCTCTCGCCTCAAATTTGTTAGCTTCATCGTGTTTCTGCTTTAGACATGGCATTTCGTATTCATTAAAGACCACATTCCCGCTATTAATAATCTTAATGCCTTGAACCCCTAAAACCCACAACCTATAGCCCTTCACACACCCTGGATACCCTAACATCACACACTTGACCGCCCTCGGCTCAAGTTTCCTTCGCATTGATGTGCAAATGCAAAGACATCCAAACACCCTCGTACGACTCAGATTTGGAGGCTCTCCCGTCCACATCTCCCTGTGGGGTCTTAAAACCTATACCGGATCGAGACCTATTAATCGTATAAGCCGCATTTAGCAAATTTTCCAGCTTTCAAAACCCTTTGGCAAGGCCCGAGTTAATCAACATACACCTAACTTTGTTCATTATGGTTCTATTCATTCTCTCAGTCACCCCATTTTGTTCGGTGTGTATTTAATTCTCCTGTCTTGTTATCCCTTTCTCGCTTACGTAAATTGTCAAATTCAAAATTACGTAATTCAAGCCCGTTATCGCTCTAATGTTTTAAGTTTCTTTTCTAACTCGATTCTCAATCGACTTTAACCGATTCTAAATTTCCCAAAAGTTTCCGACTTAACCTTAAGAGGATAAATCCAAACTTTTCGAGTAATCATCCACTAAGGACAAGAAGTACTTACTTCCACCAAATGTGGAATGCTTCTCAGACCCCATAGATCGCATGAATATAGTCCAATGGACCGTCGGGTCCTATGAGAGCTAGCTTCAAAGCTAACCTTGTGAGATTTACCCAACACACATGTTTCACGAAGTCCATTGATTCAATATCATCTTTTCCAAGTAATTTTTGATTACTTAAAGATTTTAGCCCTTTAAACCCAATGTGACCCATCTCCTGTTACGCCAAAGTTCGGTTTTGTTTTTACCGACAAAGAAGAAGACTTGAATCAAAAGTTGTTTCAGCCTTTGCCCTCTAGATAGGTACACCCATTTCTCTTGGGTCCTTTTCATAACTATCGTAGATCCCTTAAAAATTTCTAACGTTATTCCTGACTTAAAAGTATATCCCTCATTTTCAAGAGTACCTAAGGAAATGAGGTTCCTCTTTAAATTAGGGACATACCTAACCTCCCTGAGTTGCCTGACAACCCCATCGTACATCCTGATGGCTATGTCACCAACTCCAACCACATTCTGAGAATTGTTATCTCCCATGTAGACCTTCCTAGACCCAATCTCTCGATAGTTATAGAACCAAGACCTTTCAGGGCACATGTGAAAGGTGCATCCCGTGTCTAGGATCCAATTGTTATCAAATTCCCCCTCAGACACATTTAGGACATGTAGACTATCAAATTCAGAAACAACAGCAGCATTGTTTTGATCAGTATTATTTAATTCTCTCTGTTTCTTCTTCCAATCAAAACAATCTTTCTTAAAATGTCCTAACTTTCCACAGTTATAACATTTTTTACCACTTTTGTCTTTTGATTTCGATCTCATTTTAGACTTTCCCTATCCCTTTTTGTTATGGAAATTAAATTCCTTCTTTTCGGTTCTCCCCCTAACAAATAAGGCTTCTTCTTTTACATTTGTTCTGTTATCTCTTTTCAATTCAAGTTCCCTCGATTTCAACGCATCTATCACAATAGCCTGCGTGAGAGTATCCCTGCCATATTTAATTACATTTCGGATTTCTTTATATGATTCGGGCAATGAATTTAACAATATGACAGCTAAATCCTCATCGTCGAACTTCTTATCATTATGAGCCAGACTTTTCACAATTATGCTAAAATCACTCAAATTCCCCTCTAAATCCTTCCCCGGGTCCATCTTAAAACTAAACAATTTTTCTAACAGATAAATCTTGTTAGGCAAAGTCTTAGTTAAGAACAAGGCATCTAAGGCAGTCCATAATGTTCTAGCGTCTTTAGCATGATCAAGTTGTCTAATGATGTTATCAGATAAGTGCAAGATTATGGAACTATATGCAATTTCATTCATGTCCTCGATTTCATCAGGTTTAGCCTTTAACTCGTCAGAAAAAGTCAAAGGATCATCGAGAGTTTTAGCAACTCTCTGTTGGACCAAAATGGCCCTCATTTTCTGTTTCCAAATTGAGTAGTCCCCATTTCCATCGAATTGCGATAATTCGACCCTCGAACCCATACTAGATTCTGTAAAAGGGTGGCTCGTACTCATGGACTAAACAGAAAAGGTTTTGAAAAACAATGTTTTTTCAGATGATCAATACACAATATGAGTGCAGAGTTAAAAGACAATGTCCAGAAATGAAACACGAGTCAATTCGATCACTTAAACTTAGATGTGATGTGTGTGCAGGTGTGATTCAAACTTAGGCAATGCACATGTATATAATGCAGACAAGTGTGCTTTTCAGTTTACAAATTAATCACAGGAATTCAATCAACAGAATTCACAGATAGGCAACCAAGCAACATGCATAAACTGCTAAGAAAGTCAAACCTAATACGAATATTAGTTTGGAACGATCTTACCAGACTACTGTTGAAAAACAGTATAAATACCACCAATTCCTCAGCCAATCCAAGTTTCCAGAATCACCAGTCACCAATCGATAAACAACATGCACAACACAAAATTCATAATAATCAGTATCGAATCAAAACCCTAGAATGCCCAAAAAACAATCAACCCTAATTTTTCTGAAGGAAAAACAAGCCCTAGACCTACAGCCTAAGCTCTGATACCAGATGTTGGGAATCACAGCCTAAGACAAGCATCAATTCACAGTATAAATATGCCCATAATATCAGATTCTAAACAATAGCAGCATTCCAGCAACTTATACACTATGGCAGTTCAATTATAATCTCGTAAATCAAAGATTATCAATAAACAATCTTTCTATACCAATGGCAATGAAATTATTCCCATAGCATTAACAGAATATACTCAAACCCTAGGGACGGAAAATCAAAGCCTCAGAACTGAACAAAACATGAAATAGACAGAAAATTGGAGCTTAATAAACGGGACAGAAACTCCCCTTTCTTGCAGTGCTGCTGCCCTTCCCTTTTGGTCGAACCCGTGAGCACCCCTTCCTCTTCAATGGTCGAAGCTTTTAGGCTTAGGAACAGTTCCCTTTTCCATGCTTGCAACCCGCCATCCAGAGAAGAGAGAGATCAACAGAAAACCCAAGGTAAGGAATCGATTTGGTCATCGATCAAAGATCTCCCAAATGGCCCTGATTCTACCGTAAAGACTTAGAGGAAGATGCCAATAATCTAGCCACTATTTCAGGCCTAGAAGCCCCAAGGTATCCCACCCTAAGTTACGGTTCTTACCCACACAGTGAACCCCAAGAGGAGAAGAAAACAGAGAGCTTCCAAAGTCGAGCAGAAGAGAGAAAGAAAAGGAGAGAATGAGTCGTGTTAAGGAAGCCAATGTTAAATCAAGAAAATATCAAGCCAAGAATCAAGCCCAGCCGTGGATTAAAATCCAAGGGCCAAGGGTGCTCCAAGTAAACACCATCCGGGTCAACAAACGTGGGCTAAGGAACTGGCCCAACATGTTAGGAGAACACACATAAGGCCCAATAACTTACACTAAGCATCCAAGTTTTTTCATCTGATTCCTTCGTGAAATAGATTGAACGTATCAAGTTTGTGCATTACTCTGGAAGATGTAATTAATGTTTCCCAAGGCTAATGGGAAAGAACAACTTTGAAATCACTCAACTGTGGAAATTGGCCGCGATAGAAAACGGTTGGTAGGATCCATAAAATGCGTTACAATCCTAAATCGATAAACTTTTATCTGGTATATAATGCCTCGAAGAAACCTCCGCATCTATCTTTGCAATTTAATTCTTCTCCATGTTTCGCAGTATGACTTTCTTTTTTCGTACGTTTCACTTCCCATCATTTTTTATTACTTCAAAACATCTTGGTTCTTTATTTCTTCGTCTGTCTTGTCCTCCAATGCTCAGCTTTTGATCTTCACTTCAAAACCTCTAACGTATTTCCATTTTCTTGCAGATTTGATCAACATGACTTGAGTTCTAAGATTTCGTCTTACAATCACGAACATAACTAATCAGTAATAATCAACTCCAAAACGCTCAAAATCTTAGCAAAAAAGCCTCACTTAGAGGTCGAGATGAGTATAAAAATTACACTAATCAATTATCTTATAGTCATATTGCATTCTTCGAAGTCTTGCTTATTGCTAAGCATATTCAACATACTATCTTACAAATCGGTTTTAAAACTAGCTTGCATTGACTTTTTGTAGCATTATTTAACCTAAAACACGTGCTAACTTATCGAGTACTTCTATGGTTGAACCTTTTACTAATTTCCATCCAATAATAATTGCTTAATAACTAGTATAGTATCACTCCATATAAGCAATTTGCTGATCTTACCATCTATTTCATTTTTTGCCTCTTTTTTCTTTCCTTTTTTTTTTCTTACCCGATAATACTTAGAATCAGCATTGCAAAAGAACAGTACCCTTTTTGTAGTGTCATCTTAAAAAGATAAAATAGAGGGAGAATCTCGTGTATGCATGGTGACATCAAACTTTTGCTGCGCCAGTAGACAACTAGACAATGAAATGTTTGTTTATTTTAGAGTAATGCTACGGATCATACAATCTCAGTTTATGTGACGTTAACGTGAGAAAATTAAGTGATATCATTTAATTTTATATTTCATTTATTTTATCATCCAACGGCGTCTATAATTTCAATGAAGTTATGTAACATTACTCTTTGCTAAGTTGATGTCAAAGGTACACCTTTTCATGAAAACCGAGGAACAAACCGTGTCTAAGCCCAACTTTATGTGACGTTTTATTTTAGAGTCTTCTAGTATCCTTCAAGGTTTTCGATTTTTAAGTAATTTATTGAGCGCCCATATAATATATTGACTTCTTCTGCAGGTCGCTATTTGACTACCATTTCCCTTTCTTTTCAAGATCATATCAGTGTTTTTTAGCTGGGTTTCGTCATTTTTGGTGGCAAATCAAAGATTTTCCATTGATAAAGATTAGCCTTTTTTTTCTATTAATGACTGAGAATCGTATAGAAATACAAGTAGATGATTCAAGGAGCCCACGAGACAAGACCCCTCTTCTCGAAAATTCAGGCGAAACCCAGGATTCAAATCGCCAAGAAAATCAAGAAAATGATGATGAAACACGTTTGGATAAAACCCTTGTAAAGTTAGATTCATTTCTCACTTTTTTAGGCTTTAATCAGACCTCGGTGTCGAGTTTTGTGCTTTCTTGGGGTTTTTTATTGCTGATTGGAATTTCCCTCCCTGTGGTGATTCTTGAGCTATCCAATTGCCCAGGTTGTGAGAAGGGTCAGATCAAGACTTTTGAAATTGATATAGTGATTTCTCAGGCTTGTTTAGCAGCTGCATCTCTGATTTGCCTTTCACACAATTTAAGAAAGTATGGTATTAGGAAATTTCTGTTTGTTGATCGATATAGTGGCCATGTGGAGAGATTCAGTGACCATTATATTCAGAAGATTTCAGTGAGTTCTGCTTCAATTAACTGTGATTTGCTCTATGCTACGTTTTTGTGTGTGATCATTGTGAATATTGGCATGTTTGGTATGAGACATTGGCAACTGTACTCTACAATATATAGGATTTGAACTTCTTTTTCTTCCATAATACTGTCCAATCTACGTTATGAAACAAGCTCTATGTGTTTAGTCCTATGGCTCCTTATGTTTGATCATTGTGATCTTAAGAATTTGTGATAGCGTGCATGTGGTTAACTATTTTGAGTTTAGGGTTTGTTTACCTAAGTTGTATGGTTCATTGGTTTATGCTAAGAAAATTTACATATTGATTACTGTCTGAACTCTGAACTGCTTTTTGATTTCTCTGATTCGTAGGAATTTTATATTTTATGGTTTATTTTCAGCTTTATGCAGCATGTGAAGCTCAATTCTTTTCTTTTTTGTTTTAATATCTACAAATTGATTGATTAAAATTTGAAAGCCAAAGACAGATGCGACTGACTAAGACTGACTAAGTGATTGATTCACATGATGCTGCAATTTTTCTAACAGTATCTAAAAATGTGTGATTTCCTTAGATTTCACGCATCAACTTCACAGGGACTTAAAAAATCTTGACAGGTATTTTGTTTTTGCAGGATTCTATGCGTTTGCTAGTGTTTTGGGTACTGCCTTGTTTCATTCTGAAGACTGCACGTGAAATCATCCGCATTTTATATGTTCGTCACGAGTCATGGTGGCACTCTGTAGCTATCTTGTTCGCTCTTATCTTTTCGTGGACTTATGTGACGACAATCTTTCTTTCAGCATGTATTTTGTTCCATGTGGTCTGTAACTTGCAAATAATACATTTTGAGGAATACGGGAAGCTTTTGGAAAGAGAATCCGATTGTTTGTTATTAATACAAGAGCATGCTCGTTTACGCTTCTATCTCTCCAAAATAAGCCACCGATTTAGAATATATCTTCTTCTACTGTTTTTTATTGTTACTGTAAGCCAGTTTGTTACTTTATTTCAAACCACAGGATATAATGGGATGATTACTTTCATAAATGGTGGTGATTTTGCGGTAAGCTCTAACCTTCTTGGTACTTTTCTTCTCTCCCAAAACATCTTTGAGTGACTTTTGGTTTCTAAGTTCCAAATTTTATAGAGTATTTGTTTTGTCATTACAAAAGCCTGTTTGGGTAATCTTATAATAAGTAGTACTTTTTTTAAAAGTAAAGTTATGCTTTTACAAAAGTAAAGTTTGAACTAAAATTTACTTCTACATTTTCTTTTGCAATTGTACAAGCTTAGTATTTGGCTAAGCTTAAGTTACTTTTCAGTAAAACTTTTTTCTAGATTTGGTCAAACATGCTCTATGGTGTAGGAAACTTTCATTTAGGTTCTATAACCTGGTTAATTCTCTCAATTTTTTTGGATCCATTCCGCGATTTTAGGTCTCCTCAATTGTGCAAGTAGTAGGAATAATTCTTTGCTTGAATGCTGCTGCAAAAATATCCCACTGAGCCCAAGCTGTAGGATCACTTGCAAGTAGATGGCATGCTTTGATGACTTGCAGTGCTACTGATTCATCTCAGTTGAGAACTTCGAATAGCATGGGAAATCTGGATGCTGCTAATGACTCAGGCTCGTACTATATGAACTACTCGGAAAGTGATTTGGACTCACTGGATTTCATTTATGGGCCAACAAATACACAATTGGCGTCTCATATGTCCTCGTACCACAAGAGACTAGCTCTAGGTATGCAAGCTAACTACTGCTGTTTTATACAGAATAAGATGCTAAGCTTAAATATTTGTTTCCAGATATGTCTGATTAAGTTACTTATTCTATGTAAGTAAAGTTAGTTATTTGGAAGTAACTCTTTCCCCCATGCTATTAGTGACTCACTTATTTCCAGTTTTGATGAATTATAAACTTATAAGTAACCTTTTTAAACTTAGCCAAATATGCTCGATTCGACAATGCAATTTTGGTGAAAAGAGCTCTATGATACTCCATACCTGAAAAGTTGAATGATTCCTCCTTGCTGATCTTGATGACCAACATTTAGGCCTGGCATGAAAAACAAGAATATTGTTCCCATAATTGGCTTAAATATTTACTTTTAACACTTTATGTTACTATGTTTGGCCCTGCTTGTCTTTTTTTGTTCTTCAAAAGCTACATTAATCTGATAATCTGATCTTAACACTTCCCTATCACTAGTGAGATCGATATAAATCATATACCTCAATTCTCGTTTCTAAAGTTTAATGTGCAGCAGTTCTCGTCATAGCTCATTACAATAACCCTGTAATTTTCTGCTATATAATTTCGACTCCATGATATACTAGACATTGTTACAAGGGATAAAGATTTGAAAAAGGGAAGGAAAGTTTACCGCGTTTTGCATCAAATTGTATGTTGCATATTCTAAGGTATAAACTCGTAGAGTAACATTTATGATATCCAACATGCATATTGTTTATGTTGAATAAGAGCATGTTTGGGAAGAGGTTTTTTAAATCAAATTTATCCGCGCACTTTGTAGTACTGTAAGCTGCTACCCACTTATTCAAAAATTCCATAGGACCCACATATTATAATCGCTCACCTAATACGCACTAAGATTTCCTCGTCTTTGAGGTGAATTTAAGTGAGGAATTGATAGAGCTTTCCATTTTGAAAAGAAAATGCTTTCTTCTTCTTTAAGATTACCTCCATATCATTGTTAGAAAATAAAAGATGTATTTCATTGCCAAAATATTTTCTTCTTCTATTAGATTAACCTACATGTCATTGTTAGAAAATAAAAGTCGTATTCCTTTGCCTCAATTTGGAAAGAGTTTTGGGAACAAGATCTTGAATAAGGCCAAAAAATAGAGAAAACAAACCTTACCAATAATAGAATTATGACTAAAAGGGACAGGTTCGATTCTATTAACATTTATCTTTCTATTCTCTTACTTTGTTAGTTTTCTGGCAGATTAAATTTTCGTATATGAATAAACCATGATACAAATCTATTCTTTAATATCTATGCTGTTGTAGTCCATTAAAACTTGAATTTTACCTTGCTTTTTCGGCTTTGCAGTCTCTTGTGCTGTTCTCATTTTCCACATACATTTTATACATGTTTAATCAGTTTTACACTGTCTATGCAGTGATGTATTTGCAGTCAAATCCAGGAGGGATTACAATTTTCGGGTACACAGTTGATCGAGGAATGATCAACACAATATTCTTCATTCAGCTTACGCTTATCACCTTTGTTCTGGGCAAGACCATAGTTGTCCCCTCCGAGTAATGCATTATTAGAGAGCTGGCGTTCTTTTTGATGAATTAATGAGTTTATCTGGGTGCAATTATTGCTGCAATTGGGTTCAACCAGCTGATCTTAAACCCAAAAGGACGCAACTTGGCCTGCCTTCTCGGTTCCTGCTTCAAGAATCGTGAGTATGTGCCTGGACTTGCCGGTGAGCTATGTTATTCTCTTCTAGTCTATTTTTCTCCTTTTGCTTTACTCCTTGAGTGCGAAATGGGGATAGAGAGTCGAGGAGGAGCCTTGAGGAACCTTTCGGTTTAGTAAGAAAAAAATCAACATAGAAAGGCAACTGAACTTCTACAGAGCACCCAATAAATATTTCTGTACAAATTGTGAAGTGAAAATTAGTGATAACATTTTTTTATTTTTTTATTAATTTTTTTATTTTTATTTTTTGTACAGAAGACTGATGAAATCACTTCAAACTATAATCTATTGTACTCTCTAGAAATGTTTGGAAATTTGTGGTTGAAATCATCGAAAGTATGCACTTTTCACAATAAACTTTATCTGAGTTTCACGTCTAAGGTTTCATTTTCAGTACACATTGGTGCTTATGTAATGAAAACCTAAATATTTCGTTTAAACAGTCATGCTTTGCGCAAGATGAGTTAGTCGAGAGACATTTGCGAGTTATAGCTAGCAAAGCCGACTCTTGGGGGATGGGAAAGTGTTTATATAACCAATTTTAAATTTATTGAAAGTAAAATATGTATGTTTTTTAAGAATAATATTATTTATACTGAAGACTACCGAAAGTCATCTTGCATTATATACGCATGACAGTTTGTTATTTAATGCATGAGGCAATAAAAAAGAGGAGTTAAATGTATTACGGAGCCTAAAGAGAATGATGCACATAATGGGAGTCGAGGTCTTTCGACGAAAGTGTTAGGATTATTGATCGATTTGATCTTAATGGCAATGCAATGGTCAGCTTCGATGAGTTCAAAATAATGATTCATGTGTGCACACATGAATATTTTATTACTATGTGACTAATCAAAATGGAAGGTTGTGTATGTTGTATCGAATTGATTAAAATTCCTCGGAGTCTCAATATGATTCACCAGAGCAGTTTTGCCATCTAAAATTATATGTTGTTGGGGGGGGGGGGGGGGGGGGCTGTAAATGCATCAAATCTACTGAAGCTTTCAAATGACAGATAAATTGTAGATTGATCAAATTTGATACACTGCAATAACACAAAAGAAAAAGAAAAAGACCTCTCATGTATCTAACATGGTTGATAGAAATGTATTGAATTCCTCTGCTAAGACACCACAAACAAAAGACAACACCCCATTATTGCTCAATCAATCAAACCCTTAATGTTAATTGTTAAATATGGACCAAAATTTAAAAGTCTTATATCCGTAACTTTTTCCTACTTTCTAACCGTACAATTCGAAAAATCTCACTTTTCACAATATTTATTTTCAAAAAATCTACATCAAACAGGCCTTGAATAAGACACCAAAGCAAATCTAGACACAATAATCTAACCAAAATTGAGATAAAGAGACAATTTTTTTTTTTTTTTGATAGATAGAGACAAATCAACCATAAAAATTTTAACGAAAGGTTGCAATGTACCTCTCTTGAGATTGAGACAAATATTAATATAGAAAAGAAAATAATGGGAATTTCTATACATGGCAGGTTGTGCAAGTGAGCTCCTCAACCTCTTTGCTAGGGTACTGCATTCAAATATCAGATGAATGTCATTCATTTGATAATAGATGAAAATAACATACCCAAGTATTAGAAAACAAACTCGCTCCCATTTAGCAGTAATGAAGAAAATAGTTGTACATAACACATGAATTATCACCAAAGCGATATCAAGCGTGTTTGATTTGGTAAGAGAAGAAACTTCATCATCGTTCATGACAAGAAAATTGGTAATATATACGTTGATCATAATTGGTACCTTTGTACCCTAGTCCATCTTTCCATTCATTTCAAAACTTCCATGATCCATCAAATAGTGAAAGATCAAAATCGGGGTACATACCAATACCTAGTATGGGTAAAAATATAGAGATTGAACGAAATAACTCTCGCGATCTAGAATTAAAAAAAATAGAGTTTGGAGCATTAAATATCTTGTATCCATAGAACATCTAGCGTGACTTAAATAATGAATCAAACTTCTATCAGATATTACTGTTGCATCCAAATTTGTCTAAAAATTGAAATTGTGCCAACAAAAAAGTGTCACTTCATGTATCAATCAAATACGTTTAACAGATTGATAAAGATAAAACTAAATTATAAATCTCCACATAATTCTTCTAAATATGCCCCCACGTTAATCTTTCTATGTCATAATAAATTCGTCTTTGGTTATTCATAAATCAAATAAATATTGATTGTAACGACCTATATTTCTATATTCAAGCCATTAACTTACGTACTGTCCGTTTTTGGGTGGGCCTATGCTCACTTACCCCTCACGACTTTCTGTCGTGTCCTTCAAAATTCGAACTCAAAATTTATCTGTCTAATGAGATATTTAAGTTGAATCCTAATACCAATCGAGTTCAACTTAAATTTTTCATTAGACAGAGGTCTTGAGTTCGAAAGAAAGTCGTGAGAGGGTAAGTGGACATAGATCCATCCAAAAGCGGACCACAAGCAAGCTAATGGCTTAAATATAGAGACCTGGGTTGATACATTGATCGAACCTCATATTTTCAAAATAATATGGTTGTCTACAAATGATGTAAAAGATTGATCAAGAATCAAAGATATATAATGACAACAGTAGTCTTTTACAATACGTTAATAACCGTTGCACTGGAAAATAGCAACTTGTTGATCTTACAATAATCCCTGTATTCAGAATTATTATTTACCTTTGGAGTGCAATTTTCTGTCCATTTCTTCAACAATGAAAGACTAAGAATCTCCTCTCCCCTTCATATCACTATCACTTGCAAACACAATATAAGGATTAAATTTGATAGCATTGAGAGTACCGAGTAATTCAAACTGTTTGGTGGCCTTCAAAAGTAATTTTAAGAATGTTGTTTGCTATAATCAATATAAAATATGTTACATGAGTTTAAAGTGAAAGAGTTTCATAACAGGAAGTGCCTTATGCCATACAAGAGGTATCAAAGCCAGATTCTATGTAACAGCAGAGGCCAGAGAAGTCCCTCGCTATATCTGAATCAAATTGTAAGTCCACCCATCCAGGTGCCGGCTAAAAACAGCTACAAATGATCGTCTCCCAAACAATGTTTGAAACTCCCTTTGATCCATAGCTCTCACTTAAACCACATTTGCCTGAGCTATAGCAAAATCCAAATAAAAGAAATTTCAAAGTATTATTGGCCAAATAAACCACCAGCGCCTAATTCTTCTTGCTGCAACTCCTTCCTCTGTTGCTCTTTTAGAGGGTCAGGACTCTTCGTTGCTCTTCTTATACGCCTGAAAACCCGTTATAACAACAAATTTAATGTATAAAACTACAAGATATTATGGTCCATGAAACTCACGTCGACTGAGCTCCAGTACCTGTCTTGCACATGCTGAGCAGGAAATGTTGGCATGAACTCCTTAGACTTGGGAAGTGGAACTTCTTGGAACCATTCATGCTTCAGAGCTGCTTCAGCAGTTATCCGCTGCGTAGTTGCCACATATATTTAAGAATCATAGAGACAGGAGATTCAATTGTCCAGAGACATAAACAGATATAATAAGAATACCTTATCGGGGTCATAAGTTAAAAGCTTGTTCAACAGGTCAAATCCAGCATCAGAAAGTACTGGTGAGCCAGTAAATGACGTAGCTGGAAATTTCCCACGCAATTGATTGTATCTGAAATGAATGCATCACCAATTAGTAGAAACATGATATGTTAGTTATATATTTAAAACTGGCACCCATAGAGACCAGAAAGCTATACAGTAACCACCCATAGCCTGAAACCAGGGAAAAGAGTAGCAAAATGACAAAAAAAAAAAAAAAAATCTTGTCAACTAGGATAAGGATTGGATATACAAGATACAGAAACCTACTTATTCTTGACAAAGTTAACCTTCACCCCAGGAAGTCTGGAAAACCCAGGCCAGATTGTCTCATTTGGTGTGCCGAGGATTCTAAAAATCTGCAATAAACATCATGAAAGAAACTAATCAGGCTATACGCTATCTACATTTAATAAAAACCATAAATTGAGTTATGAATAAGCTGCTGACATATTTTACCTTGTCAAGCTGATCAAACTCTGTTTTTCCACTAAACAATGGTTCTTTTGATAACAGTTCGGCCATAATGCATCCCACAGACCACATATCAATTGCAGTAGAATATTGTTTGGCTCCCAGAAGAAGTTCTGGCGCCCTGCAAATGAACTTCTTGTTCAATTCATCATAAATCAGAGAACATAAGATCTGCACTATAAAATCAAGACCTAAAATGCACTAATGTTGACGAAGAAGAATAGTGGTATCGAGTATTAAAATTATTTTAGCTTTAACGTTATATGGGAAAATGATATGACAACATGCTGAGGAATATGGCAGCAAATATGGAACTAAATTTCTGAAAAGATAAAATTATATCTATCCATATTGGCAAAAAAGCATTTACGCACTCTCAAGATACTATAGGACTACTAGAGCACATATGAATACTTGTAAGAGTTAAAAATAGGTGATTGTAAATTAAACTAATCATCAGGATAAAAGAGCCAAAGAAGAAGTGAAGCACACCTGTACCACAAAGTAACCACCAAATGAGTATAAGGTTTCAGGGGGCTCCCATATTGCCGAGCCAGACCAAAATCGCAGATTTTCAGCTCACCTCGATTATTTAAAAGTAAATTTGATGTTTTCAGATCTCGGTGAAGTACCCAATTATCATGAAGATATTTGACACCCACTAACAGCTGGAGCATAAGGCATTTAACTTCACTTTGACTAAACGGCTGTTTCATTGTCTCCATCAATCTCTTAAGATCATGTTCCATATACTCCATGACCATGAAGATGCTGTCAAGATTGCTACCCACAACTACTTCTTTGACATCCACTGCTGAAGGATGCTGAAAAGAGAGAAGGATGTTAATTTCCCGAAGCGAAGTCAGAGGAAACCCTTCTCTCTCTTTCTCCATCTTGACCTTCTTCAAAGCAACAATTTCTCCAGACTTCTTGTCCCTGGCTCTATAAACAATCCCATAAGTTCCTTCATTTATCTTGTTCATTCTCTCGAACTCATCAACACTTCTGCACCCCTGAAGCATATTCACACTCCTTTCTGGGGTGAGAGCAGGCTCTGGTGTACCATAAGAACCTAATTCATCAGCAGATTCCATATCTGACTGGCTAACACTAGTAGCACCATAATTACGGTCCTCATCTATCGCCATGTAGTCATTCTTACCAACATCGTTGGGGTAACTATCTCTACTAGAAGACCTAACACACTCATCAGATCCAGAGGACCTCCCCATAGTTCCTTTAGATCCTTCACCTTTAACCTCTCCAAGCTCTGGACTTGCTGATTTCCTATGTCCCCATACTAGAGCCGACTCAGAACCAGACCTACGCACCTTCCATTTACGCGTATCTCCATTATCATAAATCACACCTTTATCAACTGGGGATTCAGCATTATTTGCCCAACGAGAGGACATAATGGTTCGAGTAGATTCAAAATCTTCAGCGTCCAATTCCTCTGCTCCTTGGTCACCACCATGACACTCTTCCTCGTGAGACAAGGAAGATGTTTCAACAGGAACTTCCAACACCTCTAGCACTAAATCAATCTCAGGAAGTGATGCTTTAGAATTCTGAACCTCACGTTCTTGCTTAGGTGAAATCTGTACAGACTCATCCGGAGAAGGGGCAGATGACTGACAATTTGAATTGACCACAGGAGGTGAAGATGGTAAATTAGTAGTATCAGAAACATTCCCGTTCTCGAATGCTCTACTCAATTCCCTGTCATCTCTATCCCAAACAATTGGAGAAAACTTTCGCTTCTTATGCTTCTTATTCTGGACAGGCAATGATCGTTTTCCATTTTCTAAAGTCTTAACCTCACTCTCTATATTAATCCGAGATCCCAAATCAATAGCCTCATCAGACCCATCACTAGACAGCTCCCCAGGCTCTCGATCCATGACATGAACTGCAAGTTCACTCCTCCTCCCACCACCACTACTGCTAGAATCACTCTGATTTGAAGTAGAATGATACCCACCATTTATCACCACCCTTTTCTTAATATCCTTCTGTCCAACCGTACCTGTATAATCCCTACTATCTCGAACCCAAACCTGACTTCGCCTTTGCCCATTATCCCAGTCTCCGTTCCTAAAACGATCATAATCCCCTTTAACACTCCCAACATCCTTCTTTGGCAGCCCCAAGTCCATCTTGCGACCCTTGAACTCATTGTCTTTTTGGCTTCCATGTCTTCCAGCCGCCATACTAAGAAATTTGTGTGTACTTACATATATAGCAAACAGAATGCTAGCATCGAATTGCCCAAATGGAGAACCCTACTTCAAAATGACAGAAAAGAGTTTTGATTTCGAGAAAAAATAAAATATGGATCTGCTAGTTAACACAAAATCTTAACACACCCTCTATTTTACTCTTTAAATGAACCTGAATAATGAAACCCTAGTAACGATGGTGTGCGGTACTTTTCTAGCGTAATTTATGAGCAATTGAGAGGTTTACCCATGAAACAGTCGGAGAGAATCAGATGACTGCAGAGAGAAGTGAAGGAGACGCAGCGGTGGCCCTATTGAAAGATAGTGCGAGTCGGCGCAGCCAAAGAAAAGCCGAGTCGCAACCAGGACACTTCGGAAGAGAGTCGAACCGGTGGGATATTTGCATAATAAAAGGAAGTTGAGATCTTTTTTTCAGCTTTAAAATCCAATTAAAATTGAAAATATAATCGTTATTGGATCCCTCTCGTTTAATAAAAGTCAACAATAACGGCTAATTTTTCAATTTTAATCCAATTTTAATCTCTACCGAGCACGCCCTATGTGATTTTGATTAAGGGTGTGTTTGAGTCACGTTATTTTGAAAGAATGTATTTTGAAATAATAGATTGGTGGGGAATTTGTGATTGGAAAGGAAGGAAAAGTTACTGATGTGATGTAAAATATTATTTTATTGAAAAACGCGTGACTGAAAATAAAGTCATGTTTGGTCTACATTATTTTTTTATTCTCATTCTTCTACTCAATTTCAACCACACATACTTCAATAAAATATTATTTTTCATCACATCAATAATTTTTCCTTCTTTTTCAACCACATATTCCACATCATATCAACAGTAAAAATGCATTCTTACCTTCAAAATGTGCACCAAACGAGGGTTAAATAGAAGAATGAAAATGAAAATTTTAATGTGGTTCAAATAATGGCTAAGTTTAGTCACTAATAACGGAGGGAATACGCAAATTTCTAAAAAGGGTTAGTTTAAAGATTAATTGTAATTGTGCTCGTGAAAAGAATACCTGATAGATAATTAAGTACAACGAACACTTTCTTATATGTCGATTTTGTAGATGAGTAACTACCAAATATGTTTGTAATAGTAGTGCCGTAGCTATCATTCCTTTGTGAAAAATTCTTCATGCAGGCACGATAACAAAAGAACTACTTCAATAGCTGAAAAAAATATATTAATGTGCCCAAAGAGTGACGGTTTTTTAGGTTTACTTGCTATTTACGTCGTCTTGTAGGTATGCGCTAACCGATTTTACATGGATTTGTAATTCGACTATTTGAAGTACAAAAGTGGAGTGGGATTGTAAAACTCCAGACATTAGTCTAGTCGTAAATCTTGAAATTCGACTAACAATATTTTTTCTAGAAGAAAGCTACTCAACTTGGGTAAATTTGAGTTAACTAGGAGTCCAGTGGACAGGTTTTCAAGTAATTTCTTTTCAACTTCTCGTCTTTGAAGTTCATTTGGATCGAGTCAATTTGCAGAAGGGTCTCACTGGACTATGTCCTTCATCGTAAATCGAGTTTGATTCTATTTCTAAAATTACGCTGCATTTGTTCTTCATTTTCAACCGAAGTAGAGTTTATTTACATGGCGAACTAAATTCTTACATTGATACTTCGACAAGTTCGAGACTTTTTCATACGGACGAATGTGTTTCTTAAAAGTTACTCGAAAGATATAATTTTCTGGAATTTTAAAAAGAAAGTCTTTACTTACATTCTCCAAAATACTACTTTATATAAGCTAATACAGCGCGCTATTGTCGACGCACTCAAAAGTCAAAACTACAAGCATTACTCACTATGCGTATCAATTAATAAACGAATCAACTCATGTAAAATGTAGCAGGAAATCGGAAGGAAAGAATTTCCTTGAGACAGTTTGAAATGTAAATATACTTTAGAACTGGGAATGTTAAATGCAGGAAAATGTTTTTCTACCAGCAAAAGGAAGGCAACTTAAAGGAAAAACAAGAGGGAAGATGACCGGTTCTTCTAATATAATCTGCCCTTTCTGATGTCTTCACGGCCTTTTCGTTCAGTTTGGCTTCAGCATTTGCACGCTTTTCCTCAGCTATTCTCCTAGTCGATGCAAGTTTATTTGTGTACTTCTCTTGAGCTCGAGATTTCATTCTTTCAGCCTTCACCTACACGAAAAGAAAGGAAATGAAATCAAGGAGCTGAACAAGTCTTCATCTCGGAGAATTTTGGTAAATTGCAAAGAGAATATCAACCATATCTCATATTTTCCTTTTTATCTGAGGGCTATATCCTAGAAGTTGCTTTGGCATAAAACAAGTAACTAAATGCAGGAAAAAAGAAAAAAACACGATATCTTATACGCATCGCTTATCAGAGGAATATAGCTTTTTGCCGTTAAGTTGACGTAATTATCCTACCCGCAACTATCGATAAGTGCCGATAAAAAGAATATTTCAGAAAACTTGCTTTGAAGTGAAACGAGAACATTGTGCACGAATTTGAAATGTTCTTCTCCTTCCTTTTGATTCATGTATTTCATTTTTTTTCCCAAAAGAATGAAGATTCAGTCGAATTACATCCATATAGAATCTTCTAAATCTGCAATATGTGTTGGTTATAGAATAATGTCAAATTACCTCCATTCTTCGCATTTCCATTTCGGCTTTCCTTTTCTGATGATTCTCCCAGGCCTGAATCTTTACCTCTTCGCGCTTGTACCTGCAGGTCCATGAATAGCCAACTAGTGAAAACTTTCCATGATTTCTTAAATGGACAAACTGCATGTGAAAATGCTTCAGATGGCAGATTGATGAACGTTTTGGTTTCTTACTAAACAGAAAAATGCTACAATAAATTACCTCGCCATGTATTTGGCACGCTCAGCCTCATCCCAAGCCATTGCTCGCGTTTCCAGAGGATTTAACTTTCTTGATTGATCTGTCGTCTTACTTGCAGATGCATTGTTAGCATTGGGTTCTTCTCCGTCTCTGCTCCATTGTCCCGTGTTACCATTAGCCCTGCCAGCCTCATCTATCGTCTCAGTCGGGATTGTAACAGTTTGATCACTTGTGAGAACCAGACATCCGTTCTGACTTCTTACAGGAGTTGATGGACCCGAGCATATGGGGCTTTTTGATACCGGAGTGGAGGCTCTGATAGGAGTGGCCGTTCTCGAGGGCTCTTGACTGGCTATCGGAGTCATTTCCGTCCCCATATCCCTCACACATACAGAGCGCACAACCGATGCAGAACTATTAACAGGCTTATTGATTCTCCATATTGACTCGTCACAATCTACCTTCTTAGTTTCCACTTCATATGGGCTCGCACTTGTAGAGCCAGCACCATCATTTTCTTCCTCGTCTCCACTCCAGTATTCCTTCTTTGGTACCGGAACTATCAATCTCCTGTCATCAGCATTTGAATTACGGGGGGAAGCTTTTGCCTGATTTCTATCTCCTCCTTTCGATAGATTTACTAGCCATTTTTGTGCGTCGTCCCATTTCGATGGAGTCGGTTTTCCTAATGCTGTTCGTTGATGAGAAGCTCGATTCATCCCATTCCCTTTGTGGAACTCAAAAGTCATACAACTTCCACCCGGCGTCTCTTGTGTAGTTCCATAACTCAAGCACCCCTTATCCTCTATCGATCTCATTTTTACGCCTTTTGATCTACTAAATATAACTAAAAAAACCCCAAGTATTCCGACTTGCACTCGTCTGCCAGCAAAAACCCCTTCCCTTTTTCGTCTACCAGGCAAGCTAAGTAAAGCTATATAAAATCACAAACAAATCCCCTTTTCCCATGTAGTTAAACTCAATCATCAGATGCTAATGTCGTCTCATCACCGATCCCAACGACTTCTAAAAGTGATGCAGATCTCAGGATGAACATCTGCATTGGTATTTTGAGTGCAAAACACATCTGGTTAGTATAAATTTCTTTTCCTTCAAGTCTAATTTTTAAAATCAACTTTCTTGGAAACATTAACACAAAAAGGATAAGCACAGCCACCCATAAGAGGTTTTATAACAGCAAGTTGGAATTTGAGGGTCTAAGAAGAAGTGCATCTGAAGAAACGTTAAATCAAACAATATTCATGCATAGACGTCAACACTGAGCTTCTATGACCCTATCTATCATTCAAACAAAAAACATATTACCACGACAACAAACAAGTATATGACGCAATAAAATCAACCTCAAATACCAAGAACATAAAACTAAACATGCCAAGTGCACACTACAAATTGCTAAGAACATGAAATGGAAACAGAGTACTATACATTGATTTCAGCCCAACTGGATTTTCTGTAGGAGAGCAAAACAAATTTGCAGAGAATAGAATCCTGAAACCATAGACTTTTTTTAGACTGGCAGATTTAGTGGATGAAGTTCAGATCCACCGACTGGTAAGAAAGCAGCAAAATGTGGGCAGTAACAGTAAAAATTTGTTTCCAATAAAATACTGCTTAAGTTTCTTGATTTTGCTGCATTCTGTCACCTAAAAATACAGTGGGCTGCAACTTGACTTCATATAATGGAATCTTGAGACAGTTTCAACGTCTCTCGATAAAATTTTAATGTCTATGGCCTTTTCTGGGAGCAGTTAAAGAAATTGGTCACAAGATCTAGTTAAGAAGCTTGATATTGGATAAAGTTAGAAAATGTACTGAGTAGGCGTTTGAACTTTGGAAAACTGCACCCATATCAGTTGGCAGCAAGTAACAGCATCCACGAACAACTAAGCGCATTTTCGGTAAATTTAGAGTCGATCCATGTAGTTTCTCTCTTCAAAAGTTTAAAGCTTTTCGACAAGTTAAATTTCGATATATCATTTTAGTTTTATACTGTTACAAAATAATAGTGAATAAATACCAGTTTAACAAGTACCAGCTGTACAATTAACTTACAGTATGAACAGAAATATCAGATGGACACATACATGCTGTGCAACTAATTTATCGTATGAACAAAACATATACCGACAGTGTAACTAACTTACTATATGAACAGAACACATAATATAAAATATAGGAAATAAAAATCCAATGAATTTTGAAATCGAGTCATGTGTGAATACAATTTCCTTAAAACAGATTCGTCCTCTCACCGTAGGTGCTTGAGGTTTAGTTCGAGCTTCTGTTTCCCATAATACAACAGAAAACTAATAGAGTCTGAGCAGTGAAGATGCTACTCCGGCGAACTGACTTAGTATCTGAACAGCATCACCACCAAAACTTTGATAGAAAAATTAAAATTACGGATTTGTACCTCTTGCACGCGCACATGGAGAGAGCCTCTATGCTACACATGATTATACCCTTTTAAAGTGTAATCATATTTAAAGTAGTCACTGTCTTTATCCATTTTCCTATGTGGGATAACTTTAACTAGTTTCCCTTCAACACAAAATCTCTTTCAATTCATCAGTTTGACATCAGTTTTTCATTCATCTGAACATCATTTATGTCAAAATCAGCTCTTCAAATTTATTTATTTTTCTCAATATATACATCCTTGTAAATCATTTTGCCGTATCCTTCAATTAGTAGGTGGGTTTGTAATCTGGCAGTGTTGGGGCCATTTGATTGTGTTATTTAAGAGATGTGATGTTTTTTTCTCAGAATTTTCACATGGCAAGGATGGGCAACAGCAGGCGTGTCTGTTATACAATGTGTGGTACAGTTTGGCCAAGTATAGACGACACATTTTTTGACCATATTTGTACTTCTCTCAATTGAGGACCCTAATTTCACCATCAACAATTAATCAAGAAAAAGACCCCTTCTTGCATTTTTTGCGGATTTGAGAGGAAAAAAATAGCCGTTATTGAATGTAAAGTATACGACATAGTAAAATCCATACTTTATATATGTTCGACTGCATGAATGTTAGTTACCATTTTTATGAAGCTCGTGAGGACATGTGCGTAGTCAAATGCATACAAACATTATATTATTTTTTATTTTTTTGTAGTGTTGATAATGGTATTTAATTAAGAAGAGGATTTGGAGCTAAATATGTATTTTATTGGAACAAAAGAACCCAGGCGCGATTTTCGGAAAGGACCATGTTATGTCTATACATTATCAAGAATAAATACTCAAACAAGTACTAAGTACTTGTGAACAGGATAGATCCCTAATTAATCTTCGAAAAGATCCCAATTACTTTTACATTATAATTTTATTTCGAATCATGTCACTTTGTCATAAACAATCGACAGATGAATTGATGAAAAAGTTGAATGTGTTTTAAACAGTTCAATAATAGAATGTCATGTTGCATTATGTAAACTTTTTTGTCAAACTTTTCTGACACCGTAGCATCATTGTTTGATTTCGAGTAAATTGACAAGGGGTCCCAAATCTTTAAATAAAAAATGATGCGGGATCCTCGACTTTTTAAATTAATATGTAGCTTCAGGTGCTTTGAACGTTTCCATCCAAAAGTTCGTTGTATAATCAAAATTTTGAACCCGACCTTACATTTGACCAAATTAATAAGGGCAAAATAGTCTTTTTATATTATCTTATTTAAAATAATGAAAAAAGAGAAACAAGAAACAGAAAGTAAGAAAATATTTAAATCTAGAAAAATAAAAAATGGTTCTTCCCCCACCCCTAATCACTTGCCACGGGCCATCCCCACCCCACGTCACTCATCCTCATCCCACCATGACACCACCCACTCCCATCTGCATCCTCATGTACAGAGATCTTAATATTGGTTTAAAGGCAAGTCCTAGGATTTCTCCCTCCCTTACAATGCATCAAACTACTATCACCTTTACTTTGTCCTTTTTGTTCATAAAGAATGAAGATACACAAATGTAAACAGAACGACTTAAACTCAGAACACCATCCTCTTGTGTAGCTGGGGAGTCAAAATGGCAATAACTCTGAATCCTGAAGATTTTTGGTTAGAGTTAAGAAATGTAATGATCAAGTTCGAATGCTTGAGCCAGTGATCAAATGGATGATTGTTGCTGTAACAAGTCCAAACAGTGCACCAGCAACTACATGAAGCACAAACAAATTTCCGAAATTTATTAAAAAAATGTACATCAATTTTGTGACAATATATAAAACCAGATATGATCTGGATTAGATGGGATTCCACAAATTTAACTATTGCAGGTATTCATGAAGGGTTTTGATAATGATATTTAATTAAGAAGACGATTTGGAGCTAAATGTGTATTTTATTGGAACAAAAGAACCCACCCAGGCGTGATTCTCAGGAAGGACCATGTTATGTCCGTACATTATCAAGAATAAATACTCAAACAGGTACTAAGTTCTTGTCAAAAGGATAGATCCCTCATTAATTTTCAAAAAGATCCCAATTACTTTTACATTATAATTTTATTTCGAATTATGTCACTTTGTCATAAACACTTGACAAATAAAGTGGTAAAAGAAGATAATTAGATGAAAAAGTTGACAGTGTTTTAAACAGTTTAATAATAGAACACCAAGTCGTATTATGTAAACTTTTCTGGTACCGTAGCATGATTGTTTTATTTTGAGTAAATTGATAAGGAGTCCCAAATCTTTAAATAAAAAATGATGTGAGATCCTCGACCTTTAAAATAATATGTAGCTTCAGGTGCATTGAACGTTTCCATTCAAAAGTTCGTTGCATCGGACCTTCATTTGACCAAATTAATAAGGGCAAAATAGTCTTTCTCATATTATCTTATTTAAAATAATAAAGAATGTTTCTTCTCCCACCCCCAATCACTTGCCACGGGCTACCACCACCACCACCTCCTCCACCCCATGTCACTCATCGTCATCCCACCATGACACCACACACTCCCATCTACATCCCACCACCATTGAATCTGGTTTCATTGTCAAAATAGATTTGAAAGTCTGGTTCCGTAGAATAAGAGATTCAAACTTTAGTTTCACCAAGAAACTAGAGAATTAGGTCTAGTTTCACTCGAAACCAGACTAGATCTTTGGTTTAGCATGTTGGTGGTAACAGAGGATGGGGATGGGGGGTGAGTGGAACGGAGATGGAGGTGGTGATGGTTGGTAGGGGACGGGTTGGGGATCAAGAACTATTTTCCTTTTTATAATTTTTTTAAAAATATTCTATTTTATCTAATCATTTTTCTGTTCTTTTTTAATTTTTTTCGATTCTTTTTCTTATCATTTTGAATAAGAAAACATTCTTTAAACTGATCATTTCATTACTTATGGACCAACTGACGGTTTTGTGATATCGTCCATGCTACCTAGCACTACATATTAATTTAAGGATTTGGGACTTCAAGAGCAAACATTAAAGGCAGGGATCCACAACACCTTTTTTAAAGGTTTGAGACCTCTGGTACAATTTTTACCCTCATTTTCTTCTGCCTCAGACACTCTGACTTAGGAAGTAAGTGCTCACTCTTCTATTACACGAGATAGTTTCTATATTTTAGCAATTTTTTCAAGTGAAGTAGTTAGAAAGTTTAACGTTTGATCACTGGTTTGTACCTAAATTGAGTTACTAGTCTAAAGGCAGCTAGACTCGCGTACAGAGATCTTAATATTGGTCTAAAGGCAAGTCCTAGGATTTCTCCCTCCCTTACAATGCATCAAACCACTATCACCTTTACTTTGTCCTTTTTGTTCACATAGAAAGAAGATACACAAATGTAAATGGAAACTCAGAACAACACCCTCTTGTGTAGCTGGGGAGTCGAAATGGCAATAAATCTGTATCCTGAAAATCTTCGGTCTAAGTTAAGAAATGTAATGATCAAGTTCGAACGCTTGAGCCAATGATCAAATGGATGATTGTTGCTGTAACAAGTCCTAGCAGTGCACCAGCAACTACCTGAAGCACAAACGAATTTCAGAAATTTATTTTAAAATGTATATCAAATTTGTGACAATATATAAAACCAGATATGATCTGGATTAGATGGGATTCCACAAATTGAACTATTGCAGGTATTCATTAAGGGTGTTGAATGAACCCGAAAAGGCAAAGACTTAACCTAAAATAACGATTACATGAAATAAAAATCAACGGTGCGATGAATCTTGAATAAAATTAGAATGGAAAATACTACGTAAATAAATGCTATTTGCACGTATAACATTATGTGGAGTAGGGTAAAGAGTAGTAAATGGCATTCTTTTGAATGAGAGATTAAAAAATATTATCCACCTAATATTTTCCATTCTAATTTTGTATTAGATTCCTTATACGGTCTCATACTAAATGCATCCTAAGAGTATGTTTGGTACACGGTACTAAATTAAATGGTACAATGCTCAAGATTTTAACTTTTTCGTCTTTCTTAACACTCCGCAGTCCACACCAATCAAGCCATAAAAATCTCCATGTTAGCCATTTACAAACAGAGACGGAAAAGTTTAGCAAGAAAAGAATCAAGAAATCCAAGGAGCATGTTTGGCTAAGCTTAAAAAGTTTCTTATAAGTAAATAAGTTCTGAAATGACTATTTCTTTTAATTGGTGAAAGATAGAAATAGGCACTTTCCCTAATTTGTCAGAAAGGTAGGTCTGGGAAGGCTTGGGATGACATTTCATCCCACTTGGCCTTCTTTTACTGGGAAACATCGTTTAGTAGGCAATGTAAAGAAAAAAGGGAAAATTAAATTAAGAAAAATTCAATACTCGTGCCCCAGATGGACAAAAAATAAATGATATGATGAGGTAAAAAATCTCATCTTCCGTTAAAGCAAAAAAATGAACCTGAGTAGGTGTATGACCAAGAAGTTCACGCAATGGTCTGCTCTCGGCTAGAGGATGTTCAGCTGGAAGTTCACATACAATTTTATTTAAAACCTGAAAATCAGTTTGTTAGATGTTTCTCGTGTACATAGCATAAAACTTTGTATACTCATAACAGTATATGGTATCTTCCAATCTATCAATTTTTTACAAGAAAACGCAAGCAAACATGCTTACGCATTTGCACATGCATCTATATTTGCACGGATACAAACCGGCAGCAGCAAGAGCCACAAACCTCTGCTTGTCTTCCAGCGTGTAATCTTACACCGTCGCATCATACATCACCTGCCACAGGTTGTTCTTATAAGTATTCTACGTTTTATATAACAATAAATAAGTGAAAACATGTGAAAATCTGATTTAAGGACAACCAAGTAATGGAAAAGTGTTTATGCTTGAAGGAGACCAAAAAATCAAAACTACAATAAACATTCTGTCCATATAATTTCTTTCTTCTCACTGATTTTACGAATCAACAGCTCCACAGACGTGGGTATTTTTATACAATCAACCTTTATGATTCCAAACATATTTGGAGGTCTTAATTTTTTCTTAACTACAGTAAAAATGATACCTATTTTGAAAGCAAGTTATAAGTTACTTTCAAAATCAGCAACCTCCTTGTTTCCAACTTCGACCAAATAAAAAACTATTGCATGTTTGGACGTGCTTAATTTTTTCTTTAAGTTGGTTGAACATATTTTTTATCTACACATTTCATAGGGCCAACTAATTGTAAGCAATACCAAGAAACCAATGTATTTCTTTTAAAACTCACTTGTTTAAAAGTAAACTAATTAGTAATTTTTTAAGCTAGCGAGGACACACTAAGGGTGTATTTGAGCTCCATTTTTTGAAAGAATGAGTTTTGCAATAGTGATCTTTTGGAGAATGCGTCGTTAAAAAGTAGGAAAAGTTTCAAGTTTACGTGTAAAATTATTTTATTGGAAGAATGTATGGTTGCAAATGAGTTCGAGGAAAAATGAGTTTTTATATAATGGGGCTCAAACATGGGCGAAGTCAATAAGGAATGTAGAAAGGCAAGATTATACCACAAACAACCAAGAGATATCATACCATACATGCCAAGATAAATGCCATTGCAAATAGTGATCCTCCATAGCCCTCCTGCAAACCAACAGCAACCATAAGAGCAACTACTGTTGCTGAATGGGACGACGGCATACCACCAGATCCAACAAGTTGCTTTAGATCCCAATGTCTTTCGTTGTACCTGCAAGATTTATAACACCGAGAGAATTTTACAAATAACAAATATATTTCTCACTGTCAGTCTACGTTCAAGGGTTTTTTGAACTGCATTTAACCCTGCTATTTTTTATTTTTCTGAGTGCGTGAAATTTTTAGGTAGTATAGAAACAAGATTAAGTGCTTGTTTGGTATTGCTTTTATAGTGGATCATGCGGAATGAGGTGATAAAAATTGGTAAAAGTGTTGGGTTCAACCAAATGCATGGATAAAATGACGTTTGACCAACTTATAACTTTGAAACTCTCTAATATGCTCTAAATACCTCTCTCAACTCTCAGAATTCGTTTAGTACGTAGTATTTGACTGGATTGAACACTATCACGGGCAAAATTTTAGCTTGTTTTTCTTCTTTATTACTTTTCAGTGTTGTACATACTATCTTATTGAAGAAGCCATCAAAGTTTCAAGATAAGGAAATACTTAAACCAGTATTCTAAAAGGCATGTGCCTTTTTGTTAGGCAAGTGGTATTTTATTGTTTCAAAGTCCAGCCCAACAAAATGCTAAAATGCTAAAACTTAAGAAGGAATTAAGTCCAACAAAAAACCCACACTGGTCTACGAGCATAGCTTTCAGTGCCCACGAACAAAGCATTACTGATTTAGGGTGTTTATGATTTTGAGAATTATGTTTTTGTTGGAAACTTGAAAAATATATATGAAATTCCTATAATATTCAAGATATGCATTATTTTATTTATTTATTAATTTAGAACAATTAAAATAATATTAAAAATAGGAAAACGACTTATTACGTAAGGTTAGAGACTTGATCCCCACACCTTCACACTTTTAGAACCTTGCTTCAAACATGCCAACTACATGCAAGTATTGCATCAGGGTACCAAATGAGGGTTGGGTTCATGACCTAGACATGCTCTAAATACGATTGTAAGTCTGGAGTAAAATAATGTACAATGTGTAGAATAAGCATACTACTATCAATTGTATTTTGCTAAGTGTTAACTGCAGTGCCTTATGCATATGTTCCAATTGACCTCTTATCTTCCCAGAAAATTTACTCAAGCTCCAACTAGAAAGACACACAAGTCGTCCTACAACATGTTATCAAGATCATAAGAGATACCTGACTTTTATCTACTTATTCTTGTTTATTAATACTTGTATGCATGATGTATTTCGATAAAATTGTAGTATATGCAAATTAGTTTGTCAAATCACAAATCTATATAAAGGCCGGTCACCCTTGCATTCTTTTCCTCATCCTCCAACCAAATTGGACCATGACCTGTGTACTGAACTGCACATTGCTCGAAAGATTATTTACAAAACTACCGGACTTGACCTAAACAGGTACTTGGGAGGCTAAATAACTTGGGTGTATTACCATAACGAAGGTTTTATTAACAAGCCTTTAGAAGAAAATTTTAACATTGATTCACTCTCGGAGGACTAGCACTCGGACATATATCTTTAAAAGGATGTGTTAATTGTATTGAATTTATGTTAGCTACTTACTACACAACAACGAAAAAAGAAAACAAACTAATCATCGTTCCCAATAAATTAGGGGCCGGCTTTTTCGTCTCCGCCAGGTTAGATATTTGCTAATTGCTATGAACAATTCATTTTGTCATCTTTCTTTATTTCCCTTTATGAGCTTATATGATGAGACTAAATCACAGGGTTGTAGTTTTTGTCTGCGACGTACTTATGGATATGTTGAATTGAATTATCAAATTTTCTTATAATTATTGAATTATATTCATCTTTTTCCTATTTCTTACAAAAATATTTTAATTGAAGCTCGGAATCAGCATAGATATAGATAAAGAAAAAAAAAGACATCTAATTCAGCAAATCATAATTTTTTCTCAACAGATGCATGCAATTGCAACACAGTTTAGATATAATCATTTGAAGAAAATAATAATTTTTAACAACAGATCCCATTTCCAAGATTTCTTGAATCAAGCAAAAATCAATTGAAATAACAAAATACCCACTTAAGTGTGTGTGTGTGTGTGTGTGTGTGTGTGTGTGTGTGAATCAAAAGCGTACCAGGAGAGACCGAGCTTGAAAGTCTGGGCAAGCGCAAAGGCGATGAGGGCAGACATTAATGGATAATTCGGGAAAATTGAGGCCGAATCATACGACGTCGTTGCTGGAGCCGCTTGTGTTGTTGTCTCTAGCGTTGATCCTCCCGCCTCATCCATCACCATTATTATCGAATATCTCGATATATTAGAATATTACTCTTGAGTCAACAACATTGATTTGCCTCTCAGTTTTCAAGAACTCGTAGAATTCAGCCAAGAATTATGTTTTATGTGCGTAAATTTTTTGTATCTTTACAGTAAGAATTGAGGAAAATAAAAAAATGGAAGCTGAATGGATCTTGGGAAGAGGAACAAAGAAGTCCGAGTTGTGCTATTTGTTGGGTGGCAGGGCTATGTTGGGAAAACTGCACCACTGAACCCCAAAACTATTGCTATTAGTGGCAATTTGATCCTTAAGACTTTTGCATAACTCGTCCCAATGAAGGAAACTATTCAAATATTTGTTAAACGATCTGGTCTTAGTCAAAACATGCCTCATCCAGGCTCCAAATGAGGAAATTGCATTAGATGTCACTTTCTGGCTTTACATTTACAAAAAATGTCATTTTTTTTGAGTCTTTGTAAAATTGTTATTTTCGGACATTTTTGTCCCTCTAGATAATTTAAATACCTGACATGTCCTTCATTAAATGAGATTTGATTAGATGAAAATTTGTACAAAAACTGTGTAAATGTCTGTCATTTTCAAAAAGGCAAAAGAAATGAAAATGGAAAATAAGAAAAATATAAGTCAATGAAAAAGTTAATAATGTCAGGCTTCAAACCATTTCCCCAAATAATCCCCAAGCACTCTTTACGTCTCCGGCCAACATCTCGCCGACCGATCAAATAAAACCTCCGATCAGTCATTTCAGAGCCTGTTTGAGGCAAATTATTCCTTCATTTTTAGAAAAAAAAAAAAAAAAAAGAGCCGTTAGTTTTGAAATTCGCCCACCATTTTTGACTAATTGTCTCACATGTGGGTCCCACTCCCTTCTCCAACGGTAACTTTCTTTATACTATGGGATAGAATAATGCACCCCAAACAGGGGCTTAAGCTTATTTCTTGATTTTCAAATACCATTTTAGTGCTTACTCGTGCCCCACAAGCTATGGCTTAAAAGCAAAACCATTCTTATTTCATTTTATGCAACTTATATGAACATTCTCTGACTAAAATCTTGAAGAAGAAATTGATAGAGGAAAGCACATTCAAGGTAAATTTTATGTTCTTTTTATGGGTTTATTGCATTTTTTTTTTTGTAAAATTTTACTAAAAATTCATATTTTTCCCTTCATGGGTTTTTCTTCCTCTGTTATCCCTTCATCGTACGCCGAACGAGGAAGACGAAGAGTTGTCAAGACTCTTTGACGGCTTGGCTCAAATTTGTGTTAGAAAACAAGGCTGGAAAAAACATGGTTGCCAAGGGATGATTCCTTGCTTTGGTTTTCCGCTTTTCTGATTTTATATTACATATTGTGACTCTCGTTTCTGCTAGAAATGAACCCACTGTTGATAAATACTTTGAAGACATTTGTGTACTAGGTGAATGTTAGAAGTGTTTGGTGCTGTGATGTGGAGAATTTCATTTCCTGTACATTCTTTGGTGTATTTTAAATGACTCGATGTTGATGTAAGATTTTCACATAATCATGAACGACAGTTCCCGACAGTTTAGCTCAGTAAATCTCGGTAGATGGGTGAAATATAGTTAGGTCAACTGTCGTTCCCAACATTTAGCTGCAATTATTCTCGGCATTTGGGTAACATCTGGATACGCTAACTGTTGTTCCCGACATTTAATTACAGTCATTCTTGGTAGATGGCTTCTGTGTGAAATAATGAATACGATCATTTTCAGATATTTTTGCTATGAATTTGGTTTGTCTTGGGTAAAGAGGACGAAGTTTGTAACTAATTGAATGGATTTGGATTCATGTATCAATTAGACTCTTAATTGAATGTATAAAAATGAAATTATAATTTATATGATCTCTTATTTTAAAATCCAAGTATAGGTGATCTTGCATCCTGATGTTATTGTGTTCCCTCTACGTATTTCTGTATCAGTGTTAAAGGGTTTTAATGAGAATATACAAATATCTTGAGTCTCCTATTGTGAAATTTTGAGATCTACTGTGAGTGATAGGCCGTGTCTCCTCCAGTTATAAAATCTATGTTTGCCACATATAATTGATATGTTTTATTTGATGACGCCTAGTTAATGTTAGTGGATTCACTTTATTAAAACAATTGCAATGCAAATGGCTTTCCCTATGAGGCCATGTGCTAAACTCCAAAATGTGGCACAAAGTAGTGAAATTTTGTCATATGATGAATTCAGATTTTAGTGGCTTTTCTACTCTAATGGGGCGGTTCACTATTAGCCTAAGTGGGAGATGAATATATGTTCTTTATTTAAGTAAGTTCTGTTTGAGATGTTTTAAATTCCAAGAGCTTCAACATAAACTATTAAATGAGAAAAATATTATTTGAGTTGAAATTGAGATCAAAATTGCAGGTATCAGTTGTGTGTGCTAAAATTAAGTCATGCATGTGTACTATGTAGAAATAATTAGCAATGCATGTTTAAGTTGCTTGTATAAGTTGTTTTACAGAATTCTATAATATAATTAGAAATTGTCTGTCTTTCGATATCACGTGACAATATTGTCATGCCCATGCAATGTCACGTTGTGTCTCTTGTGCATTAGGGTGGAAATCTTTACTACATGCTTGACATATATGTGCTTTTAATGGTCAAGCTTCCAACATTACCATGACTGACTTGTGGAAAGAAAATATTTGACATACATGTTATCATTTACATGGTTCGGTCCATCTTACAACAAAAGACGTGGATAACTAGTGTTAAATTTTTATGGGGGTCAAACTGGAAATAATATTGCTTTCACTTGCTAGTCCATATGAGTAATTATGCATTCGGGTGGAAATCTTGCTTACGTACTTCATACATCTATGGTTTTAATGCTTCTCTTTGCTTCAATATGGAGTAAGTAGTCTTTCAATAATACCTACTTACTTTGATCAAAAGTAGATTTTCCGACAGTTAAATTCAGTAGCGAAATGTCATCACCGTGAACTATAGTTCCCGATAGTTCACCTCAGTAATTCTCGACATGTGGGAAAATCTCAACAGATAAACTGTCAAGACCCGAAAGTTCTTCTCAGTTTTTCTCAACACAATTCAGTTCCACGTGTCGAATGTTGGTCCATCCGAACATAATATGTGCGTTTTGCATTAACACGTACGAAATATTGTGCACCACAACTTTTTATTTGTTTTCTTGCAATTGTAATATATTGTTTCGTATGTTCTGATTTTTGCTTGAATAGAAATATTGAACTCGCGTTGCTGTACCGCTGTATTAAGTTTTTTTTCATATGTTACATACAACAACCATGATGAGACAACGGAAATAAGTAAGTAATGGCTTTTTCAATGCTGGTTTTCCTATCAGAAACAAATACGAGTTCATTTGAATCACCAATAAGATGAATCTCAAATGATTACTCATACCTGGAATGTTGGGATTGTAACAGTAAGAATTCCGCACAATAAATATGTCTACATTTAATAATATGACTGTGGAACTTTCGAATATTGAAATCCATGGAGTAGCAGAAGGTGAAATCAAGGATGTTTCAATAGTTTTCAAGTGTCGAATTTGACAGTTAAATTGTCTACCCTCGACAGTTCAGAAATGTCGGGTTCGACAGTTCACATGTCTAAACCGACTGTTTCAACAGAACTATTCGACAGATGAACTGTGGAACTGCTGGGAAACTTGAAAACATGTATTTGGTACTTTTGAAGAAATTATTGAAAATATTAATGGTGATAATCAATTCTTAATTACAACATGAAAATATTTTTCCATTAAAAAATAACTCAATGCTTAATTAAATATGAAATCCTTCATTTTTGTACAGGATATTGATATTTCCTTCAAAAATATTTCAAAAACCAAACAAATTAATGAATAATAATTTCAAAAATTTCTCCTATTACATTTCACCATGTTGTATTTAACATATAAAAAATAATAATTTATAAGATAAAATTATAAACAATTTGTAATAGCTAACCTCTCAAAATGGATGATGAATTCAATAGCAATGTGTTTTTGATCAATGAATGAAGAAGATGAAGAAGAAGTTAGAGTTTGTTAATGGGAAAAAGATGTGTGATTATGTTAATATTTCAAATTATTTTATCTTTTTTTAAAAAAAAAAAATTCATATTACTCAATTGTTATATATATATATATATATATATATATATATATATATATATATATATATATATATATATATATATAAACAATTGTTATAATATTTAAATTAAATCATCACATCATAACATTAATTACATTCAAATCAAACATTAAATGCTCCTAAAAAGGAGTTATTAAGGGTAATTTGGACATTTTGCACCAAAAAAGTGACATTTTTGCTCACAAAAAGTGAAAATGACAATTTTTTTTTTTTTTGGATTTTCAAATTTAATGACATTTATGAAAATTTCCCGCTCCAAATTTGGAAAATAAAATTTTGTTTCGTGAGATGACATTATAGTGGGACAAATTACTTTACTAGGTCGAAAGGTTCAAAATGTGACTTGTTTGTTGACACAAATGCAAATACCGTATTTAATTGAGACTTTTTGGGATTTAAAAAGCTTAAGGGTATTTAATGTACACTTTTGGAAATTCTCTAAAAATATTGATGTATTCAATTGAAATTATTATATACTTTTAAAAAGCTTTTAAAAGTCGCAGTGTATTTTATTAAAATTCTTTAAAAGTTTATATAAGTCTTAGGGTATTCAAATTTTAATGACTTTTAGATATTTTTATAAAAGTCTTCATTATACTAACTTTTAAGTAAAAAATACTGAAATAAAATCTCAAAATTTGTCTCTAATTAATCATAAGATTTTGGCTTTCACAAAAAAAAAAAAAAAAAAAAATTAATATGTTTTTTTTTCCCAATATTTCTCTTTCATTTTTCTTTCTACGAATATTAGAGTTATGATTACAAAAAATTCTCTCTCTCTCTCTCTCTCTCTCTCTCTCTCTCTTATTGTTTATTTCTATTTTTATGAAAAAAATTAAATTGTAGTCATATAACTTTTTTGCTTTTTTCGTTCACTTTTTGAGAAATATATCTATTTTTAATTAAATTATAAAATTTTATATAGACTAAATTATAATTAAATAAAAATATATATTATTTATTTATTTTTTAAAGGTATATCTAGATATTAATTTTATTTTTTATATGTATTATTATTTATTTAATTAAGGTCTTAAATTTTTATTTTTTTAAAATAATTTTTTTATTATATGGGGGTGGGGAAGGAGAAGGAGAAGGGGGAATTGTGAGAACCATCATCTCATATGTGATAATTTCATAATATTATACTAGATCTTCATGAACTCTATTTCAAATGAAAGTTGTCAAAAGTGTTTTGAATTCTACAAAAGTCTAAAAGTTTTTAAATGAAAGTCTATAGAAGTCTACAAAAGACTTCCACTAATTCTATACAAATCTCTAAAAAAATCCACGAAATTCACAAAAATCATCATTTAAAAAAGTCCATCAAATTCTTCAAAAGTCTCAATTGAATACACCCTCGCAATGTGATAACACTTTTAACCCAAGTTACAAATACAGAAAAGCTTACATGTTGGTTTACACTTTTGGAACCAACAAGATCCAACAAGACCTGACTATGATTAAGTTAAACACGTGAATAAGCTACTTTCATATGATCAATTAGTTGTCTAATCGAACTTATTTAATTCATCTCTTAGAGCGCAAAGGATCTCAAAAATCACCACGATTAAGGCGTCAATGGATTGGATTTTGATCCGAATCCGATAATCCATTAACTCAATCAAGGTCTAAATTCGATAATCCGTTAATTAAATGGATCAAATATGGATATAGATTAATCCGATCCAATAACAACACAATCCGATTTGTTATAAATGGTTGAGTCGATTAAATATTTTTATGACATGTTATTTATCACTAAAATAAATAAATGAGAAAATAAAGAAATTTAGAATAAAAAAGTCATCAAATTCAAAATATGAAAAAATAAGAAAGTTAATCTACGTGTACGCAGTGTTCTAAATAGAGTAATGCGTGACAATGTGTTGAGGTTTCGGGTTAGGAAAGTCTAGACGAAGACTAGGCGTAAAAAAAGTAAAAAAAATATTTTTTTATTTTTAATTTTTAATCAATCTAAAAATTATTTAATAATACATACAGATTATAGTATCAAATGCAATTTTAATAGCTTAACAAAATAAATATATTCAATAAACAAGATATAGTATAATAGTGCTCATTGAAATAATTGGAGAGTTTTAAATTTTATTAATTAGTAAAAGATAGGAAAAACGATTAATTTAATAAAATATAAATAACTATTTATATAATAGTACAATACACTGCAATCAAATCAAATTGATTCTTATCCCACGTCAAAAGTTTATAACAAAATGTTTGGAAATGTCATATATAATAATATAAATAAGTGAGTCAATAAATGGGCAAGGACCTTTTTATACCTTTCAACCCAATTGGCTAAAAGTAAAAAAAAAAAAATTGAAAAATTTATAATTATTAAACCTGCTTAAGAATTGGAAAAAAAAAAAAGGAAGTTAATTTCAACATTTATTTTATTTTCCTAAATTCTTTAATTCAGATCAGATATCCGATAACATAACAAATTGAATATGAATTAAACAATCAAATATCCATTGAATTATCGGATCGAATCAAATATGAGCAGATCTGGTCTATACCAATCTATCTACAACCCCAATCACAATCCTCATCATAGCCGTTGTTGGCATAACTCTTGAAAACTTGTTTATCTAATATACTTTACTAAAACACTATGCAATCACATTAACTTGACGGATAGTCTAGACTCAATACCACATTGGTTTCACCTTAACGATCTTAGGCAATTCTTTGGTTCTATTTAAAGTTCTGCAAGATTGCTAAAAATCTAGTTCCTTCTTCCTTAATTTTAGAAATCACTGTCTACAAAAACGTGAGGTTGTCATGGCAATTTAATGAAGATTCGGACAAAATCAATTGTTAGAATTGATTGTACAACTATAACGAAGGATTGATAATTCATTTTCCACGTTTAAAAGTAGAGATCCAACATGCTAACTAAGCACTAAGTTCAAGACAAATAGTGCAATTTGTCCATGCTATTTTTGAATTTACATTTGTTGTAGTTTCAACGGGAATATGCCATATATCTACGTTGCCTACAATATACCCCCACTAGATTTTGATGTTTGCAATCCAAATACAATATTGATACACATACATTTTAGTTGACATTTTACTTTACATTGTACTATGTGTCATACAATTTTACCATTTAAAGTAATCAATGATCGCGATTTTGTCACATATTCAAATGTTATCTAAGTTGTAGGGAAATAATGTACAAGTAGCATAATTGATCCAAATAATAATACCAAGTTCTTTGATTCTTGTACTTATTTCTTCGTTATACCGTAGAAGTTTTCTTGAAAATGATATAAAAGCGTATTTAATTAATCATAAATAGATCGTTAAATTATTATGAAATTAAGCGTTATAATTATTTGTCGAATTCAATGATAGAATGAAGAATGAGTTAGTACCCTAAATAGTCACCGAACTTTGTCAAAAGTTCCCAGGAGGTCACCGAACTTCAAAACTTCCCTAATTAGTCACTGAACTTTGCAAAAAATTTCTAGGAGGTCACTGAATTTCAAAACTAACATAAATAGTCACTAAACTTTGCTAAAAGTTCTTAGGAGGTCATCGAACTTTGCAAATTGTGACCTCATACATCAATGATTTAGTGATCCTCTAGGAATTTTTTGCAAAGTTGAGTGACTAATTATGGTAGTTTTGGAAAAGTTCAGTGACTCTTTAGGGTAGTTTCGAAGTTCAGTGACCTCCAATGAACTTTTTGCGAAGTTCAGTGACTAATTAGGGAAGTTTTGAAATTCAGTGACCTCCTAGGAACTTTTAGCAAAGTTTAGTGACTATTCATGGTATTAACCCTAGAATGAATGATATATGTTGGTACTCAAATATAATAATATTATTCATAGTGACTACAATAATTATCGTATTAATATATAACAGTTTGTTATTTAAGACATTAATTTCCTTAATTTTGTTGTCTCAAATAACAATTTGTCACATGAAGATGACTACTACAATCACTGACTATGAATAGTTGTAAATATGTTTTGTTTAAAAGTTATTTCATTTTAAAACTTTTAAGATGTTACTAAATATATAATTGATAAAAAATGGTCAAACTTAATTTTCATCAATATATTCAAATGGATCCACAAGTATTATTTTTCATTAATTTCTATCTATTTATAAAATAAACGTTTTCTAAGTGTTTCCCAAATGGATACTTAATATTTATACTTATGACGCAGGTAGCTAGTTATGTGCGCCAAATCTTATGTTGGATGTTAGATAAACGAAGTCTCACGTGGATGGTGATAATGATTCTATTCATATAATCACTGAGAATGGAAGTTTGGAACTCGACTCGACCATGGTCGCTTAGGTTAGCAAGACTTGCGAATTAATTTTAGCTTTCTTGAAATGCCACTTAGAATAGAGATGGCAAAAAAAATCGCCCCGCCCCGACGGTGCATCGCCCCGAATGGGGCGAAAAAAACCGCCCCGAACGGGTCTCGGGGCGGGGCGGGGCGGGGCGGAGATGCCCCCGCCCCGTCCCGTGAACCATTAAAAAAAAAAGTATCCATGTATTCTCTACTAAAATACATGATAAACAAATGTTTTTTGAAAGTAGAATTATAGATTTACGTTCTTAAATTTGATGAACAAATATTTTTTGGAAGTAGAGTTATCTTTTTTTCTTAACCGTATAATTGGAAATTTTTTAAGGCAAAAAAAAAATTATAAAAAAAATAAATGGGGCAGGGAAACGGTCCTGTCGCGCGCCCTGTCTTGCCCCGTCTAAGGCGGGGCGGGGCAAAGCGTGGGAGTCGCGGGGCGGGGGGGGGCGGTATAGGCTCGCCCCCCGCCCCGAACCCGCCCCTTTGCCATCCCTAACTTAGACGGGGTGGATTGATAAAACTTCATATAAATTTTTTTATCTATATATATATATATATATATATTTTTTTTTTTTTTTTTTTTTTTTTTTTTGATAAAATGTGTAATTGAAAGTTCATAAAAAATATTGATTTCATGAAATGTATTATTGAAAATAAGTTATAAAAAATTGGATCAAAGATGAGCTTAAAAAATAGTATTCAGCGCCATTAGTATTTAACACTGATTTAGGTGACTGTACTTGTATCATTAAACTATAATCCCAATAGGTGACCGTACTCGTATTGATTTACAACGTACGGGATAAGACGTGCCTCAATGGGGGAAGGAATTCTAAGCACTAAAATTTATAAATGCCTTGGACAAGGCACTTGTTCTCGTTTCACATGTTTGCTCGGAATTTAAGTAATTTAGTACTCACTTTTTTTAAAAATGTCTTAATTATTTTTTAAAAGTAAAATTTAAATTGACAATTTGACATAATTAAATAAAAGTATATTTTAAGTTACTTTTGAGCACAAACAAACATGATAATATCTATCTGAAAATGGTAGGTTTCAAGCTATTTTAAAGCACAAATAAGCGTGTTATCCCGTCCAAATCATTACTTTGCTTTTCTTTAAGGGGTATTTTCAAGAATGTCCACAATTAAGGGTGTGAGTTGAAAAGTGTCCAATTTTCAAATTTAATATTAAAGTGTCTATTATGCCCTTAATGAAAAAAAAAGGACATTTGAATCTCTACGAATTCTGGACATTTAAAATGTCATTCTCGACATTTGAATCCCGTTTTATATTTTAATAGTACACACGTCAAATCACAATATTAAATATTCTCGACATTTAAAATGTCATTCTCGACATTTGAATCCCGTTTTATATTTTAATAGTACACACGTCAAATCACAATATTAAATGTTCTCGACATTTCAAAACGTCATTCTCGACATATTAAATGTCTAGAAGGATATTTCATTTCAAATATGACATTTCTCTACACTTGAAATGTCGTTCTCGACATTTCTGTGTCAATGCAAAAAATAGCATTAATTATGATTTGACATCTTGTCATTTGCAATAAATGGAGCAGGTTATGTGTCAAGATTTCATTAGCCCATATTTTTTTTGCAAAAATGTCCATTTTATTGTCTTTGAATGGAATCACAAATTGTTGACCATGGATATTTTGGTCTAAAATATACCAAAATGGCCATTTTTGCAAAAATTTTTAAAAGTTGCCATTTTTGCAAGTGGCTAGAAGTGGCTAGAAGAAAGTGGACATTTCTTACAATTTCCACTTTCCCTTTAATTATATGGAATTTGGCGCAAATGGTAACTGAGCCCTTAATTTTAATTAGGAAAATTTGCAACTATGTCCCCAAACTTTAGATTTATTACAAATGGATCCCAAATAGGGGCAAATATAGGCGGGAAGCCTTTATCACATTGAAATTATATTCAAGTGTAATTATTCAACTAAATAAAATTAAAATACAATTACCTAATTGAATTAAATTGAAAGTATTGCTACCGGGAACGAAATTTACTCCCAAATAAAAGTATCAAACAAACAAGGCCTTAAGGCCTCTTTGTAAACATCGCTTACAGTCACACTGCCCTTCGGAGATTCCTATGTTTTTCGACAAAACTAATAAAACCGTACATTTGTGTGTAAATTTCTCGGTGCCAACTTTAATCTTCTCTCTTTTTTCTACACCTGGGTACTCATCATGTCTGCCTCCGCTGCCGGATCGGCCATCGTTTCGTTAAACTCCGCCGGAATCTCCTACCAGTCCCACCAGAAAATCGCCCATATTCGGCATTTATCGTCGCCAATTAAAGTCCCGCATTCTCTTAACTTGCAATGCAGATCCCCCAGCTCCTCTTCATCAGGTATCAGCAATATATGATTTCAAAACTTTTTCTCTTCTTTTAGTTATATGTATACGTCTTTGTGTACTTGTATGTATATTATGCTATGTAGTGTGCATGCACTTCTTTGATTTAATTATAAATATGAATTGGGAATCAGGAGATTTATTATTATTATTTTTTAAATAATGCAATCTTCAGCTCCGGGATTTTTTGTAGATTAATCAGCATTTTGTGAATAGAGTACCTAATAAATTTATTTTTAAATGCTCAAATTTCGAAATGAAATTGAACTAATGGCATGTTTGGAACCGTGGATTGGACAGTATTAGATACTATTATAGAAGAAAACAAATTTAAATTTAAAATCTTGTCCACTGTAGTGGCCAATTCTGTATAGTTCTGTGCAGGAAATGTACCCTGACCGATGATTTTTTTAATTGAATGGTTTATATGAAGGCATAAAAGCCCAGGTTGCGTCCGTTGAGCAAGCAAATATTGAAGCAATGCCTAAATTCGAAGCTCCGGTTGTTATTGTTACTGGAGCCTCCAGAGGAATTGGCAAAGCAATTGCTTTGTCTTTGGGAAAAGCTGGTTGTAAGGTTGGATTCTTTGCCTTGCTACTGATCTAGACGTTTATTTAAGATAGCTGTTTATGCAAGTTCTGGTTAATTATGTTCTCAATTGCAGGTTCTGGTTAATTATGCAAGGTCATCAAAGGAGGCAGAAGAAGTTTGCAAAGAGGTGAATGATTCCACTGACAAATATTAGAAGTATAGAAATTATCTTCAACATAAACATACTTTTTTCTGGATTGTTTCAAATATCTATGTTCACAGTTCCTTAGTTCAAACAAATGAGTTAACCCATTCAGCTATATGCGACTTTCAATCTTTGAAAGGTTCCACGGAAGGTCCATACTTTCTAATCAGTACAGTTGTTTGAATTTAGAGTTGAACGTTGCTAACCTAATAGGATTTAACATTCATTTAATGCCCCTTCCCCCCCGAAACACACACTTACAGAGAAGAATATGGATGAAAGACAAAAATCAGCTGCCACCTGCATCTACATTAATCTATAGAATAACTTTTGTATAATGTTTGGCTAAGCTTAGAAGTAAATTTTAAGTTACTTCTCCCAAACACATATCAACGTTACTTCTTTTTTGTCACTAAAATTTGCTTTCATCGAAAATAGGTGTTTAAAAACTTAGAAAGTACAAAGTTTGGTCAAGTCTTAGCCAATCATGCTCTGCGTCTTGGTTAATTAAAATAGAAAGTGATTATGTCTAGTATACCATTTCTTGCAGATCGAGGCATATGGTGGACAGGCTCTTACTTTTGGTGGAGATGTTTCACAAGAAGCAGATGTGGAAGCAATGATCAAAACTGTGAGCAAATTTTCCCGTTCTCTTAATCATCAGTTTATCTAGTATACATCAGTATGGTAATTTATGTTATCGGGACATCTGCAGGCAGTCGATGCATGGGGAACATTGGATGTTTTGATTAACAATGCAGGTAATCGAAAGTTCAACCCGATTTAGGGGCATATTTATTTAGCACTCCATCTTTTTTAGAAGATTTGATATGGTTTCAGGTATTACTAGGGACGGTTTGTTGATGAGAATGAAGACATCTCAATGGAAGGAGGTTATTGATCTTAATCTTACCGGGGTGTTTCTATGCACACAGGTAGATTTCTTGAATCTCCTATATACGTATTGGATGCTTAAATTCGTGTATAATGATCTGACATTTTTATTCTACGCAGGCAGCTGCCAAAATAATGATGAAGAAGAAAAAGGTATTCCCACATCATATTTTATATTTTTACAAAATAATTACGTGAAATCGAGCATGTTTGGTAAAGTAGATTAGACATACAAGTACTGGACGAAGAAGAAGCTTGAAAGTGTCCAGTGCGGTTTAATACTATGTACAGTTCACTGAATAGTTGGGCAAAATTATTCAACTCTTGATCATAAAAAGATGGTTGCGAAAGATTGATCAAAGTGAATCTGTGAACTGAGTTAATATGAAAGGCGTTGAGAGCAGATGTTTTTGGTTTTTTACCAATTTCAAGAATCAAATATAATTTTGGCTATGATTATGCAGGGAAGGATTATTAATATAGCATCAGTTGTTGGTCTCACTGGCAATATTGGGCAAGCCAATTATAGTGCTGCAAAAGCAGGAGTAATTGGATTTACAAAGACAGTTGCCAAAGAATATTCAAGTAGGAACATTAATGTAAGTTTTGTGGAATTTTTTTTTATTAGCAATACAAATATGCTAATCACAACTTATAATATCACGTGAAGTTTTAAATTTAGTCGAGGTTTCAATTTATAGGTTAATGCTGTTGCTCCTGGATTCATTGCATCTGATATGACTGCTAAGCTCGGTGCAGACATTGAGAAAAAGATTTTGGAGATCGTTCCGTTGGGTGAGTTATTTATCTTGTGAACATAGAAATAACTTTCTTTTATCTCCTTCCCATATTTGTGCCAAAAAAGGGCTGCTTCTAAACATAGTTTTGTGCTTATTTGCTTTTCTTTAAATATATTTCTAAAATGGTTCTTTAAAAATTTTCGTAGAATCAGGAATGTTTTACATGCCAGATCCATTTATGATCCTCCACTAGTTGGATCAATGGATAATCCAATTGGAAACGATAATAGAATGCATAATTCATTATTGTTAAGGATTAAACGAGTAATCTGTACTATAGAGAGTAGTTAATAATGTTTCAGAAAAAAACAAAAGCAAGAAAAACGCATGATTTTAGGTGGTTCAATCTCAATATGAGAGGTATGTCTATCTGGTACCGTTGCAGAATTGCACTGCACTATATTGAAGACGAGAATCACAATTTGTTATGGACTAATGCCTTCTCTGTTATTTCTCTAGTGCCCTTCATATGGGAGGAAAATATTAAGGTAACCTAGTACATGTGTGAATTTCTCAAAGTACCACTTTAACACTAAAAAGATTTTGCGGAAAAGTGTACACTATATTAGGCTCCATGCATCCCACAGTTATAAGTTCTAAAATACCTACACTTATAGCATACTATCCGATTACCCTATTCCCTCTAATTGGTAGATCTTGGACTTGTTTGATTGTGCTAATAACTAGATTGCTATTCTTAATCCAGGAAGGTATGGTAAACCAGAAGAAGTAGCTGGACTGGTCGAATTCTTAGCCCTCAATCCGGCTGCCGGTTACATCACTGGACAGGTTTCAAAAGCATCACTTTCTCCTTTTGATTTCATTTGTATCTTAATGCACTCTGTCCAAAAAAACGTTGGTTTTAAAAATGAGTGATTGCACTTCTCCTACCCTTACTGCCCAACCTGAAAACAGACAGCTAATGCGTTTCACTCAAAAAAACTCTACAACTCCTCGAAAAAGTTTTGTGTGCACTCATTAGCCTCCTTATTACCTTATTCAACTTGCTTGCACAGGTACTCACCATTGATGGAGGCATGGTAATGTAAGAGGGTTGCATCAAGCTGTTCTACACTCGAAACTACATTTCTTTCTCCAGACGACATACACGCGCATCCCGACTCGCTTGTATGCCTTTTTACTGAATAATTATAAAGGATTAGTTGTGGACTTGATGGTTTCTATTTGTCGAACTTCATTAGATTGAGTTATAACTCCTCTTTTTCCTAATGCAAATCCATTTTGCAACGAGTTGTATTCATAAATGGATGTCAGTATTAGGTGCAAGAATAATGATGTGTGATGAAGAAGACAAGACAAGGTTCAATATGTTAGAACTTTCCTTTATGACATGTTTCTTAGGAGGATTGGATGTAGTTTGGGAATTTTTACTCCATTGTAGAATTAACTTTTGGATTTTAGTTTTAATCTTTAATTCAAGTTTTATGTCGACCTAAGCCCAAAAAAATGACTCAGGTTGAGAAATCATTTAAAATTAATAATGCAAGTTTGAGAAAACAAAATATAGATGGACAAAGATCAGATATGATTTCAAATTTAGAAAAAAATTGAAAAAAAAAAAAATTTACGCTTAAGATTTACGAGCCCGGTCAAAAAATATTTTGAAACTAAAAATGAAAAATATTAACGATAACAATTTTAAAGGGGAAATTGCAATAGAGGTTCCAAACCTTTCAATTTGCTGTAGAATACACCTTAATCTTTTATGTTTGCTGTCGTAGTCCCAAACCTTCCACTTTAACGGCAGTTGGCGTCCAGTATTTCGTTAGTCAACCCTGAAATTAGATATTTGACTTGGAATTGACAAATTAAATGAGGGGTAAAATAGTATTATTTACAATTTCTATAATAAAACAATTAAAATATTAATGTAGTATACTTACAATTTTTAGTCAAAATTTTTGGTCAACTAACGAACTTATAGACATAATCCGTCCACTTGTCCTTGTGCTGCAACGAAACAAAAGATTTAAAATTGTGGATGACATAAATGAAATATTTGAATAAAGTCTGTAATAAAATGAAAGGTTTGGGACCCCAACTACAATTTTCTCTTAAAAAAATGTTGCAAGTTAACAAACAAAATTATTCGCGGTATCTAGTTGAGAGTTCCAAATTTCCAATCAATGTCGAGAAAAATGAATTAGATTTTTTTATCTGTTTTTTTTCCCCCCTTTTAAATAAGATGTTCTTAGACAAACAACTTCCATTTTCATATTCATCATGCTAAGTACGTAAAATTGCATAATATTTTAATTTCTTTTCATTTTCTCTAACCAGACAATTGACTTCGATGATTTTTATTTTATTTTTTCTTTGTTTCTTGAACAAGATGTATTTTATACACACAAGATATCATTTCTGCTTGGTATCAGAATATTCTACTAGTACAAACTATTTCTAATGCAGTAAAATCAAGGAATTTTTTTTTTATCTTGCAGTTGCTGCTAATCCTCACATTTTCTTATCCAAAATTGAATCCAAAGACACCACCAATCCCCAAATTGGAAGACTTATGGGCAATTATTCTTAAAGGCTTTTTGCGAAAGTTAAATACAGTTTCTTTCTGCTTTAATTATATCTTGTTCCTTCTTAATTACAGATTTTCAATCAGAGTGAAACCCTTTTGTATCTTTGAAATCCAAGTTTCTGAGGTCAACCAAGAAGACATCTGGAGGGATCAGATTGGATCTTCTGTTTTTGCAGTGTGGATCCATCATTGAATTCAAGTGTTATGTGAAAGAGGATTCACGTAGTTCACTCTGACTCCAAATTTATCCGGATCAAGGCTTAGTTTATCGTTGTTGTTGTCTTCGTTTGCATCTTGGGCTCCCATGGAAATCCCAAAACTCTATGATTCATATCTTCTTGTATTTACCTTTTTCTTCATCTTTATTTATTGCTTGGGATATTTCATCATTTTGAAACATTGGAGTAAAAAATATAGGGCTGAAGCTTCAACTTGTTTCATGTCATTAGCCCATGGCACCCCTGCAGTTTTCTTAGCCCTTTTCTCTATACTAAAATCTCATCAGAGTATAAGCTTAAACCAACTTAATTTTGCTTCCCCAAACACTGCCTTACAAAACATGGTACTTGAATTTAGCACTGCTTATTTCTTGATGGACCTCTTCAACTATATTGTCCTAATTCCAATTGATGTTCTTTTCATTGCACACCACCTAGCCACACTATATGTACTTTTGACTTGCAGATATGTTTTAGGACGTGGGGCAGTGGCCATTCTTGGAATTCTTGTTCTTGCTGAGATTACAACATCATGCCAAAACACATGGAGCCTAGCTAGATACCGAAAAATCGACTCGGAAAAGGCTGCTAAAGTGTATGAATTCTTGTCACCCATTTTCTTTGCATACTATACTATGATTAGAGGGATTCTTGGACCACTGTTCGCGTACAAGATTGGAGTGTTTTTTGCAAGTGGAATGCATGGTGATCTAATTCCTCTGTGGGCATGGATTTCTTGGATGGTTGTGACTGTCTCCATAATTGGAGTTAGCTTATTGTGGATAATGAATCTATGGCTAGCTTTGTATAGAAATAGAATCAAGAAAGAGTTGAAGAAAATCAGTTAACTAGTAGGAACTCAATGGAAATGAAAATATACTGTAAAGTTCTCGTGTAGAAGAGAAATAAATTTGGAAAGTGTAGTTGTTTATAGATTAGTAATGGAATTTTTATCTTTGGTTGGCAATGTTATTTTGTGCTACCCTGAATCCCGTTTCTTGATTAGAGCGTGTCATCCTTGTGCGGGGACATGCTAATCTTCTTTGTTTCATTTCAATTTTATTGGATATAATCAAAGGGATGGAAGAGAGACTTCATTGTTTCTTAATATTATCGAGTACTTACATACTCGACCCTGTGAAACGACTCTCGAGTTGTTTTGGATGATGATTAGGATCCTAAAGAAACTCAACTGATGTAATCGTTAGTCTCCATCTAATGACAAGGAAAAATGAGCATTTGCTTCTTGCTATCGGAATATTTGACAAAGCAGCATTATTCATTGTCAGCAAGGAAGCCGTATATCCAACAGAATTAGTTTTATTTTGTTTCGTAAATTGGCTCTTGTTTGAGGGATTTTTCAATAGACACACGGCATATTCCCTACTAAACAAGATTAAAAAAAAAAAAAGACATACAAGAATGGACAAGATTAAAAAAAGGAGACGTGCAAGAAGTTTGACAGTTCAATACAATCAAATCCAATCTATCAAACATTTTGTATGTGATGACATAGTTGGGGAGCTGAAATTGAGAGAGTTGAAACAAATGTGAACTATGACCGCCGGCAATATGTTCATAACAGAATAGAAGTAAGCTGGTCAAGATAATCGGATGCGAGCTGCTGGAAGCTGGAGGACAACAGGATGCGAGCTGGAAGTTGATTACAAGCTGGAAGCTAGCTGGAAGCAGCTGGATGTTAGTTTTGTTAGTTGTAGTAGTTACATGTGTCAAAATTGTGTAGGCTTGTAACAAGTTAGTTAGTTAAAATTAGTTGAATTAGCTGGTTTACTGTCTATTTATAACCGGATGTAAAGTTCATTTCAGTTTGAATAAAAATTTCCAGTTTTCTCACTTTATTTCAACATGGTATCAGAGCAATAATATTCATCATCATCATCTTCTTCTTTCTTTCTTCCTTATTGTTCGAAGTTTTGATCTCTATTCCGAGCAAAACTTCATTCACCATGACCATTGAAGGGATGAATCAATCAAGCAATTCTT